>BCKF01000002.1:599525-913039 GCA_001600515.1 Yarrowia sp. JCM 30694
TGTTTACTAGACGACTGTAATCCTCTGTAGGACAGGATGAGCCTCCGGCTCATCTTAGGTAAACCTGGGATAACAACCACATCTGATCTGTTACAATGCTCGAAAAAGCGTTGAAACAATTTCAGGCTAAAAATGTGATTTTTCGCGAATTTTTCGCTTAGACCGATGATAGATGCCACCACAAGAATTTCCAGAGTCACATTAACCCCTATCCGGAATCTGAAACCTCCAGCGCCCTTGTATCACTTCCCACTAGCGTTTCAAGACGCATCCGATAGCCGCGAAATGCTACCATGGATATTATTTGCCCCTGTGGATTCATAAGAGATTCTACTATTACAATTGAAGACCCTGCATTCGCGAGAAGGAGTTAAAAGAGTGTCTGTTTGTTTCTCTTTTGTTCTAGAACACATTTGTATCAGCAGATACATATCAGCACGACAGCAACCAGTGAAAAGTCGAGCATTGTACAACCAATAACCTCTCAAAGGACCCTTGTTGATTACTGATTATGACAGCCGATCCTGGCAGGTTTTTTGGTTTCCCCACCTTTCAAAAGTGACGTGTGTAAAAATAGACGGACTGTGATCTGCTGATAATAACTGTCGCTTAGAAAAACAACATTTGACAATCACGGAATGTTTCTGTCAACAATGGGAATGTTTCAGACACACAAGCGCTTTGTGAAGCATCCAAAATAGTGCGCCTTTTACAGGCCCAGCATCTGAAACCGGAAATGGGCGGGTATCAGACAATGGGGAGAATTCCCCTTTTGGGAAAAACAAATATTTTGGAAAAGGGGTCTAGGGTGTACCATTGTTACATGTCGTCGGATGACACAAACGCCGTGGTTCCCCAAACGTTTACAGCGCACCTATTTAGGTGGCCCGCAAGTGACATGGAATATTCCATGCACATTTTTTTGATTGGGGTAGGTTTTTTTTTCCCGTATAGTAATAATCCACCTGCAGTGATAAGCGTACCTGTACACCATTGTTGGGCACCGGTAAGTTGCGAGACAGCCCCTGGACCTATTGTTCTCTGATGACACCAACCAGCGCACGTCAGACGACAGCCCCTTGAACCAACCGAGGTTGTATCTCGTTTGACGGCCCACCATGACAGTGACAGGGATAAAATATCTCATGTGTAAATTAAAGACGGGAATTTCTTTTAGGGCCACCGCAATTTTAGATGCACATTATTTAGGTGTCTGCAATGCAAAAGTTGCTTCCCAGCAAAATTATCGGGAGTGCATATCCCGGTGGGCAAGTTGATCCGGTCTCAGCAAACCATCACACGTGACCCCCACTGTACACAGGGTTGGGTTGACACAATACAATTTGATTAACTGCTTCCATGCACGAGACCCTATACACATGCAAGTGGCGCCACTGTTCTCTTCATTATGTAGCCGTACCGGCCTGCAGAAACTTGCATCTTATGCATGTGTGACGCATAGAAGAAATTGTCCGTGCTAAGTACCTGCCAACGGTTTTCGGTATACGGAAACCGTCTCCACCTGCCCACTCTCAAGAAGGCCCTGTTATTTTTAACCCAGTAATTTTTTACCCTTTTCATCGCAATACATTGGTGTGAGTATACACCGATACCCGATCGTGGATCCCGCAAAAGGGGCCCCCCTGTTGCTGTAACATTAACCACCTAATTTAATTTTTAAGAGTGATACTGTAACTATGGTGTCATTCTCTACAGAGCAGCAAGGCACGTACGTATTAAACCACTCAGAACCCGGTTGCTTCTATTCCCTGTCTCACATTCGATGTGATTGCCTAGGAACTGCACCGAAGACGGAGTATGGTTTGAGGTAAACAACGCACTTGTTTGGTGCAAGTGGTATGCAATTTCGGCCATTGAAATCATCACCTTAGAGTCCAGCCCATGGCGCCCACCATTATTATGCACCTCTCCAAAATCGTCCTGTGGATTCCGTATCTGCTTCTTGGGCCGGGTCGCGGACAGTGCAGCCTACTAATGTCGAGGGTGGTATCCAACCCCTGTCGCAAATCATGTGCCCTTCCGTATAAAGAAACGCCACGTAGGAAAGGTAGGGAGGACACAAAGAAAGACCATTGTTTGGTGGCGAGAGTGTCACATTACCCATGGCTGCTCGGGTACTACCAGACCTACTCCGTGCACACATATCTCATCTCGCCAAGGCTTTTTTCCCTCGAGTTTGCCGTAACTATAGGCATTGTAGGCAACAACGGCTTTCTGTGAGCCCCGGATCGCCACAACCCAAAGTTGAGGACAATTAAGGTTATAGAAACAGGACAGTTAAGGTTTCAATAGGGGTCAGCCGCTCTAGTTACCCGGATCAACAGAGAGGCTTAGGGAGTCATGCTGCGCAGTCACGGGAAATTATACCATTTTTTGTAAGCAATCTCTAGGGAATAGGGTGCGGCTGCATACCGACCGTTGGACTGCACGCAGCTGTGCAGGCGGATGCTCTCAAGGAAGAGGACTCAGTGGGGGCCAGGGGAAGCCCGCAAAGAGAGACACAATGGTATCAGGCATATTTGAGTGTCAAAGTCTACTATTTTTTACTCTTTTTTCTTGTCTCTAGGTTCCTCAAAGAAAAGTAAACCTTATTTGCAAAAAGTCATTCATTCTTTGGACGACGTATGCAAGTACATGTGAGAAGCGCGCACTAAGCCCCAAAGGGGAAAACAAGACAACTAAACGCAAAAGCGAGACGGGAACAAGCACTACTGTTGCCATTGTGCAAAAGGTAAAACCGCTTGAGCATGGTTATTCATATAAGCAGTCGCTGGGCCCGGGATGTATGTTTGAACTTTGACTGGCAGACTCGAGAATTTTTGCCCCAAAAAAAAATCTCGATCTCACCACCATACCTTTGACGACCGGCTCTGCGATAATAACGGCCTTTTTCGCCCTGCCACTCCGCCGACAACCCTCGACCACCCTCTCGGCCTAAAAGCTCGCGTAGCTCTCTCTGCGCTAAGCTGCGGTTTTCCATTTACGTACCAGTCTACCACCAGCCACCGCGTAATAAGCCCTGACTGCATATTAACCCTCCCAATAAATTTAGCTACGGTTTGCAACGCCACGAGTCACGATATTGTGAAACGACCACACACACCTTTTTGGCAAAAAAAAAAAACCACGACACGGTGCCAAACGAGCTACACGCCACGCTGCCGCCCTCGTCACCCCAATACCCATCTATACCCGACCTAGTGCTCTCGACTTGTTAGTGCTCACACGACGATATTGCTGCCAACGACACCCCGACACATTTCCGACCGATGGACCCGCTCGAAGAAGATAAAGAGTGGGCGTCGTCTCTCGACTACTTGGACTACGGCCCACGACTCAAGCCGTGCGTGAAATCGCCGTCATCTTCGTCAGCATCTGGAGGTTCCAGTTACGACTCCTCGTCGCCGTCTCTAGACGACATTCTTAGCAACAACGCACAACCGCCATACTCACTGTCGGCCTTTTCTGCATATCTGTCGTCGCGCCACTGCTTGGAGACACTCGAGTTTGTGTGCGACGCTCAGAAGTACGCCTCCATGTACGAAGATAACCCCAGCGACCACAACCTGGGTATTCTCTGGCAACGAATGATGCTGTCATACATGGAGCGCGACTCGCCACGTGAGCTCAATATCCCATATGAGCTGCGCGACGGCCTGTGTGGCCTTCCCACTACCCCTACAGCCCCAAACCCCAATACCCTAGCAGAGGCTGTTGCTCAGGTCAAGGAACTCATGAAGGAAAACGGCTACTACCCGTTCATCACCCAGGTGGCCAACGAGGACATGTGCTGCTGCCATAATGCCAACAACTCGTCCAACGAGCGACTCTCCAGCACTCCTTCTTCTGCTTCTGACAGATTGAGACCCCCTCTCAGAACAGTCATCAAACATAGACTGACCTCTCCCGCATCGTCAGGCTCTTCTTCTCCTACACAACAGAGCCCTGTGACTCCACCAGAGTCGCCCTCGCTGTTTGAGGTGTCTATGCTGCATACAGAGAAGGCCACTACAAGCTGTTCTCCAGCAGTGGCTATCGTTTCGTCTACGCAGTTTGCTACGGCCATAGACATTACTCCTAACAAGCATGGAGTGACCAACGGCTGCCAGACGGCGTGCGAGAGCCCCACCGAGTCTTCCTGGCGACGAGTCAGCAAGAAACTAAAATGGCGAAAATAGACAGCTGTCTGTATAGACACGTCTGCCACACAATACTAACAGTCATAAAAATCACGTTTGTGATCCACCAGCTTCTGGCGGCTATTTATTAGAGATGTACATTATTAATATCGTTATGAGATGAGCAGAGCGTAGACACACAGTGGCCAGTAACTATTCTGTACTTGTAATTAGTAACCCTGCATTCAGATGCAATCTCAACTACTTTCTATTGCTCGGTTATCGGTGTCGTATCCTTGACCATCTACAGCACATACAGTACAAATAAAACACGTACATTGCTTATACAGACGTACAGCTACATACCGTACGTCGGACATCCGGGTCGGACATTTGCTCGACTTGCCTTGGAGTGCATATGGATGCAAGTGGCCTAAACGGAGATGCACGACTAAAGCCCGGTAGGAACCCAAACGGGGATATCAGCTGATTTCTCACTGCACCAGGGACCGCGTTAGTGCCGCCCGTCTATACGCTCAGTCTCGTGTTGTCGTGGTGGACCCTACATGCGTCGTTTGTTGAGATCACCTAACCATAAGGCGTTCTCAGTTAGAATTCCAGGTGTTATCCTGTCAACGGTCACGCACCGAACAGCGTTATACTTTGAGGTAGTTGTCCCCAGACTCGACAGGAGGCGGTGGATTATCCATTTCGAATACAGTTATCTCCGGGTTTCTATTAGTCCCTGATGTGCACTCTTGTTTCATACTTGTACATCTGTAACCACTGTAGTAAGACATGTTTGATAGTATCTACACCACGAGATAACTGTACGAATGCAGTACCACTGTACGTCTTTGTGAAAGTACTCGTATCATACTGTACCTTCGCTATAGCAACCCACTCTAGAGCAGAGAGATATAAATAAACCATTTACGTCATTTGCCACCGACTTATCGTTATCGTGCAAACCCAAACCTACCACAGCCTCAACCTTCTACAAGTGTCCTACAAGTACCAATGCAAATAAATCAATCAATTAAATTAAACAGCGTCATACGGACCGGCCGAAAAAACGCGCTTGCCATCCGGCCGCCGTCGGTCCACCCAGCTGACTATATGCTCTTTGCTCAGTGTTTCCTGCTCCTGTAACTCCCTCACTTGCTCATCGGAAGGCGGCCCGTTTCTTCGGAAAAACAAAGACGATCGTTTGTTCGGAGACTCGCCACTGGTGGGGGTTTTAGCCGAGCCCAGCGAAGAAGTAGATTCCGAGAAATTGGCCACATTGACGTCAATGGGCGGAGGAGGCAGCGCCTTGTTCAGCTGCGAAGTAGACACGGAACGCGTATGCTTGAACGAGGCGGGAGCATCTCTGGGAGCAGCAGGAGCAGACACGCGGTAAGGGTTAGGTTCGATTTTACCGCGGGAAAGCGGCTTAGGCTGGTCCACATTGTTGGCGTGCGTAGGGGCATCATCTAGAGGCACAGCCACAGAGGAGACATGAGCACCTGTAACAATCGAGGGGTTTCTGTTGAGATGGACAGAAGCAGAGACGTAGTCGTCTACACCCATAGCCGTACTCAGAGACGTCTGTACATTGGAGTCCGACTTGACATCCTCTTCAGTGACTACAGCCGGTAGAGGTGGAATAGCCTGACGCTGCTCATACTCTGAATTCCACGACTGACGTATGTCATGGATAGTAGGGCCTGAAGTAGGAGTATCAGGAGGCGATTCAGGCGCAGACGAATGGTGCTGAGTAGGTACCTGATACGACTGAGAAGACGCATACGGATGAGCTTGTCGAGGTAGAGGAGTCTGGTCCAACTTGAGAGTCATTTCCGACTGGTGAGGACTGTTGTCCAGCTGTCGAGGCTGCTCATCTGCAATCACCGTAGCAACATTAGAACCCACATACGAGTCCACCACCGAGTCCGAATCCGTAGCTGCCACCTCATCTTGCTCCTGTTGACTTACTGGGTGTGGGTCAAAACTACGAGGATCTGGCGACTCCTTCTCCTTGCCCTTATCTAGAGCCATGGGGTAGCCGTAGGGAGGTCTGTTTTCAGAATGACTTCCTTTTCGATCAGTAGCCTCGGCTCCTCGTCCAAGCTTACGCAAGTACCGAGGAGGACCGCCAGGGTAGTAGTTTGCATCTGAATCAGAGTCAGACATGACTGAACCCTGACTCATGTTACCCTGACTCATGTTCCCCATACTCATAGGACCCATCATGCCCTGAGGACCCATAGCCATATGCTGAGGACTCATGCCTTGTCTCATCATAGCCATGTTTCCCATGTTCATGTTCATGCCCATCCCATTCATACCCATGCCCATTCCCATGCCTTGAGGACCCATAGGACCCATTCCTGGACCCATAGGACCCTGAGAAGGAGCTTGACGTCCAGCCAGAGGACCAAAAGACGATCCAGAAGACATGGATACAGGCGACTGGAGGTCACGCTTGGGAGTATGTCTCTTGGACACGTTTTTCAACGCTCCACTGCTCGACATGCCCATTGGACCCTTGTCAAGGAAGGCAGAGTCCACTGAAGGGAGAGACTGAGAAGACTTTGAAGCAGCAGGACTAGGAGCCATAGGAGCCATTCCCATACCCTGACCCATTCCCATACCCTGAGGACCCATACCCATACCCTGGGGTCCCATCATACCCATGCCCTGAGGCATCATACCCATACCTTGGCCCATACCCTGAGGCATCATGCCCATCTGAGGACCCATACCCTGAGGACCCATCATACCCATACCCGGGCCCATCATGCCAGGCCAGTAGCCGTAAGGGTAGCCAAACTGACCAGGGTAGCCTTGTGGAGAGAAAGACCGCTGCATACCCATATGTCCAGGACCCATAGGAGGACCCATAGCTCCTCCTCTTCCTCGTCCTCGTCCACGTCCTCCACGTCCTCTAGCACCTCCCATACCTCGTTCAGGAAGATGTTCGTACTCGCTGTCGTCCGTGTAGTCATATCCATACTCGTAGGAGCTCTGATCAGAAGAGTAGACTCCTGGAGATACAGCTCGTTGCTTCAATTTCTGGTTTTTGATGCCAGAAATCTGCAAGCCAGCATGTGAAATGTCAGACGGAATCACTCGAGAGTCTCGTTCGTAGACAGGGGAGGCGTCTGTAGTGGAAGCTGTTCTGTATGCCGCCTCAGAGTCCGAAGCAGTGGCTACAGAAGGAGCAGCAGACGGAATGTTGGAGTGTGCCATAGAAATAGGAGTCTCTGGCGCTCCAGGGGGCCCTCCAGCAGCAGCTCGAGCGGCAGCAGTGGCAGCAGCAGCGGTAGCAGCAACCGTGATTGGTCCAGGGAAGGTTCGAACGGGAGGTTCATTGGCAACTTCTCGAGCCTGAACGGGAGCTTGAGCTGGAGCAGGAGCAGGTGCTGCAGCTGGAGCAGGAACATGAGCAGGAACCGCAGCTGTAACATGAGTAGGACCTCTATCTGCCATCTGATAAGGAGCAGTGTTGTAAGGACCTCGAGCCACATGTGTACCCTGCTCACCCCACTCAGAGCTCTCGGGAGTGTAAATGTCAGCAGGGAAGGTGTGAGTGTTCTCCTGAGGAGCATGGTGGTGTTCAACAGGAGGAACATGGTGCTCTACAGGAGGAGCTGGATGCTCAACAGGAGCGACATATGCATATGGATCATGCACACTCTCGTTGGAGAACCCCGAACCCACAGACTCAGGTCTCTCAATCAAAGGAGGTCCGAGAACAGGAGTATCGTCTGCAACAGCAGGAAGCACAGGTGCAGAACCGACAGGTTTTCGTTTCACGAGTTTCGGCGTTCGAGGAGCAGCAGGAGTAGCTACCGGTGTTCTCTCAGGAGACGAGTCAATGATCATAGACACAAACGGCTGAAGAGGCTGGTGTTTCTCTTCGGAAGCTTTAGGAGAAATGTGCAGCTCACTCAAGGTAGGAGGAGAGTCAGGAACCCAAGCTTCGGGAGTAACAGACCGAGAAAACGAGTCGTTCAGACCAATCATCGGAGTGCTGTAGTCGTTAGTGTGGTCTGACGACTTTGAGTCTGGTCGCTCTTCGTACTGAGCAGTAGCAGCTACAGCAGCAGCAACACCTGCAGCAGCAGCCAGACCAGAAGCAGTGCCACCCATGGTCATAGTAGCCATACTGTTTCGAGTGCTCTGAGTGCTCATAGTCTGCACTCCCAGATCTCTACTCGTCTCATAAGGCGCACCTTGAGGTTCAGGAGTCGTCTCAATGATGAACTCATCAGGCAGATCCACAGGGTCCGTTTGAGTCTGCTGATCACAGTATGTCTGAGTAGACGAGTCTGCCATCTTTGGAGGAGGAGGAGGGGGAGTAGGCAGACTGACACGTCTCTGTGAGTTTCGACGCTCGATTCTGTCTGCTACAGCTGCCACCAAAGGATCCAAATCGTCGTACTCGAAAGTGATGACTTTTTCCGACTTGCGACGAGTGTGCTTCTTCTTGGGAGGTGGAGGAGCAATGATAGGTGCAGGAGTAGACACCACACGTTTGGGAATCGGTCTGGGTTTCGGCTCAGGAGCTTTGGGAGCAGGAGTGATAGGAGGAGGATACAGAATCTCCTCTACAACGACCCAACGTCGTCCTCCAGGTCCAGGCGAGATTTCAACCTCCACAACGACTGAACGTCCAAACAGTGCCTTGTTCATCTCAGGTTGTTCGATAGAGAGAGAAGACATCCACACCCAGACAAAGAAGTCGTCAATAGCCACTTGAGACACAGCAGCAGTGACTTTCTGCTCGTAGCCCGATTTCACGGCAGGAGCAGTATCTCCATTCTGACCAGGAAGAGTACTGGCCCACGGAATGTTCATGGGGATAGATCTTCCAGAAAGAGCAGTGGAAGGACGCTGAGTAGGGTCTCCAGGCTCAAATCCAGACCGTTTGAACTCTTCCCAAGTAGACACGTTTTGATTGGATCGCACATTGTATCCGTAGCCCTCATCAGCATCGTACACGTAGTTGTGGGGGTTTGAAGATCGAGCTCCAGTGGCTGGATCAGTGAATGTAGAGTTGTAGTGCTTTGACCAGGTTTTGGCTCTGTAGTCTCCATTCTGGTTAGCAGGCAGTTTTGAGCTTCTCACCTTCCATTCAGCAGCTCGAGTGTCATAGTAAACCTCGTTGTTGAGCGGGTTCTCCTGGACGATATCGTGAAGAACTCGTTTCGATTCGGGAGACAACTTTTGTTCAACGATTTTGGGGTCCTTGAAGAGGAAGAAGAGAGTGTTGAAATCGTCTTCTGTAGCGAATACTGAAGGGTTGTCGAAACGGACAGTTTTGGCAGCTCTTTTGAGAAGCACCAGAGGAGAAGAAGACAGTTTTCCGACTGTTAACGTCACTAGAGGAACAGGAACAAGACGAGATTTGTGCAGAGGAAGAGGAGGGTAGACTGATGACACTAACAGAGACTCAAGAGACCTAGGAATCCGGTTCATGTCGTTTCTAGAGTCTTTAGTGGGCAACATTGTTCGCAAAAACGAGAAAAACAGATGATTTGTCGCTTCAGCAGCCTCACTCCATGTGTTGAGTCCATCCTGGAACGAAACAGGACCATCTGCACCTGTATTCACGTCAAAAGCCCAGGTTCCTGCCAAACGAGCCAGTTTTCGTCCTCCCATTCCGTTTTTCTTGCCATGAGTAGCAATAGCCGCCAGAAGGTCCATAAAGTCGTAGAGAATAGACGCATGGGCCTCAGTCTCAATGCAGCGCGGAATCAGCGTAAGAAATGCATCGTGATCCGTATGGCCCTCTTTTTCGGCCTGAACAAACCGGTTGTATACAGGCCATGAAACCACTCCTCCTGGCATTCGACACCAGCACCATTTGAGCACTCCACAGAGCGTGTAGATCTCAGCATTCCTGACTGTTCTCAGCAATTCCTCTCCACTCAGAGGTTGAAAGTTGCGTGGGAAAATGTGGTTAACCAGAGCTGGAACAGCACCCGGATCAGAGTCCGGTCTGAATGGCAGCATCAGGTACGGTGTGAGGATTCCTGTGTTAGTATTGAATAGAGTACTGCGTCGTCTCATACTTACCTCTTGCTTTAATCTCAGCGGTGATAACATTGACCAGATCATGAACCAGAGGTCTTGGAACCACGGCCTGGTGGAACATCTCCTCGGACGAAAAGAAGTTTGTGTATTTTGGCGAGTCCAGCGGCAGGTTGAGCGTATCTTTCTGAGGTCGAGGTTTCGGCAGGTCCGGTAGATCCTTGGAAGTCGGACTAGGAGGGATCAGAGATTTCACAGGCCTCATTTTTGGTGGCGACGGGTTCCTGACCTGTGGTGGAGGCTGTGGAGGCTGAACGGGTTCGCCAATCGTAGGCATCTCGACTCCTCGCTCTACAGGTCGGCTCTTTCGAGGTGCGTCAAAGTCGTTGGTCATGTTGGACGGCGGCATTTGGCTGTGTGCTTGAGGCATGTTGTAGGCCTCGGGAGCGGGCTGCGACGGTTTGGGTGCCGGCATGGGTGCTGCGTTCGGACTAGGCATGCGAGGTTCTTCTGCTGGAACAGGGTACGGTAGTGACTCCTGTTTGGCGGCCCTCTTGCTCCGGTAGTGGTCCCGGATAGCGGCGATAGTGAGTTCCACCATGTTGTGTGATTATGTCAGGTTTTTCAGCTTTTTCAGGTCCTGTGTATGTACTGTTGTGTGTAGGTGCGTTCGGCGTTAGTGGTGATGTTTTCAAGTTTCAGCCGGAGTAGTTTGGCGACTTCTGATTAACTCTTGCACTGTGTGGAGAATACAGGCGACATGAAAATAATTATATCCGAAGTCAACAGCGGCACTAAAATGGTTACGGGCTACTTTGGTGTGTGCTGTTGGAGCCGTGCAGACTGTTCGTTATCACTGCTTCTTTGATTATATATCCGTACAACAACATCAGGTCAACATCCTCCTTTTTACATCAGCCCCACCCCTATCCAAAACACGAACTGCTAATTTCCGGCCAAGGATCATCGCACCCGTGTTAAGGTTTGGCAGGCTGCAGCACGTCGTCCAAAGTGGAAGCTTCCAAACAAAACCAGGGGGTAAATAATAACAGTAGTTGGGCGCACCAACTGGACCCTGCGCGTTCCATAACGGTACAGGTGACCCGTGCACTGTAAGTGGAGACACGTACCCACACGACAGGTACCCGCTTTGACTTTGATGAGCGTCTATAGGTAATCTCCGAAGGGCCATCAACGATTGCCTCAAGAGTTTAACCCAGTGTAATAGCGTATACAAGGTCGTATTGTTGGGGGGTAATTTAGACGCGTATTTTTTGCTCTGGTCTGTGTGCCACGCTGTAGTGTTGAAACGTGGTGTGTATAAGGGCGAACGAGCTCACACAGTGTGTGCTGTCCAGTACACCACCCAGATTCGAACCCACAACCGTCTCACCCTGAATCTGCAGATAAGACTTTTGGGTTTTCATCTTTTTCATTCAAAAAAAAGGTGCGTCACATGACCTGAATATTTATATTTTTGCAGCCAACTTTCCATGAGACCAACGCTACGACTCAGCAACATGGTCACCTACGCGGGAAAATTGGTACTGGCGCCCATGGTGCGATCCGGAGAGTTCCCCACCAGACTCCTGTCTCTCAAATATGGAGCTGATCTGGTGTGGAGCCCTGAGATTGTGGACAAGAAGATGCTCGAGTGTACTCGAGAGTGGAACGAAACGACTCAGACAGTCGACTTTTGTGTACCTGCTCAGGGCAAGGGCAACGCTCACAAAAACGCCATCATTTTCAGAACCTCGGCTATGGAGCGAGACAAGATCATCTTCCAGCTGGGTTCGGCTAACCCTGAACTTGCCGTTGCAGCTTGCAAGATGGTTGCCAAGGATGTTGCGGGTATTGACCTGAACTGTGGTTGTCCTAAACACTTTTCCATGCACTCTGGAATGGGAGCTGCTCTTCTCAAGACTCCTGATAAGCTGGTGGCTATTCTGGAGGCTTTGGTGAAGGAGGTGGGAGAGCCTTTTGGAGTGAGCATTTCTGTCAAGATCCGGCTTTTGGAGACTGAGGAACAGACTCTGGAGCTGGTCGATAGACTGGCCCAGACGGGTGTCAAGAACCTGACTATCCACTGTCGAACTACTCCCATGCGTCCTCGAGAGCCTGTTATTCGAGACACTCTGGCCAAGGTGGCTGAGGTGTGTCACAAGCATGGAATCACTTGTCTTGTTAATGGAGACGTTGAAGGACGACATGAGCTTGCAGGTCTGCAGGAAAAGTACGGAGTTGATGGAGCTATGATTGCTCGAGCTGCTGAGGCCAATGCTTCTTGTTTCCGAGAAGAAGGCTTTCTGCCCTGGCAGCAGGTCACCAAGGACTACCTTGAGATTTGCCGAAAGTACGACAACTTTTACCAAAACACAAAGTACTGCTTGACCCGTATGATTCCTGGAAAGAGCCCTAGTTACAAGAAGGTGGCTAGTATCAAGGACAATGAGTCTCTCGAGGAATACATCAACGAGCAGTACCAGATTATGCTCAAGGAACGAGAGCAGAAGCCCGAAAAGGAGGTTGCTAAAGAGGAGGATGTTAAGGCTACCAAGGAGGTTGAGGAAGCTATGGCTGAGACTGTTCAGGAAGCTGTTGAAGAGGCACCTCTGTCTTCCAAACACGCTCTGGAGGCTGAGGAGCAGTCTGCTGCCAAGCGAGTTGCTGTTTAGAGCAGGAAAATCAAAAAGCTGCTCTTGTTGCATTTATAGAAAGACAGTGTTATTTAAGAATGTATGTTTATTAGAATTACCTTAACCACAAATCACAACACAATTATTTTGAAATAATGCCCGATGAAACCGTCTGGTTGCTGGCTTGCACCAATCTATGCCGACTGGGTTGCCTAGCAGTACTTTTTTACGTTCTTAACGACTTCATATTGAGAGCTCTGGGTGAGGACTTCAACAAAGACAACTCTGAGGTGAAACAACTGAAAGCTGAACTGGTGGAATGTTACAAACAACAACAGCTTCTCAGTTCTCTTTTGATTCAAGTCTACGATACTCAGAGTGCTCTGAATCAGCAGAAACATACGTCTTATGTTGATACAAACGAGATACCCTTTTTTCAGAGCTATGATTTGAGAGACACCAGAAAACAGTTGTACTGTCCCCAAAGTGTTTGGTTTTTCGGATTTGATGGGAGTCTTTCAGAGATGCCGAAAGATACTCTCTCATGTGAGAGCAGTTACTTCAGCGATGGAGATTCATCAGCTTCAGAGTATCCCAACTCAGATACAGATGGGTGCTTTGGAGATGCTTACCTTGAGACCATGGTGTGTTTGTAGGGTGTGTGAGGGAAGATATTTATATTAATTAATGATTTATGTGTAAAAATATGAAGTATTCATTTAGTAATCTTGAGTAACTTGTCGTTTGCCTCGTTTGTCAACTAATTTACTTGGTACTCCCATGCACGGCTGTGTAAAGTTAGACACCCCGGATATCCATTCGACTTCGGTTCTATAATGTTCCACATGCTGCAATGCATGCATGAAAGCTGGAGATCAAAGAGTCAGGATGATGTGATTGAAGAGATATTCCGAGTTTTCAGGGGAAATTGAATTGTAGAACGATATCACGTGACCTAACCCACACTACTACAATTTCCTGCTTTTTCCGTTCTTCGAAATCTACTTACTATCTCCGTTCTGCTCGGCTCGGAGTTAATGAGATGAGAATCACTATCAACCGAATGTTTCTCATTCTACTGTTACACAAATACCTCTATTCTACTGTACTCGTTGAAGATCCTTACTATCAGTGGTTTTTGATTACTTACTCAGACTGAGCTTTGCAGAAGGCTCAGCTCCAGGCCTCGTGTAGTTCTCTTGTCTTGTTCTACACGTTTTCTCGTTACTCATATATTTTAGAGCGCTTGTCTGTCACAAGTCAAACAGCCGCCCGCGTATGTACAATGTACCTCTTGTCGAGTCTACTCAAGAGGAGTCTTTTCGGGAGTAGGTCCGAAAACAGCCTGCTTAAATACACACCAGGCTCCAGCGCCGGCAGCGCAGATACCGGAGGCAATGAGCATGGGCTTGGTACCTCGGGGAGCTCGGAAAATGGCTCCGGCAATGGCTCCAGCCAGAATGGAGTTGGCGGAATCGTGCTTGCCTCGAATGTCAAACAGAATCTTGGAGTTGATGATGTTGTAGAAGAAGCCCACCACACCCAGGGAGTTTCCGAGGAAGGGTCCTCGCTTGGTGATTGTGTTAAGAACGTGGTTGATCTTGATCTTGGCCGGTGCGTCCTGCTGAACGGTTCGCATACCCTCCATCAGACCCGAGAATCCTCCGACTCCCAGACCAGTGAGGTACAGCACACCGGTTCCGTAACACACATCGTCGTTCCAGCCTCGAGACGGCAGCAGACCGTCGTAGGTGATGGTCTCATTGTCCTCGAGCGAAAAGTACTCCATGCCGGCATCGAGACCAGCCATGGGATGCAGCTTTGTAGTGTCGAGATCAGCGTTAAGGAAAGAGGCAGCGGAGTTAGCGTTGGGGTCCAGCTCGAAGGTCACCTCCCTGACCTCCTCAACCTTGGGCTGTTCCTCTTTCTTCTTTCCAAATAGCCAGGACATGTTGTTTGATGTGTATGTGTGTTTTGGGGGATGGTTGACTACAGGCAACTTTTTTTCACTTTCGCAAGTTTCAAGGTTAGGGTACAATGTTGGCACATGGACGGGATCGGAGAAAAGAGGTTTGTGTGAAGGGTTAGGGTTATAACGGCTATATGGGTTAGGGGAGCTACTTTTTGCCCATGATATTCCCCCAGCTGAGTGAATATATCAGCTCAACCAAAGCCCCTTCAACTATCATTGAGTCATTTCACTTTGGTTTGGAGTGGAAAGAATAACGTTATATCTCCCAATGAAGAAAACTCTATTCGGTGGCACCTGTTCAAAATCACGGTTATTGAAGAGTGGCGGCGAATTGTGCGTCAAGCAATTAGTTGGGATGTTAGTTGGGATGTGTTGAAGATACACAGGGGAAAGAAAATGGGGGTATTATCAATGTCCAGTAATGGGAGATCATAATTTGAGTCGAAGATAGACCTATATCCTGAAATTTATTGAGACAGCTCATATTTTCAGAGAGTTAGGACACTTTTAATTTCAAAATTCTGAATTTTTGGATCAGATCATAACTTCCTGAGTACTAGCTATTTTGGAATTATCAAAGTCCTACGTGAAAATTAGAACTCTCTTTCATATTATCACATCTTCTCCCATTCATTTTTCACCCATTTAGGGGCCCAAAACGCCATTTGAAATTTCAGCTCACGTGACATGTTTAGCCTGGGCTCTAGGTCCAACGGCTTTTTGACGATATGGATGCGGCCATATCCTGGTGAAAATACGGCTTCCCGTCCGATCAGCCATAGTCAAGCACCAGAGAGCTTAGTTAGTATTGTAGTGGGAGACCATACGAGAATCCTGAGTGCTGCATTCTTTTTGAGGCCAATTTTTTTTTCAATTTTTTTTCATCAATTTTCATACATTTAACCTTAAATGGTACAGTATTACCAGGTACCGGTACTTGAGAAGACTACAACAACCAGAATATATGATATCATTAAGTGTTATATGTTTTTAAACAACAATAGCTCGAAGACCGGTCTTGCCAGCCTCAGTAGACAGATGAAGCGAATCATCGGGGTTCTTGCCCGAGACAATAATGAGAGTCTCGTCGTACTCGAACTTGGGGTCGTGCAGCTCTCCCACGTGTTTCTCGGAAATGTCCGATCCGAAAGAGTAGCCAAGACGGCCCTCGTATGTGGAAGCAGGGGTCTCTTCGGAGTCGGCTCCAGGTCCAGTGATGACATGTCGGATCTTGATTCGAGGGTAGACTCGAGCAATCTCAGCCAGATCATCATGAACAAAAGCAGCATTAGCAGTCTCGGTCTCCCACACCAGGTTGATGTAAGTGAGGTCCTCAGGAGTATAAATGATCTCATGAATAATGGGCAGCATGGCCTGGATTCCAGTGTCTCTGCAGACCATGATGAGCTCCTTGACCATGTTGTGCGAGTAGTAGGGCTTACCAATGGGCCCAATGACCTTGATGTGCTGGTTGACCTTCATTCCGTCGAGGTATCGGCCGACCATATCTTCACTGCCGCCCTCGTTGTTGTGCTTGTACTGCAGGTTCAGAGGGGTTCTGTTGTGTCGAACGACAATGTCGAAGGATCCAGTTCGCACCTGGATGGGGTAAAAGTGCTTAATGGCCACTCCAGCGCCTCCAGCAACCTTGGTGTCCCACTCAATTCGAACACCAACCTGCTGGCCAGGCTTGATTCCAAGAGAGTCTCGAGGAGAGGGCAGATCAACGGTGTAGATGGAGGTATCGTTGTTGATGAGCACCTTCTCGGAAACAGCCATCTCGTACATTTTGAGCTTGGAGTGAGCAGTCAGAAACTCGGGGTCCTCCTTCTCCAGGTCATTGAGATCATTCTGGCCCTTGAAAATCGTCGAGCCAGATCCTCTCCAGAGTTTCAGGCCAGCCAGACCAAGAGTGATGAATACTCCTCCGACGAAAATCATGGGGTTTTCGAGGTAGTAGGCCAGAATACCCATTCCTACCATAAGCAGGGCCGAGGGAATGTAGATTCCATCTCGGGGAGTGTCGAGAACGTCTTCATCCATTGTTGTGTGGTGAGGTGAAGCTGATGAAGAATGAATGTTTGATTCGAGAATAGAGTTGTTGGCACATGCAGGCCAGGGCCGCTTTAGAACGTGATACTGGTTGATTGGGGGTTTATGGGGGCTTTGAGAGAATGGTTTCACGTCGAAAATGGCATATAAAATATGGTAACGGCTCTGGCTAGCTATATCTGCTGTTTTTGTACACTTTTCACGGTCGTGTTTTTCCGAGAGTCAACGTTGGGCTGCAGTCCAAAAAGTTATTTCGTTTGAATGTTGTGGTTCTAAGCCCGATAAAGCCTCACTTTGGGAGAACGGTGAGTGGAACGTTCCAGACTGAAAATGGTGAGAGGCACGAAATGATTATGTAAGCGTTTTGGAAATAATGGAATTGAGAGTTATGAGGTCGTATGCTGAGTAATTGTGTTTTTGTAGGTGTCAAAAGGTGTCTTCTAAAAGCCGATTAAAATACTTGGTCTTTTGTTAGCCCATCTACCCTAACATCTAGTGCAAGCCACAGTCTTTTGGGTGTTCCTAAGCACACATTTTGAGCTGAATTTTTTTGAAATATCACTTTCCAAACAATTTCAATTGCATTTTTCACTCATTTTTTCCAAAAAACACCATTCTGTCACCTCCTGGGCTATGATTTTCACCATAACAAATCAAGACCCAATATGCATCTTCTCTTATCATACTTTATCATCCTTCACCCAACACCATGACTCTCGCAGCTGTTGGACAATTCTGTGCCACCAATTCACTCACTCACAATGCCTCAATTGTCGCTGGACTGGTCCATAGAGCCGCAGCTTTAGGTGCTCAGGCTCTTTTTCTGCCTGAAGCCTCTGACTACATTTCAGGCTCCCCCAAGGAAGGTCTGAGTCTTGCCCGAAACGCTGAAAACTCGCCAATGATTGCTGCCATTAGAGAAGCTCAGAAGGAGATCAAGGAGGGCGGAAAATCGGGCATTGAGGTGTCTGTAGGTGTTCATGAGCTGTCTTCTACCTCTGATAGAGTCAGAAACACTCTACTGTGGCTTGATACCAATGGAGAGATTGTCAACCGGTACCAAAAGGTGCATTTGTTTGACGTGGAGGTGCCCAATGGGCCTATTTTGCAGGAATCCAAGTCAGTTGAACCCGGTACTGAACTTCCAAAGGTGTTTGAAACACCTGTAGGTGTTGTAGGTCCTGCTATTTGCTACGATATCCGGTTTCCAGAATTGTCTTTGTTGCTGAGAAAAGAAGGAGCTCAGATTTTGCAGTTTCCTTCAGCCTTCACTGTACGAACAGGAGCTGCTCACTGGCATGTTCTAGCTAGAGCGAGAGCTATTGATACTCAGTGTTATGTCATGATGCCTGCTCTAGTTGGTAAACATACTGAAGACGGTAAACGAGAGAGTTATGGACATGCTATGATTATTGACCCCTGGGGAACTGTTCTTGCTGAAGCTAGTGATATTGACTCGTCTCCTACAGTCATTGTAGCTGAGGTGAATCTCGAGCAGTTGAAGAAGGTCAGAACAAACATGCCTCTTTGGGATCAGAGAAGGACTGATGTTTATAGCTTGACGGAAGTGAAGAAGTAGTATAAAGAATGGTATACAGTAAAGCAAGAAAACGTAGATATAATAACCTCAACACAGCACACTCTATACTAAGATAGAACGGCGCAACAGCACAACACAGCATAGCAGTATAGATAACAGGAGCAAAAACAAATTGCCCGTCGTTACAACCGGCAAAAAGTGATTTCTGGCAGGATCGAACTGCCGACGTTCTGCGTGTTAAGCAGATGCCATGACCAACTAGACCAAGAAACCGGAGATGTTTTTCTGAGGAGGACATGTGCGTTTTGAGATGGAAAAGAGCGAGAATTGCGGCCGTTTTTCTGATGAAATACTGCCTCTACGACTTAATAACGAATCTATAACTCATCAGATACCTCCTTTTAACCCATATGAACCTCTAGAAGTGTTGTATCCTACCATCACCAACTACACCTTCAGCACTATAGCTCTACAAATACAAACAAAGGAGATTGTCTGTTTGCTACTTGTACGCTCATCTCTTACATCGTCTGTTACGTTGTTGTTAATATAATGCAATACATGATCCATCACCATCCTTCTCTTCATCGGTAACCCATGCAACCAAAACCCTCACTAACATCACTCATCTTCCTGAAAACCAATCTGAGCTTTTCTCACCTGCTTCCGTACCTCCACCAGCTTGCGTTTCAGCTCCTCGCTCTCTTCTTGCAGCTCCTGTCGTCTCATTTCAGCCTGACACTCGTGTTCCTTGTACGACTTTTCAATCTGGGTAGCAGCATGGTCCATATCTGACGAGTATATCTGCGAGTCTCCAACAACCATCTCCATGGCACTCATGTACTGTTTGAGCAGCTCCTGCGACTTGCCGCCCACAAATTGTAGTCGTTGTAATTGTTGTTCCAGCTCGACGTTTTCTCGAGCTATCTGTACTGATTTCGGTTGCTGTGAAATGTCAGATTCTTCGCTTTCGCTCTTGAATTCCGATTCATCTCGTCCGAGTTCAGCCATAAGTTCCTTGAGCTGCTGCTGTTCTAGTTCCAGAATAGAGGCTGCTGTTTCTTCCAGTCGTTCCGAAGACTCATGTTGGCTTGCAAGACGGCTTGAAAGCGTTCGAACCAGATCACTGATCACACTGACGTCGCGGGACAGGTATCCCGATCCTATTGGTTGGTCGTCTTTCATGGCTGTGTGGAGTAGTTGTGTGTTGAAGAGTGATGTTTACGCGATGAAGTTCCAGACATGCATATTGGGATAAGCTAAACGGTGGTGAAACAAGCCAGGATAGTGGGGAGGTACCAGGGTATAATATTATGTTTAGGGCAAAAAAGTTAACAATTCTGTCGAATTTTGTATTTTTGGTAATTTCCACTGATCACATGACTTCTCACTACTCCCTATGTCCCTCCTACTTGTAACACCCACTCGTCTTACTTGACCCTCCCTTAACAAACTCAATCATGGATAGCCGCAAAATATATTACACTTTTCAAGATTATGCTGCTTCATCATCAACACCAGAACACCATGTCCGAGGCTCCAGAGTCCCCTGAGAGGGTGGCAGATGCTACCAACGCCTCCGAGCAACCGGCAGAAACACAAATGGTCAAAACCAAGTCGAAAAAGAAAAGAACCAAAGATCCAGCATTATATCATACCCGAAAGGCCCGGATTCAAGTGGATCCTGACTCGGTCAACACAGACGACCGTCCACCGCAAACAGGAACCGTCTACAACATCTGGTTCAACAAGTGGAGTGGAGGAGACAAGGAGGACGAAAAGTTCAACCAAAAAAAGGCGGATGGACGATGCAGTATAGCTCGAGACAGTGGATACACACGAGCAGATAAAGTGCCTGGATCGTACTTTTGCTTGTATTTTGCACGAGGTTTGTGCACTCAGGGCCACAAGTGTGAGTTTCTGCATCGCTTGCCTGTGTTGACAGACATGTTTAGTCCTACTACAGACTGTTTTGGACGAGACCGGTTTTTCGACTACAGAGACGATATGGGCGGTATTGGATCAATCAGTCGAGTGAATCGAACCCTCTACGTGGGTCGTATTCACGTGAGCGACGCTGCTAAAGCCGGAGCTCTGGATGAAATCGTCTCCAGACACTTTTCAGAGTGGGGAGATGTGGACCGAATCAGAGTGTTGCATGATAAAGGAGTGGCGTTCGTGACTTATGCCACGGAAGTCAACGCCCAGTTTGCCAAGGAGGCCATGGCTCACCAGAGTTTGGACAGTGGTGAGGTGCTGAATGTGAGATGGGCTACTCAGGACCCTGATCCTCTAGCTCAAGCACGTGAACAACGACGACTTGAAGAGAATGCTGCTGAGGCGATTAAACGACTGTTGCCGCAGGAGTATGTCGATGAGCTGGAGGGAAAGGCGAAAAAGAGTAAGCCTATGCTTGAGGGTTATGAAGAGGACGATAGTGAGAAGCTCAAGAGGATTATGGACAAGCAGAAGGCTGCTGAGGTTGAGGAGGTGGTAGAGGAAGTGAAACAGATTGAGCCTGCTCCTGAACCTGTTTCTACAACTACTGATTCTGGACTGTTTAGTAAGAACTCTCTGAGTGCTCTGAAAGCTCTCAAGAAGAAAAAGAAGGCCAAGGCTAAGGAGTAGAGACACACCAATGTATTTAATGTATTATATTAATGATAGACATACTCATGGAGATGATTTAGCTCTGACTAGATGTTGGATATAATATCAGCACCGCACAAGGAACTCCATGGTGGGTAACATCACACTGATAAAGAGCAGGTTGAAATAAAAAAGGGAAGCCCAAGACGGGCAAAAAGAGAGGACGACAGGACTCGAACCCGCAGCCTTTGGAGGACGTCGTTCACAAGAACCGAAATCCAATGCGCTACCATTACGCCACGTCCTCAATTTTTGTGGCTTTTTCGAAAATGTGGGGTCTGCTATGTGAAGGGTGATTATGTAAACGAGCGAGAATTTGGGGGTTTTGAGGGTACCTAGGGTAATATAGCGTGTTGTTTGTTCATTTTAAACTTGATTTAATGAGATTGAAGTCATCGTGTTGGTTTGGGGTCGTGTTCAATGTTTTCCTAGAATCGAAAAATTGATAAAAATTAAAGAAAAAACAATTACAAACACACAAACCAGCTGATATTCAATCTTCATTGCCTCTATTGAAGTTTGTGAGCTCTTATCTCTTCTGTTAGTCCTCTTGCTACTTATACTCTTACATTGTTGATACAATAAATAATTAATTAATCTAGCTATACTTTGACCCTCTTTTTCGGTCTCTCAGACTCCTCCTCCTTGTACTCTGGTTCAACAAAACCAGGCTTGAAAGCATCCAGACCCCTTTTCAAATCACCCCAATGCAGGCTGAACCACCCACGACGCACCTTTGGACGCCAGTAAAGATCAGCAAAGAGGTTTCTCCAGTGAGGATGAAAGTCGTCCACGTACAACTGAAGGCCTTTGTTTTTCATGCTCTTGATCTTGTGAGCACAGGGGTATCCCTGTTTGAAACAATTGCATGGTCCTTCTTCAACTGTTTCCTTTGCTTCTTCTCTCACACGCTGCAGAACGTGGTAGGAAATGTAATGGACAACATTGTCGTAAAAGGAGTCATATCCAGGTGCAGTTAAAGCGAGATTGTATGCATGCTTCTTTTCCAGAGCCTCATAGTCATCCACAAACTCCAGTAACATCATACGGGCCATTTCAAAGACATCAGGAGCTTTCTGGACACTCTTGGAATTGGAGTCTGTCTCAGTAGAAACAAAGAAGTGTAGTTTGTCGTGATTGTCACTCTTCTTACTCTTCTTATCACTGACATACACCTCAGGAAACATTTGAGTGCAGACTTCCGTCAGACCACCTCCAACATCATGGATATAAGAAGGATGAGCGATGTTATAATCACCGAGCATCTTCTTGAACTGTTCCAAAAACCACTTCCAAGTATCGTTTTCAGGCTCAGAGTCCGTTAAACAGACACAAATAGGAAACAGGTTGCTATCACAGTCAACTCCTCGAATCAAAAGAGTTCTATACCCAGTCTTGTTTTCAGGTCGCTTCTCAATAACCACAACTTCAGGATACGTCTTCCACCATCTGTATCCGTCTGTATGAGCGAAGAAAATGCTCTCTGGAGCCTCCTCTGTGTTTCTAAACGATCCTCGTAATGGAGGCATCTGAATAAGTTGATGTAGAGCTCCAAGGGGCGTTTTCCCGTCCTTTCTTCTATAAGTATCTCCATCGATATTGAAGGCAGCAAAAGAAGTCCGTTCATCAAGAGTACCGCTCTTTCGCATCTCCTCCTCTTGTTTCACATAGTAAGGTCCTTCAAACCTCGTGTCTGCAAAGTGGTTGTAGAACTCGAGATTTGCAGACTTGTGTGCTACTGGATGAACACTAGGAAGATGGTTATGGGAATAATCCTCGGTGTACATCAAGTCCCACTTGCTTGATTTACTGTTGTGTTTGATCTCCAGCTTGAATTCACATGCTTTTCGAACTGTTCCACCATCCTGCCTTTCGTCAACGGCATCTTCACACTTTCTGTCGCAGTGTAGGAACCAAGAACCAGATTTCTCGTCATACCGAGGTACCAGCATGTAATGACTGAGCAGAGCGTGTTTGATAGCATAACAACATGCTTCTTCTAGACTCTTGAAGTCTCTTAGTTTAGGCAGCACAGCATACCATTCCTTAGTAAGGGGGAAATGGTGCACTTTGAGGTTATCAATGACTGTTTTCAGCGAGTCTTGAGCAGTTCTCTCCTTTGATATCAGCATTTTTGCGCTGTACTTTTTCTTCTTCATCATGAAAGTGTACGTCTTGTCAATCATATCCTGTAGACTAGAGTATGGGTCTTTCACAGTCTCAGGAGTGACAGTTTTCTTCGAACGAGCACGTTTGACAACTGGAGTTGGTTCACAACCGTACACTGAGATGGGAAGTTCCAGAGCGTACCTATCGTCAGGAGCAAGAATAGGTGGTGCACACATAGGAGCAGCTACCAGAGGTGTTTGAACGGGAGCTGTGAGAGTGGAAGTGCTGACAGTTGGTTGAAATGGCACGTATGGTTTGTTCTCTTCAACGGGACCATTGGAAGGTTGTAATGGTTGTTCAACAGGACCATTGTCAGGTTTCAGAGACTGCAAAGGCTGCACTGGTTGAGCTTGAGGAACAGGATAAGGCATATAACCAGGCTGTGGCTGAAACTGAGGTTGAGGAAACGGAATGTAAGCCTGTGCACCAGCTGGAACAGGATAGGGAGCTTGACCAGTGAATGCTGGACCTAAAGATGGACCTAAGGAAGGACCTGAATATGGCATGGGGTATGGTACTGGTGCAAACTGATTCGCGTATGGAACTGGCATTTGAACGGGTGGACCATAATTCCCACAATCATTCTTGTGAGCTGACCCATACTCTGGTCGCGTGGTCTCAGGGGTATACCCACTAGTGTCTCTGTAGGGAGAAGAGGTCGGAGAAAGCGAGTTGCACGTGGTTGGAGGCGAAGTGCACAAATCAATGGTTTCGGGTATCGTGTAGACGGGCTGTGGAGCCCCAGCTGCTTTTTCGGAGCTCATTTTGGTGGTGTGGAGAGGAGTAAACGCGAAACCCATTAAGTTTCGATCATATTATCCAGACGCGTCGGGTGCATTAAAGACGCGTTCCGAGGCTGGATAATGCCGGAAGGGGGTTGAACGTCCGGCCACGTAAAAATGAAGTGTTTCTGATGGTGGAGATGTGTCTGCTTTTGTGTCACTGTTTTGGTGCGGCATTTTGTATGCTTTTCTTAGCGTCTTCTCGTCCCGAGTGAAAAGAGCGATTTCTAGACTCAGAAATAAGGCCTAAATTGTACGGTTTTAGCTCCAAAAGTTATCGCAGGAGGTTAAAAAGTGTCGCAGAATCGAATTAAAACACCAGAAACACCTCAGCACCTCTCAAATGGCAAAAATTCGCAAAAAACGACATTTTTCATATAGTAGTAGCCACTTTTTCCAAAAATTCAAGAAATTTTCGGGGCTGTTGGTGTAGTGGTAACATATCTGCCTTCCATTCAGTTGTCAGCAGGTGCCAGGGGTTCAATTCCCCTACAGCTCAATTACTTTTTAAATTTTTGTGTTGAAAAACCAAATCCAAAATTTTTGCAAAAACTGCAGCAAAAAAGAAGCAAAAAGGAAGAGCTTCTCCCGGGGGCGAGTCGAACGCCCGATCTCAAGATTACAATTAATACCATTACAGTCTCGCGCCTTAAACCAGCTTGGCCACCGGGAGAAATTTCCGAAATTTCGAAAAAAGTTGGGCTCCACAATCAGCGAGGTGCTTAGTAAGTGCGATTTTTCAAATGGTGATTTGAGACGTTGTAGCTAATGAAATGGGTTTGTTGTGATTGATTTCGGGTTATATATCGTGTGTTTTCATTCTTATATGGTTGTTGTTGTAATAGACTTGGGTTCTTGATGTTATTAGATACAAGATGATCTGGTCGGTTTTACCTACCGGTAGCTATAACTTACAAACTAAAGAGTAAGACTCTCTGATCTCATACGATATACAAGTAATAGTCTTATTCACTTCATTACAGCAAATACTCATACCCCATCCTTACAATAAATAAATTTATACTACATTATACACCAAAGTAGACCTCTCTGACTTTGGAGAGTCGCTTTTTGGAGCACTCTTTGACTGGTTTAGCCAGCACCTGCCACCAAGCAGGCTTTCCGTCTTCTTTTTCCACCACATAAGGACACCAGTCTCTATGTTCCTGCACCACGTCAAATGAGTCTGTAGGCTTGACTATTCTCGAGCAGTATCTGCATTTGAGCATTTTGTGTGAATTCGTCCATCCAGCAGCGATAATGATTTTTGCTACCTCTGTTGACAGTGCAGAAGAAGTGTCTGTAGACGATTGAACTTCAGCAGACTCTGTTAAGTCAGTTGTAGCTTCATTTTCACTTTCCTTCAGTTCAACACTCTCCACCTCTTGGTTCAGCGTTTTAACAAACTTATCCACACTCTCTCCATCCACACAGACCTCCACGTTGCCCAGATCATCAATTTTTCCTCCCAAATCGCGTCTCGACTGCCCAATATTTCCCATAATCGACCCCAAAGTCTCGGAACACGCCTTGTTTTTCCACAGACAGCTTGAGGCATGGTTCTGAGTCAGTAATCCAACATATTTCTCTTGAACAACCTTTGCAGTAGCTTCATCTTCGTCATCTCCAACAACAATGGCCAGATAACTGCCACAACTGACGCATTGAAGCATATTTGAGCCTGTACACTTCCATCCGAAACGAGCCACGTTGTATGGACTCAGTTTCGGGTACAGAGACGTGTCAACCGTGTATTTCTGGTAACTGTAGGTCGATACTCTCTCAACAAAGTCTTCTTTCGACCAAGGAGTATATGTAGGAGGAGTGGTTGATGCTGTAGTTTCTGGAACGGCTTCTGTGACTGCCAAAGACACTCTCCTGTAGTCCTTCTCTTTGACCTGTCTAATTCGTTCCATCAAAGACGGTCGTTTCGATACTCTTCCTGTAGACGAAGCAATGGAGAATCTGTTTGGAGTGGCTGTTTTGAGCGGCGAATTTCGGGGAGAATGCTTGGTGGGCGTGGTGGGTGCGGAATCCGATTTCCGCGTCACCTCACGCAGCGATTCCATGATTCCATGGAGTTGTTCTTCGGTCGGCATGGTGGTGATGGGGTGAGTGTTATGCATGAAGAGAAGGTTTGGTGCATGTCTAGAGATATTTAGTGGGTGTTTTGCAAAGTGATGAGAGGTAATTGGTGGTGTAAGGGGTGTGTGGGTGGTTTTTGGAGGGGGTTATGTTGTGATATTTTTTTCTTTTTCTGGAATTAAATGTATATTTACGCCAATTGATGGGATGTTGCTACTTGGATGATGTTAACTAACTATACATGGCATTTATTGATACCTATACTTGAACACTGCTAGGATGAATACGAGAGTAAAAACCCTCAAAAAACTCCGAATTACAAAATAACACACAATTGATGCAATCCATTCCCCAATATTGTATAATTAATCTCCACACACTCATCTAAAGACTTCCTCTTCTCCTCCTCAGACCAACTCTAATGCGCTGAAAAATCTTATCCGAATATATCGGGCCCTCCATATCTCTTATCACCACACACCACAATGCAGGCTTACAAGAAGGACTTTCTGGATCTGGCCACCAAGTACGAGGCCCTCAAGTTTGGCTCGTTCACCCTCAAGTCGGGCCGAACCTCGCCCTACTTTTTCAACCTCGGTCTCTTCAACACTGGAGTCGCTCTGTCCACTGTTGGAGCCTCTTTTGCCCAGGTGATCATCAACTCCGGAGTCGAGTTTGACGTCATTTTCGGACCCGCCTACAAGGGTATTCCTCTTGCTGCCGTCACTTCTGCCAAGATTGCCGAGCTTGGAGGAGACAAGTACGCTACCAAGGAGTACGCTTTCAACCGAAAGGAGGCCAAGGACCACGGAGAGGGAGGTAACATTGTGGGAGCTTCTCTCAAGGGCAAGAAGGTGCTGATTATCGACGACGTTATCACCGCCGGTACTGCCATCAAGGAGGCCTTCTCCATCATTGCTGCCAACGGAGGAGAGGTCTCTGCTGTGGTCATTGCTCTTGACCGACAGGAGACTACTGTTGACAGTGACAAGTCTGCCGTGCAGGTTGTGTCTCAGACCTACAACGTGCCCGTTCTCAACATTTTCAACCTCAACGATGTCATCCAGTACACCGACGGTCTGTTGACTGAGGACGAGAAGAACAAGATCAAGGAGTACCGAGATCAGTACTCCCCCAAGGAGTAGATAGGATAGATAGATGATTGTTTATAAGTGTCTTGTAGGTTGTAGGTGGTGTACAGTGTATTATAGTGTCAATAACAGTGTAGGTACTTGTACAAGTGCTTGCATTGTCCTTGGTCTTTATAAGGGAGTCATAAAGAACACCCCTACGTTCATTTCAAATCAGTACACTCCTCCATACCACGGTATTCTACTATCTATCATCAACCACTGAGCAAGACACTCTCAGTTCAGTCATTATAAGTGATCTTGTATACCCTACGTGCAAAACAATATCTTCCCTTAACACCATATCTAAAATAGGTACTATTGGTTGTAGTTCTATACAGATCTGCCTGTAGCAGCTACCAAACACACAAGTCTACTTTCTCTACACTCGGACCACTCATCCGTGCCTCATATCCCAAACTTAACTATATACCTATCTTCCGACTCGGACCTTCATCTTCTTGACCTTTTGCTGTGGGGGTGCCTCGGGGATCTTGGGCATGAACTGATTTGCCATCTGCTCCATCATATCGCTGTTACCCTCTCCGTGAGACAGAGCGGGCGACAGAATAGGCAGCACCTCGGGCATCTTCCAGCCACGGGGGTACTGTGGCTTGGGAGGCAGGTTCTTTTGGTTCCAGGGGAAATCGGGGTTGGTCTGGCTGATTTTCTGGAACACGGGGCCCTGGTATGGGGTCACCGCCTTGGTGGGGTGGTCCTGCATGTACTTTGCAATGAGTCTGAACAGATGCCGCTTGTTCTTGACGTTGTGAGGAGGCAAGCCGAGGGCAGGGTCGTCCTTGAGCTGCACTCGCACTCGGCCGGGGTTGGCCCAGTCCTTGGGGTGTGTCTTGTGAGCCTCGTAGATGGAAGGAAGAGTGAGCATTTTGCAAGCTTCAGCAATGGTCTGTCCTAGAGGGTTGTCAACAGCCAGCTCCAGAGGCACTCGTCGGCCCTCTCCCACAGTCTTGCTCTTGTCAAAGTACACGGGGTACACTATTTGCCAGTCCTTAAAGTCGGACTCCTGAATCTCCTGGTTCTTGAACTCCTCAGAGTCAAACACCTGTGTGCCCGGCTTGCCCTGACCCATGTTGGGAGGCATACCGCCCTGGTTCATCTGGTCCATCATTTTCTGCAGCTCGTTCATGGGGTTGGGAGCCTGCTGCTGCTGCTGCTGCTGCTGCTGAGCCTTCTTGGCCTGTTCTCGCTTCTCATGCTCAGCCTTGGAAATCAGGTTGATGGGGCCTCGTCCATCGTTCTCCTGGTGAGCTGTGGCGTCGTTGAGGAAGGCTCGGGGGTCGAACTCCGCGGGATCAAAGTCCATGTTGTCCACATCGTCGATTTCTTCCAAGATAGCCATGGTTGGTTGTGTGTGTTGTGGTGGTGATAATGACGTACCGCTGTAGAGTGTCTTCTCTATCCCAAATGGTGAAATTTGAAACTTTGATTTGGCAGTTTATGGCCAAGAGAGGAGGGTGTGGTGGCTGAATGAGGCAATATGGTGGTAAGGGGAGTACATATGGAGAATAAGGGAGAGCGGTTTAATAGATCTACATTTTGAAAATCCACTTTTACTCATCAGACACGTCATTTGATGAGATCAAAACTCTCGATATTAGCCGAACGTGACATACCCTAACCTTGTGTGGAGAGGAATATACGAGAAGGCATTGGAGAAGTGGGTGTTGTATGAGGTGATGAGGTAGAGTAGAGTGGGGTGATTTTTTAATGGGCTTGTTGAATGATTGTCTGTAATAAAAATGTAAAAAATCTTTCTCGTATGATGTTTCTCAGATGTGAAAAGTTTTGTTAAGATTTAGTTGGTATTGGATACTTACTTGGGGTTTTAGAACAGGAATGTTTAGGAACACTGGTCACCCAGAACCTGCACAAAAATTGAGTGTTTGAGCTCTTACAGGTCATCCATATGGCGTTAAAGAGAATAATACACCCTTATAAAGTCATTGGGGGATTAATTCCACCAATATTCTTAGCTCGTTAAGCATATTGAGTTTGCCTCCGAATATTCATATGGCTGGTAAGGGTAGTCACTGTAGAGAGTGTAAAGCAGGGTATGGCATTTTTGAGACCATTTCAAGCATCTAGACAGTATTCAAATGACTTTTGCCTTACTAATTAATCTCCACCATCTCCACTTCACTCATTTCACACCATTCTCTATCACGCCTCTTGTCCAGCCTGCATAAAGTTAATGCAAGATTTTTTTATCTCCAATATTTTCAAAATTTCTGTCGCTCAGCACAGCACAGCACACACACCACCATGGGCATAGAGAAACGAGATATCCGGATCGGCAACAAGCTGAAGCGCAAGCAGGTGTTTGCCGAGATGAAGCACAAGCTCAACAAGGAGCGACACGAAATGCGAAGGGAACGAGCCAAGGAGGAGGCCAAGAACCCCGAGCTCAAGGAAAAGCGTCTGGCTGAAAACGTGCCCGACACTATTGAGGCCAAGCGAGTCTACGATGAGACTATTGCGCAGGAGGTTGAGGGAGAGGACGACTTCAAGGAGTACTTTGAGGAGGGTAAGGCTCCCAAGGTGCTGATTACGACTTCAAAGCGAGCCCGAGGACAGGCGTACGAGTTTTCCGATCTGCTGTACGATATCATTCCCGGCTCGGAGTTCAAAAAGCGAGTGGGCGACTTCACAATGACGCAGATTGCCAACATGTGCAGCGAGCGAGACTACACTGATCTGGTGGTGATCAACGAGGACAAAAAGAAGGTGAACGGCCTGACCTTTATTCATCTGCCTGCAGGACCCACCATGTACTTTTCAGTCTCGTCACTGAAAATGCCCAAGGAGATTAAGGGCCATGGTAACTCCACTGACCACATTCCCGAGCTGATTCTCAACAACTTTTCCACACGGCTCGGTAAGACTGTAGGACGACTGTTCCAGTCCATGTTCCCTCAGCAGCCCGAGTTTGTGGGCCGTCAGGTGGTGACTCTGCATAACCAGCGAGACTGGATCTTCTTCCGAAGACACAGATATGTGTTCAAGAACGAGGAGCGGGTTGGTCTGCAGGAACTGGGTCCTCAGTTCACTCTGAGACTGAGACGGCTGCAGAGAGGTATTCGAGGAGAAGTGGAGTGGGAGCATCGGTCGGCTATGGATAAGGATAAGAAGAAGTTCCACCTGTAGAGAACGAGCGAAGCGAGTTCTCTACAGATGGAAATACAGATGTTCACTACAAGCGAGTTGTTCACTACAGCAGTTGCAGTTGCTCATCTCGCTCTGTCACATCTACACTGGGGATGCCGCAAGTGTGCTTGCATCTTGTGGTTTAATAATTGCAAGTGATATAGAAATGTATATTTGGATATGGAAATTGAAGTGAGTAGTGACAAATTGAATAATACAACGGCTTGTTAGTGGATGTAATGGTAGCTGTAGAAGTAGAAGCGTTGATATGGGACTCAGAGAAGAGCTCGATATAAAAGAAAAAGTGATATGAAGAACTCGATGGCAACGCTAGCCTTCTTTACTGTAGCTAGTTAGCTCCTTCTATGTAACTACTCACATTTTCACTAGTGCCATTTCCTGCAAGATGGCTCAGATATTTCCGAAAAGGGAAATGACAGATCCCAACTCTGTGGAATTTGACAGTAGCCAAAATGCAGAACAGGACAAGTGTTTTCGGATAAATTCTGTAACAATAGTGCGGTTATTGCATGTATTGGTGCTAACAGAGCATTTCAGGGGTTATACAAAAAAATACAGTAAGAAATTTGTGCTGTCTACAATATCAATGGCTGTGTCTTCTCTGAGGGTGCTTGTGTGTGTTTTTGTTAGGGCATAAACCTCCCAACATCTCTATTCTAAATTATGGCTTCTCCATAAATCTACATCTACAACCAAACAGGGTCAATAATATAATGCATTAATTAGTCTATAAATAAATAAAACTTTCAAAGTCTTGTGTTTTTTTTGTGGGGTCTCTCTAGAACAGCATCAGCACAACAACACTCATGGAAATCGCAGTAGCGGCGGAACCAAACATGGAACCGTTGCCGCCCAGGCCACCGTACGTGGTACTGCCCTCGGACTTGTTGCCTCGAGTCGAGTTGGTTCGGTTGCCCTGCAGGTTGGGAATCGTGCCCTGCGAGCCCATGGGAGGCTGCACGGGAGACGCAGGAGAACCGTCGTTGTTGTGAGGAGTGGTTGAAGTGGGCCTGTCAGCGTTAGGAGCGTCAGCGTTGGGTGAGTTGGCATCAGGGCTGTTGGAGTTGGGGCTGTTGGCGTTAGGAGAGTTGGCATCAGGCGAGTTGTTGTCACTGGGCGAGTTGCCAGAAGTGAAACCTCCATTGGATCCCGAGAAGCCAGTTCCCGCATCAGATCCAGAGGAGCCAGAAGAGCCGGAGCCAGACGATCCACCAGAACCGCCATTACCTCCAGAAGAACCGCCAGAGCCGCCATTACCACCGGAAGAGCCTCCAGAGGAACCTCCAGAGGAACCTCCAGATCCACCGTTACCGCCAGAACCACCATTGCCACCATTGCCACCGGAACCACCAGATCCTCCAGACGACCCACCGTCGCCTCCACCATTACCTCCACCGTTACCTCCACTGCCACCGTTTCCTCCACCGGAACCACCGTTACCGGTACCAGGAGCTCCGTTACCAGAAGAACCACCGGAAGAACCGCCGGAACCGCCAGATCCAGAACCAGGAGCACCGTTGCCGGAAGCACCATTTCCAGAACCTCCAGAACCGGAACCACCGTTACCAGAGCCTCCAGAACCACCGTTACCAGAACCGCCGTTACCTCCAGAACCTCCATTAGCAGGAGCGTTAGGAGAGCCGTTAGCACCAGCAGCGCCAGACGACTGAGGGTCGTTGGGGTCACTGGACGAAGGGTCACTGGACGAAGGGTCACTGGAGGAAGGATCGCTAGCAAAGGGGGAGTTGCTAGGATCGTTGGGGTTAGGAGAGTTAGGATCGTTGGAGTTAGGAGAGTTGGGGTTGCTAGGGTCGTTAGGGTTGCTAGGATCGTTGCTAGGATCGTTGGGGTTGCTAGGATCACTAGAGCTGGGGCTGTCACTGTTAGGGCTGTTGGAGTTAGAACCATTGCCAGTACCAGGGCTAGGGTCACCACTGGAACTGCCTGATCCGTCACCGTTGCCGTTACCAGAACCATTACCATTACCACCATTGCCTGCTCCACCGGCTCCAGTAGGGCTAGGACCGTTGGAAACAGGAGACTCGCCAGCACCAAGCTCAGAGACGGGAAGGTCTGTGGGGTTGGCGGTGGGGTTGGCACCGTCTCCAGTAGGAGCAGTGCCGTTGGTGAAGGGGATAGACCGGGTGGAAGGCGACAGCTGGGAAGTGCTGTTGGCCGAAGTGGACGGGATGGAAGAGGTACCAGACGACGCAGAAGCCGAAGGAGAAGCCGAAGCCGAGCCTGAAGAAGCAGAAGCTGAAGCGGCGCTCTCGGAAGCTGTTCCGGAAACGGAGCCTGAAGATGCACTGGCCGAGTTACTACTGGAAGACGAGTCGGTAGTAGAAGCGGACGTGGAGTCAGACGAGCCGGAAGAAGCAGACGAGGACGAGCCGGTAGCAGATGAGCCGGAGGTGGCTGAAGTGCCGGAGCTGGACAGGTTGCTGGAGGTCGAAGCCGAAGAAGAAGAGCCGCTGGTGACGGAGGAGCTGGTGCCAGAAGAAGTGGCACTGGAAGCAGAAGAAGAGCCAGATGAAGTGGCACTGCTAGAGGCACTGGAACCAGAAGAGGAGGCTCCAGAGCTGGTAGCAGAGCTTGAAGAACCAGAGCTGGAAGCACCTGAAGAGGGAGCACTAGATGAACCAGAAGAGCTAGAACCAGAAGAAGCACTGGAGCTGGCAGAAGAGCTAGATCCAGACGAGCTTGAACCACTGGTAGAGGCACTAGAGCTAGATCCAGTGGAACCAGAGGTAGGAGCAGAGCTTGAAGCTGAACCAGAAGAACCAGTGGACGAACCAGAAGAGCTGGTCTCAGAAGCACTGGTCTGGGAAACAGAAGAACTGGATCCAGACACAGTGCCGGAGCTAGAGACGGAGCTGCTGCCGGTGGTTGAAGCACTAGAGCCAGAGCTGGAGGAACCCGAGCTGACACCAGAGCTAGAGCCAGAGCTGGACACTCCTGAGCTCGAGACACCAGAGCTGGAAGTGCCAGAAGACACAGAGCTGGAGGAGCCGGAGGAAGAGGTGCCAGAGGTGGTAGCAGAGGAAGCAGAGGAAGACGACTCAGAAGCAGAAGCAGACGAATCAGACGATCCAGAAGACGAAGCAGAAGACTGGGAAGAAGTCTGGGAAGAAGTCTGAGACGACTGAGAAGACTGAGACGACTGAGAAGACTGAGACGACTGAGAAACAGACGACTCAGAGGCTGAGGCTGAGACAGAGCTGGAAGTGGAAGACACATCAGTCTGAGAAACGGAAAAGGACGACCGAGTTCCGGGGGGAATCACAGCGGTGGTCCGGTCGGTCGAGGAGTTGAACCCCGAGGTCGAGGAAGAAGAAGCCACTGAGGACGGTCCAGACGTCACGGCAGAAGAATGCAGGCCGGAGCTGGACGAGTCGACAGAGCTGGAGGCGTTCACAGAGCTGGACGAAGCTACCGAGCTGGGTGTAGAGCTGGAGTTGCTAGACACAGAGCTGGAGACAGGTACAGAGCTGGACGCCGAAGAAGAGGCCGAAACACCGGAAGTGGTGTTGGCAGAAGAAATCGAGGCAGAAGAAGAAACGCCGGAAGTGACGTTGGCAGAAGCTGAAGAGACTGCAGAGCTAGAGACGCCAGACGAGCTGACGCCGGTAGACTCGGCAACCGAAGAGGTATTAGCTGAGCTGAGACTTGCAGACAGAGAAGACAAAGTGCTGGAGCTGGAAGAAACAGAGGAAGAGGTGCTGTTGACGGCAGCAGAAGAAGAAATAGTGCCAGATGAGGAAGAGGCAACAGAGCTCACAGTCGAAGAGGCAACAGAAGAGGCATTGGTCGAAGCAACAGAAGAAGCAACGGAAGAAGAGGCATCTGAAGACACTGACGAGGAAGACACTGAAGCAGAAGAAGCAGTACTGGAAGCCACAGAGGTGCTGTTCACAGTAGAGCTGGCAGAAGAATCTGAAATGGTCAAAGAGGTGAGAGCAGAAGACGAGGCGGTAGGAGTGCTGGAGGCACTGGACTGAGAAGGAATCACGGTACCGCAAACACTTCGGCTGACACCAGGACACTGTACAATGCCGTTGATCTTCCACTGGGGAATGCCACTGGACAGGTCAGGGAACTGCAGCATGCAAAACAGACAAGTGTTGGTGTCAGGGACCTTGTCTGCAACCGCATTACAGAGACAAGTCTGGCCAACAAAGTTGCACTCTGCCAGAGAGTTTGCAACAGGAGCACAAGCTGCCTGGCATGCTTCCAGCGAAGTGGCACACTGAGAAGCGGAGGGAGAAGGCACTAGGCTAGTGGACTGGGCAGAAAAGTTGCCGCTAGTGAGTGTCACCTGTGGGACAGTGAAAGGAGGGCCTGTGAGAGTTTCAGAAGTCACGCTAGGCTCAGTGAAACCGGGCTGTGTAGAGTCGACTTGAGAAGAGGCATCAGGCGTCTCAGCGGAGGTGAATGATGCAGCAGAAGAGGACGATGCAGCAGACAGCACAGAAGACACTGCAATGGAAGTCTCACTGGGCTCAATAAGAGTGGCAGGAGGCACTGACAAGAAGCTCAACGTCGACTCACTGGGAATCGACCAGCTCGACTGGTCCACCACAATACTGCTCGGGCTAATCACCAGACTGCTGGCTGATGGAACTGTCAAACTAGGTTCGGTAATGGGCCAGAGTGACAGGCTGCTGACAGACTGGTCAATGGGAATGGTGAAACTGGGGTCATTTGAGACGGTTCCGGAAAACTGCGATAGCGATAGCGTCTGTGTCGTGGAATCGGGCGTTTCAGCATCGCAAAACTGCAGCTGTGGAGGCTTGACAGCGCTACAGACTCGCAAGAAGCCAGCCACCTGGTTGCCAAGCACTGAAATGATGGGGAACCGGGTGGTGCATGCGACACAAATAGCGAGGTTTCGCAGCGACGTCTCAATTCGGGGACACAGACATCGAGCCAGGAAGAGAGGGCCACAGGAGGCAACCTCGGTGAGAATGCTCTGGCAGGACGTTCTGCAGTAGTCGACAGACAGGTCGATGCATTGTGTTTGTGTCTGGCGTTTGTCGAGGTGGTTGTCAAAGTCCGAGTAGCCGGTGTCACCATGTGTGAGGCCGTCGTCGTATGTGTAGAGATCGAGGTGGTCGAAGGAGGCTGCGCCCTGGAGGCCCTGCCAGTGTATCGGGCGAGCAGCGACCAGCTGTAGCAAGAGTACCAAAAACCAGATCATTTGGCTGTGGCGTGGTCGGGGTCCGAATGGAAATGTTTTTGGAAAAGGTGTGAGATGCGAGTGAAGCAGAGACAAGTTATACGACCACCATCTCAGATCAGATTCATCTCCAACTTTAGCATATGCTGCACCGTTAAAAGTTAGAGTTTGGCGCAGGCTAAATGTGCAAAATAGGGGATGACCCTGGCAGAACCGCACTAGTTGGTAGCACCGGGTTAGTGGGACGCTACAAGGGTGTGTGTGCCGTGGGTTTGTTTTCGGGGTGATATTTTTTCCATCTGGATCTCAAACCAGACCTTGACGCCGCTTCTAGAGCGCCATTTAGCTCCCCAGCAGACTCAACCCGCCCCCGTTTTTTTCGTCTTTTTCTGATCTTCTTTTTCTTCCAACCTTATCCAGTGAAGCCTAATATCCAGATACTGGAATAGAGCCGTCAGAATAGGGGTAAGGTAGCCGAACAGCGCAACATGGCCCTAGTATCTGCCTTAATAGTGGGCCAAAACGGTACAAAATAGTAGCCAATACACAGCTCCGGCCGTCTACCCGACCAGGGTGGCTAGCAGGTCTCAGCTGCGGTCGCTTTGAGCCGTCCAGCTGTCTCAGCAAGCACCAACCTTGTGCCAACCTATAATATGCCGCAAGAGAGATCTGACAGGGGAAAATAAGCAAAACCAAGATAGTCCCCACTAAATTTACTTGGCTCCGGGTGTGTGGGCTAGACTGCTATGGTAAGTTCTCTAAGCCAACCCCACTCATGCATGCCGATCACCAGCCCGATGAGATTGGTATTAAATCCACCCTTCATACAAGGGCCAGCCCGCACTCTCATCGTTGCTCTGGCGCGTGGCTGGTGATACCCGTCGGCCCAGATCTCAGATCCTGCGCCGGTCTCCGATATTATCGGCAGGGTTGCTGTGCACGGTCGTCGGCTGGTGGCACCTGCATGTGCGGGTAACAGCAGGCATATAATATAATTATGGAGCAACCTTTGGATATCGTCTCTCACGCAAACTGCCGTCTTTGCAGGGCTGTTATTGACTACCGTACAGCTAGAATGGCGGGGTTTCATTGGGTATTCGCCTAACTAGCTGCTTTAGACCAGGTGGATGACACCACTTTTTAACTTGGCTGCGTTTTGGCCGTACGACTCGCTGATCAGCGTGAAAAATATTCCATCCATAACATGCCCTCGCATGACCACTACAGCTGGAAATAGACAGTGGAGCCGTGGTGTTTGTATACAAGTCGTTGAGCGGGGTTTACAGGCTGCATCTCATACTGGGCTGGCTACAGGTATTCAGAGAGGCTGTGGTGCTGGCTGTCTCAGATTTGACCCTAAAAAAGAGCTTAAGCCTATCATACCTTGAGATCATGTGACCTCGCAAGCTTCTAGAGTTGTAGTTTGGACAACAGGCTTCAAAAGGAAGCTACCACCAGAGGCTAGGATTCTTTTTTCGTCGGGGTCCGAGGTCCGTGGAAGGCCAAATATTATCCATTCGGGAATGCCGTCGGTGCGTATATTGAGGATGGGGTGCTAAAAGCGGCTGCCTACATTAGTGGGTTTATTATACGCACGCACGCCTCGTATGCTGTCTTATGGAAGGCGTTTCTTTTTCCAAAAGGCCCAGCGGAAACAGTTTGGGCACGTGGAGAAAAGCAGTGTGCCCCGGATACTACCCTCGAGGGTGGAGGTACTCCAGATAACCGTTCGGGTGAGCCATTTAGCGGATGTCACTGTAGATCTCAAGTTAGATGAAATTTAATTAGAGCCCATAATATTCGCCCACCCTTTTTTACACTCCGAAACGCCAAAGCTGGGCTAACTTGTCACAGACGATATTGCTTCTATATTAGCTGCTTTCGGAGCTCTGCGTCGCCTGATGAAACCGTTTGATTGCGGTAGACGTCTGGTATGTGCTTCTGGACAAAAAATATTCCTCAGTTTCACATCTCTTGTTCGTATTTTTAGATCCACCAAGTGGAGATGTTCCATTTATCATAGGTTGCATAGCAAATACGGTAGTGGTTAAGCGACTAGGGGTTGGTCTAGATGGATACCTTGTCGTTAGTCATTAGAAGCTCAGTTTAGAGCAGCCAACAGAAAGTTGCTGGGCTAATTGGTTATAGCTAAAGAGCCGAAGTGCCCAACTTTTGAGATGACCATCTGGAAGGTGTGGAAGCTGTGTGATTGCTTCTGAATCAGTGAGGGGGGTAGAACTGCATGGAATGTTTGTTGTTGGATATATTTTGTCATTGTTAGGGTCTTGAATGGCTTTGTTCGGTGTGGAAATTTGATCCCTGCTTGGACATTGAAATAATTACAAGTGAACGGAACAGGAAGGTGAACCCTGGATAGGGGGTTAAGAGTTACAATGACATGATGAAGCTGTTGAATCGTATAATTCAAGACCTTAGGATGACCATTTCTTCATCATTTCGTTTTATTCAAGTTCAGATCTGACTTGTGCTGACAGCCGTTGGAACCTGCTTCTGCAATCAAAAGTGTCAGCATATACGTACGATCGATCTGACGTTACTAAGCGGGCAAATGTGAACGTCACGTGAGTGGCGAGTAGTTTGATTAATAATCTGTGGGGGGTATGTTTGTGGGGGGTTTTCATTCAGAAGTCTGGGGGACTCAGGTGTAAGTATCACAGAAGTACTTGTAGCTACAAGAACAGACAGCTTCCTAATACTTCAGAACATACAGAGGATGGTGATACAGTAAAACATACACACAAGAAAACATATTTCGTCATTTCCACTGCTCATGAATAATCATGTTCAAGACAAATAATTCACATGGTTGCTTGCTAATGTCTCATTTTCTCGTTTGCTTGTCACCCATTCCAGTCTTATCATGACCTCGTGACCCTGTTAATAACAACGCAGGCGGAGTCTGGAATGAACAGGCCCTGGATATCACGGCATCCGGGAGTAGCGAACCACCGCGTCGACAATAGTCTACATACCAAAACGTCCATTTCTCAGGGTCTTACTGTACATTCCAGAGACACCCATGTCCGCCTGAATCAGGGCAACCATATTGTTACGCGTGAACTCAACTGTGGTGTCTTAGTTGTACGCGTGTTCAGGTGTACGCCAAAACCGCTCCATATACCAACTAATGTATCTCTAGCTCCATCTCGTATCTCCACACAACATGATACATCGTCATCTCACTCAAACTTCATCGTATCGTGGGTAGTGTAGATCAGTCTGGAGATCACCGTTGACTCTCTATTTCGGTCGGATGCCGCTCTCTTTCTCTTCCTTCCTTCCGATATGCCCTCTCCAACCGTACATACAGTGCATGCTGCACAGGCCGATCCCCCTGTTGCGTTAGTCTGCTGCATGCTCAGAGATCTAGACCGAGGTTGCAGCCAGCAGAATGACAGTGCTAAAACCGTGTGTGATTCGTGCACTGATATGTGCTTTTTCCCTCTAAAAATACCCCAAGCCCGTGGAGAAAAACTGGGCAAAAAAGAGTGGTCACATGCACCCCTGAATTTGCACCTTGACCGCTCGTTTTTCGTGCACCTCGGGTCCCCTACATATTACCCGGACTCGTGTTTCAGAATGCAAAAGACCAGGCCGTATCTGGCCATACATACGGCGATCTGACAGCGACGTTGGCTCCAGTGCTTTTATTATATGCCAAGCAGAGCCATGCGACATTGGGCCATGGAGATCCGGAGCGGAATGACCTGTTGTTGACATTTTGACAGTCTGAGGGAAAAGAAAATTTGGCTTGAAAAAGTAACAGCTCTCTTTGTCTACTCTATAATCCCTTATTCCCACCTTTTGCCGTTGCTTGTCTACCACCCCAAGGGTCTAAATTAGCTCTGTGGGAAAATTTTATCCCCTATAAACGCTCCCAATAACCTCTTTGGGACAAGGACAAAGCCGCTCACCCCAAGGTTTAAGACAGACTGCCTTTGCCAACGCGTGTTGGAATGTTTACGTGACCTGCCAAAAGACTCAGTACAGTGTTGTTTACATTTTCCCAGAGAGGCCAAGCTGCCAATCTGACTTTGGCCGATACGATTCAATATGAAAAGACGAGGCATGAAAGAGGCAGATGTCGAGATCTCCTGGACCACAACGCTGAGATGGCTAAGACCAACAAAGTGGACTGGCTCGATGGAGCATGTGTAACTTGGAACTACGGTAGTAGCATGCGCTAGTGTGTTTATTTTTAGCGCATTTTCATTTTTCGGTTTCCGTCCATCAGATATGCTTTGATCGACATAACTGAACCATACCGTAGCAAATGACGAATGTGAGAACATCATAACACTGAAAGGTGGGGGTTTGGGGGTCTGTAGATCTGCTGTCGCTGGTGAATTATACTACTGTCTCTCTACGAATGATGTTAACTAAATACAAACAATTAATTAGTATAAGTTAAGTCTATTGGTGGCATACCCAGCATCTTAGATGAGAGCAGCAATGGCACCGGCAAGAGCCAGGCCGGCCATGGGGGCAAGAGCACCGGCACCGTTAGCCTGCTCGGGGAGAGTGGTCTCGGGGACCTGGGGGACGGGAGTCAGGGTAACACGGGTGATGGAGGTAACGGTGGAGGTGGAGTTTCCGGCGGGGACCTCAGGCACAACGGGCTTGGAAGCAGTGGGCTTGGGGCCGGGGACAACAGTGGAGTTCTGGTGGGGGGGAACAACAATGGACTGGACGGGGATGGATGAGAGAGAGAGAGGAATGGTGGGGACAGCAGTCTCGGTCTCGGGGCAGAAGGTGGTGGTCACGGTCTTGCCCTCAACGTCAGTGAAGGTGAGAGTGATGGTCTTGGGCTCGTGCACAAGGGTGGAGTTGGCAACGGGAGCGGGGGTGGGGACCTCAGTCTCGGGGCAGAAGGTGGTGGTGATGGTAACACCGTTGACGTCAGTGGTGGTCAGGGTGACGGTCTTGGGGGCCTCGGTCTCCTTGTGGCAAGGAGTGTCGGAGCAGTGGGTGGAGGTCAGAGTCAGGGTGGACTGGATAACGTCGGTGGAGACAACGGTGACGTTAGAGACCTGGGCGGCGACAAGGCCAGCGGCGGAGATGAGGGCGGCAGCGGAGAACTTCATTGTTAGTTGGTGTGGGTTGGTGGTATCTGTAAAAGAAAGACTAGGGTGAGATGTGTTTGCTGGAGAGTAAGTCTTGGGACGGACATGATGGTTATATATGTTTTGCGAGATGCGAACTGCCTCTGATTTTTCGTTTTCCGCTCGAACTCTGTCTTTTTTGCATTTTTGAAATCGGTATGGTTAGTGCCCTTTTGGGACATAAGCTCGGTCGCTTACAGGCTTGGCTGCGTTAGTTTGGTAGAGTTTTTCCTTGTTTTTTTCCACAGACGTGACGCGTGTGAACCCATGGGAGGGCTATAGCTCAATAAACCGGTGTTTATACGAGTATAGCATTCCCATGACCATTTTTCCTACTGCTTCATTGCCCCACTTTGTCGTCCGACCTCCGCATCTTGTCTGGTTGTCGGACCCCTATTCATCAGTCCCCAACCTTATCTGAGCACGTCAAAGCCATCTAGAGGAACGAGATTGGCTAGGCCAATGCCAGACGCTAATGGGGCCACCAAACACACAACAATACAGCGGCGCGCGGCGCACACGGTTTGTAGTCTCCGGGCTGTCAGAATGTGCCCAATAACGACTCATTAGAGCAGTTTCAATAGCATTTCAGCCAGATCACGTAGGTCACGTCCACACATTCCCACCTGCACTTGCAGCTGTCCGCAGTCAACTCTTTAGCTCTCGGCATGGATGGTCGGATTGCCCTATGATGAGCACTGGACCTGGCGACAGGCTCCGATCGCTGTGCGACCTTACTCACAAATTCACAAACATGATTTTCCACTTCCAACGGTGTCAATGACCCGCTGAACGACCCGCTTGAGACCCCTCAAGTGACTGCTCATTTAATTCTGTACCCCTAGCCCCTCGTTATACCGTTCATGCACTCCAACTCCACTCGCAAATTATTAAGAGCCAGCTTGACATAGAATATTATACGAGTGTGTGTCTACCCCTATCCCCTGAATCAGCTGAGTGGGGGTTACACGGGGTATACTGTAGTGGCCCCTGGAGCTGGTTTAATCTGGTTTAGTGGGCTCTCTGACAGTCGTTTTTCCAAGTGTTTTACTGACCAGGGTCTAACATTGCTTGCGCTTTCGTATAGTCCATTCCACCACATTCCACAGCCACAGAATGTGCCGTTATCTCCACTCGACTTTGTTGACGCTGCATTTTTTGCCTTGCCTACACATTCCCGAGTTTATTTGCTCCGCCAGAGGGTTGCCGTATTGGGATCATGAATGAGATTGGGTTCGCCAGAGGTAAAATGGAACCCTATGGATGAAAATGTAAGCAGACATGCAATTGACGAATTTTTGGGGGTCGTGCCACACGCCCACGAGTGTCGTGGTGCACAGCCGCGGCTTAGCGGGTCCCTTGCTACCCTGGCTGTAGAATGCCCAGGATTTAATGCGAGCCCATTGGTACTAAGGTAGGTTTGCAGGTGGGAGAAAAAAAAAAGTGGAAACGCGTGTGAGGCAAATTTCTGGTTCATTTATGCGTCCTCTTTAGGATCCATATAGGATATGGACATGGTAGAGGCACATTTGGGGTGTGGCAGAGTGCATACCGGAACGATTCCGATCCGATTGAGCGCCGTGCAGCGTATTCAGAGTCGGTGTGGATTTAATCCGGCGTGTAATGTGGACCCCGTGGAATGGGTGTTTTCTGTCCGCGCTAGTTACTTTTCAAATAACCTCCAACTGTTATAGTGAACCTACGCACAATGCCCAACTTTATGCAACAACTTGGTTAGCCTTGGTTGGCGTATCAACCGTATTGGTTACGGCAATGTCCGATGAGGTCAGAGAGGAGGAGGTAAGACGTGAATCTGGAGGTACTGAGGATCAAAACAACACACAGAGAAGGTGGGCAGAGCCAGAACACTTTCAGAAACCTCTTCCCCACTCAAAACCATCACTCAATCCCCAAATTGCGTTTAGTCCGTATTTTCACATCGCCTCGTCTCACACTGTAAACTCTTACAGTGCAAAGTTATTGTCGTCAACACGAAAAATAAACATGAATAAACACGCTGATGGAAGCCCAGAAAAACGAGATTAGCAGGCTCTGAGACAGATGGGCAATCCGATGAGATGAGCAGCGCGATGAAATCGGAGAGCAGTAGATTTACTGGAAGTGTACAAACCACAGCCATGACACAGTATCAAGACCAGATGACATCTAAGAAGCAATTAACTGGAAGAGGAAATATAAGCATCTTGGTGGGGTGAATAGAATGAGTCGGAACGGGACAAACAACAACAGAGAGCAGGTAAACACAGCTATCAGCATTCCACGGGACACGCGCAACGCGATTATTATAATATTTCCGTCCTATTTGTTTATATTTTATTTTCAACACACACTAATTTTCGCGTGTGCTGCTTCTGGGCTGGTCTTGGCAACAATATGGAAATTCGAACCCACACGCTTGTCGAAGAGGACTTGATATCGCCAACCCTAAAGAGGGTAACTTGAAAGTATGGGACATACGCAGTTACCCTACCGCCCATCTGGAGAATAAATTTGAGCGTCCCGCAAGACAACCTAACCAGACAAAAAAACGTGAGTACCATTTTGCACAGTACATTTTACTGATGATAAAAATACAACAGTTGAATTTCTTCAACTGAACACACCGTGTGGAGATATCGTACAGAGCTTTTTAACCCTGATATTCTTTGAAAGTGTTTTCCTTTCCAAAAACCATTCTAACCCAAGTCAACAGATTAGTCCTTAAGGATTTTATTTATATAATAAACGGATAACCCGAACGAACCATGGAGACTGTAGATTTGTGAAACACTTGTAATAATCAGTTGTCGAGATATTGTGAATATTGAGAATATGCAATTATTGAACATCTGAATATCTGAAATATCTTGAAATATTCAGCCTTGACTTCAAAGCTCACCTCCAAGATATTATCAATGTAACCTACAACCACGAGTGCAACCTCACTCTCGATAAGCTGATAACGAACTCGGACCACTTCCGGTTCCGTAAGATTCCAGCTCTTCCTCAACATGAGTTTCTTTTGAAGCTAGCTATTTCCAGAAGGTGTCATCGCACCAAAGCTACTGGTATACTAATCCGGTCATTCTTAGATGTGGGGAATGCCAAGAATGCAACAGATCCTTATATTGAACCGGTATTGAACCTCACAGGCCAGATGGTCATCATTATGCTCTCTTCTATGGGTCAGCTCACTTCTCCTTCGATGATAGCATTAAACATTTCTTCGATCATGGTTTCTTTTTCTCGGTGGACCCACTCAACCACACGCCCTCAAGCTATTATTAATGGTATGGTCTAACCAACGACTTAGACGCCTCACCACCCCGGATCTGAGTCACTTAGACCTTGGTGGGCACAAGACCAGTGCATGTATGTATGAAAAGCCGGAGTCATCTCTACAAGTAAACGTCATGTAAGGGGACGGAAAAACTGTGGAAAAACACTGCAAAAAGCAAAGAGATGGCCATCATATGACTGTCGCAGACTTGCACATACGTCAATCGGCCATTGTGACTGTACATCAGCTGTGCCTCGTTTTTTAAATGAGTGTCTCTGATAAGGGTCCACCTAGGGTATTGCATAAATCCGGGCAGTCTAAACTTGGGGGCTATCACCGTGGTTATTTGAAACATGGCTTGCGGTATTATGTCAGACTGTAAAACGATGTCTCTTGTGAAGACGACGGAGGAGTTATTATCTGTCATCTCCAAACCCCTCTTATATTATCATAACACCTATTCCAAGCATACCCTCCTAAACCCGATCTCGACGACTTTTATCTCGCGTGAAGATCGGCAGTGGAAGGGAAAAAAACGGTTTTCAGAGCCGCAACCAAACGCCGAAATGGATGCTCAACTGATGTAACACACTGAGTCATTTGCGTAAGTCAACGTAGCGACACCAGTGGTTATTTTTTAGCCCTTGCCAAATCCGATTTATCATCGCTTCTCAACGTACAACTATCCCGTTGACAGTGGTTACTTGCTCTACTTGACCCTCCGGCCGCTTCTCGGAGCGCCCTTGTCCGAGGTTAGGCCGACACTCAAAAACTCAGTCATCGAGCTAACCCCGTCTGTAGCCGCACGTATATATAGCGAGTCAACGGAGGGCCAAAGGGCCTGAAAAACACCCCCAGCCGCCGCCATTCTGTGTGAAAACGACCTGTTTGCGTCTCTTCGCCCCGCCCCGCCTTGTCCGAGCCCGTCCGCCTTGCCAATCCGTCTGTCCACCTGTCCCAGATCCGGGTCGACCCAAGCTACGCCTCAAAAAACTCCCAGCCGCAAAAGCACAGACTGCACCATAACGGACAACGGGCCGCCTAGAACTTGTTGATACGCTATATTATACAAAGGCCGAGAAAAACGGAAAAAACGAGGGCAAAAAAAAAGAAGCCACAACCCCGCATTCAACAAAAACGACAACACTAGACGCACAGATTCGCCGCTCGCCGCAACCAGTTCGTCCTGCCTCTTTGCTTTTTGCTTCGTTTTATTCTTGCAATAGTCCTTGGTTCATCGGACCTACTTGTACCCAATCACCCAACAGTGGAATACGTTTGGTCGCTTTTTTAGAATTAAGGTTCTGGTGGGAGAAATTTCCTCAACACCTTATCTCAAATCGGCTCGTCTATTCTTCTCGAAACCAGATATAACCCCACCACCACCCTCTCTCTCTCTACCACCATTTCGTCGTTCAACATCCTTCGCCGGCTAGTCTTGCACACTAGACCATCCCTCCAAGGACCACTACTCTCCGCATCTGTCACTCGAGCCTTTGCTTCCAGCCACAAGCCACAAAACGACCACCCGTCCCAATCACAGCCACATCCCCACTCTCAACAACTCCACACGTGCACCCACGACCACAGCCAGGACACATCGCCACCACCACCACACACACACACCGACAGTAAAATGGCTCAGAAACCTCTTTTCCGATTCGGAGCCACCGACTCGCTGGCCACTCTGCTGGAGCGAAACGAAAAGTGGGCCAACCGAGTGTCGTCCGTGCGACCTTCACTGTTTCCTACCAACGCCCAGGGTCAGGCCCCCAAGATTCTGTGGATCGGCTGCTCCGACTCTCGAGCCGGAGAGGGCTGCCTGGATCTGCTTCCCGGAGAAGTCTTTGTGCATCGAAACATTGCCAACCTGCTGCCCGACTCGGATTTCTCGTCGCTCTCGGTCATCCAGTTTGCCGTCCAGGTCCTCAAGGTCAGACACATTATCGTGTGTGGCCACTACGACTGTGGAGGAGTCTGGTCGTCGCTGACTTCCAAGAAGCTCGGTATCATCGACCACTGGCTTCGACCCATCCGAGACACAAAGGTGCGACACAAGGCCATGCTGGACGCCATCGAGGACCCCAAGGACAAGTGTGCCCGCCTCGTGGAGCTCAACATTTGCGCCCAGGTCAACAACCTGAAGCGAAACACGGTCATCATCGAGGCCCAGGGTGAACGAGACCTGCAGATCCATGGCGTGGTCTACGAGCCCGGCAGTGGTCTCCTCAAGGAGATCATGGTGCCCGAAGACGAGTACGCCGAGGACTACTTCGTGTCCGACGTTGGCGAGCTCGTCCACTAGAGCAATTTTTTCGTTGCCCCAAGACAACACACTGACAGGTATGTACTCCCCTTCTCTTCTCTCAAAAGACTTACTAACATAGCAAAAGGAGTGTTATCAAGACCCCTCAGCAGGTATTATCCTTAACCGAGCCACCTAACCAGCATGGCCCCTTTAATATTTCGCTGAGGCACGTTTGGTTGACTACCACCGACGCTCACCGGATTCTCCTCGGAGACCGCATTTTTGGTATGCCTTTATAGGCGTATCATGTACATATACTGTACAACTCTTGGATCATATATAGAAACCCCCGCATTGGATCGTATATAGAAGTCTGGATCTGTATAGTAATTATTGTTTTGATTTTGGTACAAATTTTTTATATTTTTTTAATAACATGTCAAAATTCCTCCGTTAATCTGCTTTGTAATGTGTTGTGTCGTGTATACCGTAGCGTATGATTCAAGGCCCCATCTCTTTTATATAAAAGAACACTGTGGGCCTCTTGGTGGTGTGATTCTATTTCTCTATGGTCCCACAGTGTGGTCTGACATCACTTCAAAAGCAATGAGCATGCACTTCACTGCACACGACCAGCATTTTTGTGCTGTTGAAGTGACCATGAGGCAGGTGATAGCGTAGGATACAGTGGAGACCCCAAGTGGGTCTTTTCGTCATTTCGGGTGACTCGGTTCGCTTTTAATGACGCAAAGGTGTGCCTATTGCTCCATAATGTGGCTACCTTGGTATTCTTGGCTAACAGTATGATCCATGTTCATGTGGGATTATGCCATTTCATGATGACGTTTCTTGATTAGTGAGATATTATTTGGAGGGGTTTGAAAAACGATTTTGATGGGTTGTTTAGCGCGCCCAGGGATATCTGACTAAATATAGCTACAAGAAGATATCAACGACACGGCTTGTTGACAGACGACTGCAGTTGACAAGTCGGGCTATCACCTGATGTCTGAGTTTGGAGGCAGTAAGAACACAGCAGTTGAATGATGGAAGACATTTCACTCATGATTAATAACTGGATATTAAAAGTGATCCGTATAAAACTCATGGAAAATATGAGACGTTGGTATATATTTTTTCTACCAAGACACTGAATGAACGTGCAATTGGCTCACTTTGTTCTTGTTCCTAACATTGCAGGTCCAAGCACCACCAAGACGCTCAATGCTCAAGGGGATAGTGCAAGATATGTACAACTAACAAAGACCTCATGAAGACGGAAAAATGACTATTAATTCCACTCTTTCACATGAACCTATCACCTGACCCACCTACCAGGTACGACGTCATCGCTCTTTACGGTTTGATGACCGAGAAGATCTGGTGGAGCTCTCGATGCACCTCGGCCACTCTCTAAAGTGCTCGTTTAACTAAAAAACGACTATAGTGGGTCTCGGGGACATCTACATTCCAGGTGTAAAAAAGAAATTTGCATGGATTATCGGCGATGAGCGACGTTTCCGGGGTAACCGTTGTCAATAGAGAGGCTGATGGGAACATAGGGGAGAGCCTGAAAAACACACAATTCGAGTCTGAATTGCTCAGAATGACAACTCCCTCGACCCGCTATCATAATCCAGTACAACTCTAGACGATACGGCTGCTAATTACCACAGAGTCTACTAACTTGCATATGTTTCACGCTGTTTCTCCACGCAGTCTATGCAGAGTGTAAATCGTCATGTGCAACTGATAGGATGGAGAAGACAGCGATAGACAGAGGCTGAGCAGCCGTTATCAGATAAGAAGAAGTAGCAAATGAGCGGTTCTCTCGGAACACAACGGTCATGTGCAATTTTCATAGCCCCAACCGCTATTCCCGCACTGAATCTCCCGCTGCTCTATTTACTCTAGACTTTGCATCTGAGACAAGTGTTTTGCAATCATGAAAACATTTACGAGATGGTCTGACATACCACGTGCCTGTCAAGAAGCGCCTTGTGGCTGTAATGGCTGCAATACGGCTGTCATATTCGCATCTCTTGATATGCTTACTTGATTCAGTCAAGACAGACAGACAGACAGATGAGCTGAATGTCCCAACATGGCTGAACTCCGTAACTACGATACAGAGGATATGGTATTGAGCTACAGTAGCACAAGCCGCTATCATAGGACTCTCCAATCTCCAGGTCTCAGACAACGGCTGTTTCCGCGGTGGTATTGCAGCCAGTCTGCAAACAGCCCACTCGGGAAGCTACCACGAGCGTGAGCCATGCACGAAATTGACGCGTGCCAAAGCTAGAAAAAGCAACAAGATCGTCGAGCACGGTTTTTGGGCAAGTCCAGACCTCGACACTCCACAGACTCAGGGGTATGCAGGTACGTGATAATGGAGACCAAGAAGCAACCAGAAGCAGCAAGTTCAAGGCACACGGAGCAATTAACGAGATGCAATAGATAATATTGTCGTAATATTTGACAGCTGAATTATGTGCTATGCTTGCCCTGCGTGAACTTCCTGTCAAAATGTCAAAAGCTCGACTTTGACATCTGCTCGGGAACTTCGGCTCAAATCGTACCATTAAGGGGTAACAAAAGCTCTATTGGCCCGTTCGATATCTCTATCGGTAGATGGTTCCGCGGTAGTACAGCCTAAATCCCCACCACTACCAATATACAGAGGATCTCCAGATCGGCCGATCGACACGCCCCGGTCCTTATTTCTGCCCAAATCAGGACAAGCGCAGACCAAAAAAGGAAGGAAAGGTACCACAAGGTACCCGTGCGTAAATATACAGGGTATGTGATTAAGTGACACACGAGGCATGCAAGCTCCAGGAACAGACGGGTACGAGACTCGGGTATGTGGCAGTGAGACAAAACAGAGAGAAGGGGAATTGACGGCTCAAACGGTTTGGAATACCTACAAACAGATCATCTACACTCGAGCGAGCAACTCACGATATCTCTCATCGTCTTTTTTCAGTCCCGAAAACCCTTACGTTCAACTTGCGTTTATATTGGTCCTCAACAGGCATAGATAATCGGGATTAACATTCGGACGGAGAGGATGGACCGACTGCTGCAGCTAATATTTTCATATGATTTTGCTAAATGGCCGCGCCGTGAGGTTATAGCTACCGAGAGCAACATGAATAACGGGCTGTGGCTGTGTTATGACAGTCGGAGAGGCTGTCATGTTGCGCCGGGCATTACAACTGCATAGATACCCTACAACCAGTGCTTGTCTGGATCGCTACACCTTCTAAACGTGATCACGCACTTCTGCGAGCTCCTGACGGTCACTGACGATCCTTTCGCAAAAGAAACCATGCCTATCTGGGACAATCAGAACCTCTGGGCTAACCCCTTTGCACAGTGCACTCTGCACGAGCTTACTCTCGAGACTTGTATATATACCAGCGGGTAGTCCCTGGAATAAATCTCATCAGCTCATCTTCGCTTCTCTTCTCTCACTTCATCCTCAATTAACAATGGTTGCCATCAAGCACATTCTCCTCCCTCTGGCTATTGCCTCCACCGCCGTTGCTGCCCCCGCTGTCCACGAGGGTACCATCATCGAGGCTCGAGCCAACTCCACCATTGACGACTTCATTGACTTTGGTGGCCTTGTTCTCAAGACCGTCACCTCTACCCTCGACATCATCTCTCACCCCGACAAGTCCAAGGGCACCGTCTACGACAACCTGCAGAAGGGTGTCTCTGCTATTAACAACCTGTTCCCTACTCTGATTGACGACCTCAAGACTCTGCCTATTGTTGGAGATGTCGCCAAGACCCTTGGACCTCTCATCATCAACCCCCTTTCCGAGGGTTTCGCCAAGGTCATGCAGCAGATTGCCATTGTCCTTGTCTCTCTCTTCACTGACGGTCCTCTGTCCACCATTGGTGATGTCTTCAAGTCTCTGTTCGGTAACTTCCTCGACTTCATCAAGCAGTTCATCGGATCTATTGCTAACATCTTCCCCTGGCTCCACTCTGAGACTTCTTCCATGAAGTCTGCTTCTAACCGACTCGACCAGGCTTACTTCTCTGCCGCCAACAACAACAACTAGACGGCCACCATTAGACGATTCCATTTATTTTAATTTATAACTCTACTTCTTACTCTCTCCAAAAGTAGCTCAGAGATTATGTAGGTTGACGACACTCTGTTTAGATCGACAGACGAGCTAAAGCTTGGGCTGATCAGCTGACCACGCCGCGCAAGGCTGTGATAAAGAAGGAGGGAACACCGTGTAGGGTGGGCATCAAGTGTAGAACGACTTTTGGCCAGTTTTTGGACCCATAGCCGACATTTCATTTTTCTCATTCACAAACCTTCAATCTCGTATCATACGACCAAATCGGCATATAAGAACGGTTGCAAAACTCTGCTTGTATTAATTGGCGAAAAATACATTTATGGTAAAACGTTTATATCTTATGGTCGACTGAAGGACCGTATGTTTCATCGCCTATAGAGGCCTGTATAGCCCAACGTAACGTTCTATACACTGAGCAAGTATCCTCAAGTCAATGGATCTTCAGAAACGTGCATCTAGTTTAAACATCTCGAAGACCAAATATCTCTCATTGCTCATTGCTCTTTGCTGTCTCAAACGATGACTACGGATCTTCTGTCAGCTGATCCCCCGGAATCCAAAAGGGGATTTACAGAAGCATACAGCATGGAAGCTGAAAGTCTGGAATAGGACTTGGAGCACGTGTGTGACTGGGCAAGGGCAAGGTTCTCCCTCTACTTTTCACGATATTAGTCATACGGAGGGTAGACAGTAGGAGCAGTACGGCCAAACAGCTTGTTAGAGGAGGTGAGAGAACAGGGAGTTCTTAAAACGACAGTAGGGGAATATAAAAAGTATTGTGTAAAATCTCTTCAGTTTTCTATTTTTCTTCATTTTCTTGGAATTTTCCAAATTATTTTCACCCCACCCATTAATCCAATTAAGTTCAGGGCCTACATACGCCAGAGAACGTTTCACACCAATATCAAGATGCCAGGCAAATTCACACTGTGAGTACTACGATGAGAGGACGTCAACAAACACAAACAACCGACCACAACTAACACAGCGACGTGGAAATCCCCTTTCCCACCGAGCGACAGGCCCAGATCGTCTGCACCACCATTTCCCAGGACAAGCCTCTCAAGGCCTCCGAGCTGAGCCATGAGCTGACCACCCAGGGAGCTACTCTCAAGATCCACTTTGCCGCAGCTTCCAACCGGTCTCTGCGAGTGGGTGTCAACAACATGATGGACAACATTGGCACTGCTATCGAGTGTTTGGACGAGCTTGATCTCGACAAGTTTGGCTTGGCTGTTTAGATGGAGAGCTTACGGGATATTGGCAGCTATAGAGCCAAGCTGAATGGCTACGACAAGGGAATTCAACAGCAGCATATATGACTAATCATTAGTCATCATTGATTCTGCCGTGTGGCAGACCACATGGGTGTCAGGTACCTGCTCCTGGACGGCACTGGAGCCAAACCTGCCAAACCAAAAAAAGACGAAAAACGTAAATGTATAAAGGCAATAAAAATGACAAAAGACAGTACAAGCCTAGGAAACGTGGCCAGGGTGTAGGAGTATTTCGTATCGTACAGTTGTTCTAGAACTTCACGTGCATGAGTCACCTGAGATAGCCGGGATAGGCAAGGGTCTGTGGCGATCATCAAGTTGATGGTGTCTGCTCATAATCATGTGTCAGAGTAATATCTGGCACATTTCCGTTATCAGGTTCAAACTTGGTCTAAATCTTGCACACAGTAAATTAGTTAGTCTCGTACGGGCTGCCTTTTATGGCTGTCCCAACTGACTAAGCAGCCATAAGCGCGTACAGCAGAGGTGCATAAGCCCAACTAAGGTAACTTATATCACTCAGTACACGCACACAACGGCCATCCAAGACGGTACACTTCGCAGTCCGTCGCTTACCCTTCACCCTAGCCATCATCCCAGAGAATGCGGCGAACGTACGCATATAATGGCCAACAATAAAGAGCGAAAACGAAGCCACAAGAAAACCCCAAATCAATCCGTGTCTTCTGCGCAGTCTGAATCCGCCAAACCGCCGGCGAAAAAGAAGTCTCCCAAACCCACCACTCCTGCTTCCCGAGCAAAGAAGCCCGTCACCGAGGGCTCCGTCTCCAAACCCGCAAATCGAGCCAACAATGCCAATGGCAGACGAGCTGACCGAGAGCGCAAGCCCTCGCCGTCGGTGGTCTCTCGAGGCTCAGCTGCAGCGACTATGACCATGACCCCCGAGCCTAGCCACGCGGGTCTGCCGACCTTGCAGCCGTGCCAGGTCACCTCGGCCATCCAGTCGTCGCATCTTTCCGTGCCTTCTGCGCTGACAGAAGAGCGGAAACCGACACCTAAAAAACGCCGGTCCAAGGAAAATGCTTCAAATCAACCGAACAAACGAAGTGACGAACGAGAAGAGGCAGATACCGATACCGCCATGACGTCGCCTTCAACAGCATCCACCGCATCGATGCTGAGTACCCCTACACCCACTCCTGCTTCTCCTGCTCGTTCAGCCTTGCATCAGGAACTACAGGCCATCTACCATCGAGTGTGCCAGCTGGAAGACCAGTGTGGTCGGCTGATGCAGAAATTGGCCCAGGAGATCACCCAACAAAAGGAAGACAACGTGAATGTCACTTCCGAGGCACGAGCCGAACGTCTCAACCGACTGTTGGCAGATGCCACCAAACGTCATGCTGCTCTGCTGGATGCACACTACGATTTTCTGAGAGCCGCCCACTACAACGACTCGTCGTCCATCCGAGGACTGGTCAACAAGTACGACATTCCCAGCAGACTATGGTCTCGAGGAGTGTATGCTTTCGTGCATATTGCTAGGAATCTTCAACCCTACGCAGCACGTTACTTGAGTGACCATCTGCGACATTGTGCCCAGATTCTGCTCTTGCTGGCTGAGCCGTACTTTGATCGTGAAGCTGACGGCAAAAACCTGCCCTCTTGGACAGAGGCAGTGGGAGATCTGGCTCGAATAGGTATGTCTATTCGTACAGATGATGCCATCTACTGGCGAGGAGTGGCCCATTGGTGGTACAGTCGGGCGTTACTTGCGTCTGACGATAACGGACGACCCCATCACCACTTTGCTCTCGTCCTTGCATGCCGTCTGGAGTCCCTTTTGTCTCTTTGTCGTGCCACACTCTGCATGGTTCCGTTTGCTCCAGCTACAAACACCATGGATGCATTGTTCAACGCAGGAGCTGCCAAAATGCAACGCCAGGGCGAACGAGAACCTCTCGAAGTTGTCGTTGACTCGTTCATCTCTATCCATGAAGGAGTCACCAAAAGCCGTTTTCCCGAAATCCGCCAAAAACTCATTTCTCTCGGCGCCGTCATTGCTCGAACTCCAAGCCCCTTCCTGGCGTCTCGAGCAGCCATGTTTGCTGCCATCAATATTGCTGGCTTGCACGAATATGGCCGTGGAGCACTAGCTGGAGTGTGGAAAGACAGTGTAGGCGACGAACCCGTGATTGTTCCTAGCCACAACAAATACGTAGCATTCCATATTCTCCGTGCCCATCTGGCCCTAACCTCCGATAAGGCCCTTCCCCATCTTATTCCCTGGCTTTTGTTCATGCTAGCTCTTTCCAAACACCCCAAGGTCTTCCTGGAAGTGTTTGATCACAGATTCCCCTGGAAAGACATGCTATGGTATCTTAACGAAATTAGACGTAAGACGAGCCGTCCTGCAGCGCCCATCAATGCTGCCGGCGCTAATTTTAATTTCAGAAACCCTCCTCCTCCTCGAGAAAAGCCCCCGACTCCTACAGGCTATGTTTCCAAGCTTCCCGAAGAGCTGCTTCTTCGAGGCTTTTCATGGGCCAAAGAGGTGCCTTCCTGTCCCATTGACTACGATACTCAGGATATCGTAAACTCCATGTCTTTGGGAGGCCAGCTGGACTATACTCTTGGCGAGAGTGGTCGTCTGGAGCGTGCTCAGGATTTGATTAGACAGCTGGGCGACACTAAAATGTTCCAGCTGGATGACTCTGGACTGGGTCAGGATCCCGAGTTGGCTTCTTGCATGGCTGCCAAACGTGATTCGCCAGACTACATTTCCGAGTACGAGGCATACCACGAGTTTCTGCCAGATATCGGTGGAGATAACTCGTCAGTGACTTCAGACGATATCCAGTCGTTGTGCAAAAAGCGAGATATGGTTCGTCAAGAGTGTGGTGTTCAGTCCAAGATTGAAAACCTGGAATTGACCACATCTCCTCTGGCAGGAGAACGCAAGCCAGCCATTGTGTTCGATACCAACCTATGGCTGGACGAGCTGGAGTTCATTGTTTCTGTTGTTGAAGGAGGTTGGTTGCGTATCAAGGTGCCCGTTGTGGTCATGTATGAGCTGCAAAAACTACAGACCTTCAACCGAGACGTGCGCAAAAGCACCCAGGCTCAACAAGCCCTTTCCTATATAAAGTCCAAGGGCCAGGGAAGCGGTGAGGTTGAGGTTGTGGGTCTGGATGGAGCTGCTCTCAACGATCAGGCTTGTGCTGAAGGTGTTGTTCGCATTTCCAACGAATATGGAGGACCTCTTAAGCGAGGCCAGCCTTCTATGGATGAGCTCATTACCCGGACCGTTTGCAAGCTGCAAAAGGGAACTCGTGGAGGAGTGGTTCGAGCTCTACTTGTCACTAACGACAAGAACATGCGTATTCTTGCTCTGACCCAGTCGGTAGTTGTATCTTCTGGTGCAGAGTTCATGAACATGTATGGAGAAGAGTCTGGTGAACGACGCAATGAGACACCCGGAATTCGGTCCATGCGAAGCAGAAAGAGCGAGCTCAGTGTCTAGGTAACTTATTTGGTTTATTAAAATTGTATTTACTGTCATCTAATCATCAATCTATAGTGTATATGTGCTTACCAAGTGAGCTTGAGAGCGTCATACTTGAGTCGGTCAGCGTCAGTAACTGACGGTCGGATCTTGTTGAAGGCCTCCTCAAAGTGCTGGTTAGTAATCTCAATGCTTCTGGGAGGAGCAGCCTTGTGGTCATGGGTCACCTCAGCTCCAAGAGTGAACACCTGTTGTCGAAGAGCCATGAGACCAGCCTCGTTGGCCAGCTGGGTGAGATCGGCTCCAGAGTAGTTGCCACATCGAGAGTCGGCCACAATTTGTCGCAGGTTGACATCGGCTCCCAAGGGTCGCTTTCGACACACCTTGGACAGAATCTCAAACCGCTCGTTCTCGTCGGGAAGACCAACAAACAGAGTCTTGTCCAGACGACCGGGACGAACCATGGCAGGGTCAATGATATCAGGTCTGTTAGTGGCAGCAATGACATAGACTCCTCGTCGCTCAGTCAGACCGTTGAGCTCAGTGAGCAGAGTGTTGACGAGTCGAGAAGAATGCTCAGAACCACCGTCGTCTCGTCGAGGAGCCAGAGAGTCAAACTCGTCAAAGAAAATAATGCAGGGAGAAGACAGAGACGCTCGCTCAAACACCTGTCGAATGGCACGTTCACTCTCTCCGACGTACTTGTTGAGCAGCTCGGGTCCTCGCACAGAAATGAAGTTGGCAGCAGTCTCGGAAGCCACAGCCTTGGCCAGCAGAGTCTTACCACAACCAGGAGGACCCCACAGAAGAACTCCTCCGGGAGCATCCACACCAACCATCTTGAAGAGGTCGGGTTGTCGGATAGGCTGGACAATAGCCATGTGAAGCTCCTGTCGAACCTGAGCCAGAGCTCCAACATCTTCCCAAGACACGTCGGGAACAGTAGCAAAGCCCTCTCGCTTGGAGGAAGGCTGGATCAGAGGAATGGCGCTCAAAAAGTCGTTGAGAGCAATGACCATGTTTTGCAACTGAGAAGCAGTCAGAGGGTTGGGGAACATTCGCAGGAAGTCCACCCACACAGAAGTATGAGGAGGAGTGGGGAGAGTAATGACAGTGCTGGGCTTGGGGGTTTCAGCAGGAGTATCAGTAGACTCCTCCTTGGCCTCCCCGGTCTTCTCCTCAGTCTTCTCAGTAGACTCAGCAGGCTCCTGTCCCTCAACATCCATAGAATCGGTATCCTTGACCTCCTCAATTCTGTCGTTGGACTCCACACCAGCCTCCTTACGCTCAACAAGCTGCTTGAAAGCTCGCTCCAGAGCCATGGAACCGGCAGCAGTCACCAGAGCCTTGAGATCGGCAGCCACGTAACCAGGAGTTCGCATGGCCAGCAGCTCAAAGTCGATATCGTCGTTGAGCTTGAGAGGTCGAGTGATAGCCTTGAGAATCAGCTCTCGAGACTTTCGGTCGGGAACAGCCATGGCAATCTCCTCATCAAATCGACCAGGTCGTCGCAGAGCAGGATCAATAGCATCAGGACGGTTGGTGGCTCCAAGAACAATAACAGGTCGGAAATCGTTCTTCTCGGGGTTCAGATCATCGATACATGTGAGCAGCTGGGCCACAATACGGGTCTCCATACCTCGACCTCCCCCTTCTCGCTTAGGGGTGACGGCATCGATTTCGTCAATAAACAAAAGACAAGGAGCAATAGCTCGAGCCTCCTCGAAAATCTCACGAATCTTCTTTTCACTCTCTCCAGACATTCCGGAAACCACACTTGGTGCCGAGATGGACATGAAGGGCACCTGGGCCTTGTTAGCAATGGCGTTAGCCAAGACAGTCTTTCCACATCCAGGAGGACCGTGCAGCAGCACTCCTCGAGGCATGGTGAGACCTGTGGTTTTGTAGACCTCGGGATGCGTTAGCGGCACCAGGACGGACTTTGTGATCTGTTCAATCACCTTTTCAATGCCTCCCAGGTCTTCTAAGCTAATGGAAAGCTCTGATTTGTGTTCTACTTGTGTTAGCATAGTTGTGTGTGTCAACCCTCCCTCTTTCTCATACATACCCTTTTGTTTCTTTGCAGTTCGCTCCTTGGTTTTTTCTCTCTTTCGCTTCTTTTCATTGTCGCCTCCTTCAACAGGAGTGGCTGCTCCAGTGGCGGCAGTAGGAGTAGCTCCTCCAGCAGGAGTGGTGTTCCACAGTCCCACAACACTCTTGTTCATGCTGTTAGAGTCGGGGATGGGAGTGGAGGCAGCAGGAGTAGATGCACTGGAAGTATCGTCCTTCTTTTCGGGCACAGTGGATCCAAAAACAGGTCCAGTTGAAGGCTCTGCAATGTCGATATCTTCCTCAACATCCATAGCATCTCCATTGAGTCCATTTTCAGGGTCACCTCCAAACATTCCACTATCCTCTTCCTGTCGCAGCAGATTAATGACTGAATCAACATGTCGACCAAGCTCCTGCTTGCCCAGACGGCCTACAGGGCCTCCTCGAGCCTGAACATATCGAAACACTTCGAGGTTGGTCAGGTTTTTGGCGGTAAAGGTGTCGTCCGCCTGGCATTTTTCTTCCATGAGATCAACAGCAAGCTCATAGACCTTGGCTTCCTGCTGCTTTTGCATCCGTCCCTTGACGGGTTTCTTGCCTGCCATTTTTCTGTCGTGTGTTTAGCGTATGGCGGATCACTATCAAAATAATTTACAGGTGCATAAAGGTTACCTTGGTCTGAGTTTTCACTGTCGGCTCACGTGACATGCATGATATCAACTCTAAAGTGCATACTACCATCCAGCCATATCAACAACCATGGGCAACTCGTCGTCAAAGGGCATCAAGGTGACCAGCCAGGACAAGGCGATTCTCGATCTGAAGCTGCAACGTGACAAGCTCAAGCAATACAAGAAAAAAATCCAGGTTGTTCTTGACAGTGAGGTCGAACTGGCTAAAGATGCACTGAGAAAGGGAGATAAGAAGAGGGCTCTGCTCGCTCTGAGAAAGAAAAAGTACCAGGAGGGTATGTTGAGCAAGACGGACGAGCAGCTGGAAACTCTAGAGAACCTGACCTCATCCATAGAGTTTGCTCTTGTGCAGAAGGATGTGGTGTATGGTCTTGAGCAAGGAAACAAGGTGCTCAAGGAGATTAACGGAGAAATTTCTTTGGAGCGAGTGGAGAAGCTCAGAGACGAAACAGAAGAGGGTATTGCATACCAGGAGGAGGTTTCAGCTATGCTCATGTCCAATATTTCCAATGCGGATGAGGAGGATGTACAGGCTGAACTGGAGGCTCTTGAGCAACAAGAAAGAGCCAAGATGCCCCAGAAGGAACCCACGTTCCCTGAGGTACCCAAGGACAAGATCCAGGAGCCTATGGATCTACCCAAGGTTCCTCAGAGCATCCCTGAAGACAAGCAGCCCGAGAAAATGGAGCCTTTGCTTGCCTAGAGACGACGACTTTCAACTACACGCATTCCACGTTCATGATTATCATTTTAATAAGTTATAAATTAGACCAGCAATAGTAGAGCTGTATTTTTTTCAAGTGTTCAAGGTGAGAGTGTTTGTTCTTGAGATGCATGGGCTTGTTTGTTTGGTTAGCTAATAGAGCAAGGGCTTGTCTGCAGACCAGGGGTTTTGGCAGTCCTGATGGACTTGGGCTTGATGGACAGGTTTTTGTTGAGTTCTATGTTGTGCTCCAAGTTCATAATCGGGGTTATTGTCGAGATCCAGAGTCTGGTTCAGGGGAACCAGGTAGAAAAAGCGGCTTACTATATCTTCAACTTTCATGACGTGTAGCCAATCCTGATGCTCATCAACACAGTGCTCCAAAACGTCTCTGTAATACATGTTTGTGAAGCAGGCGTCGCACTGGATCACCGTGTAAGAGCTGAGCATGGAGGTGTTCTTGATCTTGGGCATGTTTGGTTGTGGTTGAGTGTGTTTAATGAGAGCTCGAATGTGATGAGGGTGTGAATGGATTATATAGGATCCGCCGCACTGTGTGTATAATTTTGAATCTTTTGCAATTAGTTTATTTCTCTTTTTCTTTTTTCTTCTTTTTTGTTTTTGTCTGTTTCTGCTTTTTTTCTTCGTATTTTGTTAGCAGAGTGTGTAGAGAGTTGGGGCCCCTGCCTCATGAGTGCATGACCATACAAAGAACAAAATCCCGCCTCGGTGTCTTATGCTTTGTTATTCGCGGTAATGCCGAGGACAGGGATATATCTGAAACAGGAGCCAACGGGGGATAATAAAACTAAATAAAAAATAGCTGGTGGTGGTAACCGTTGATCAGGGCCTATATCCTGCTTCTTTCCAGACACCTTCTAACAAAAGTCAAGAGGTGTCAGTGAAAGGAATCTAAAACGCCTAAATAGTGGGCCACAACTTTAAACAAAGAGAGTTACGAAACAGGCCGAGTTAAGCGGGCCGTTATTTTACAATTCCAGCGGCGTATTGCAAACGCGTAATACGCCAAACAGTCCACATGCCCATGTTTCATTAAATATTATTCAGTTAGATTATTATTGCTGAGGTACTTGGGTGGCGAACGTGTGGAAAACCACACTACCAAGATATTTTCAAACAGGTCTACCGAAAGAAAGGCAGAGTAAATATGTACAATTCATGTACAACCACTCCACCCCCACTCCCACGCGGCTAACGACTCCGTACAGCACCGCCTATTTCCATGCATCTAGACCTTTACACGGTCCTCACCCGACCTTGCATGCATTAGGGCTCATAGCAAAAAAAGCGGAACCCTCCGGCCAAGAAACGGAACAAAAGGTGGATTGTCGCCAGATAATATTGCCCCTGCTGCAAACCGGTGCAACCACAAAATTATCACGGGTCTAGACTATGCCTCCTTGACAGCCTCCGTCTCCTTCTCAGGCAGCCAGAATGTGAGCTCTTTATCTGCAGTAGCCAATTGCATGGTGGCTGGATTGACTCCGAGAATCTGAGGCGACGCGGCGTTAGGAGCGCAGTTGAGGGCCTTGGAGGGGAACAAACGTCCTCGCTCATCGACACGGTCCTGCAAGTCCCAAACCATCACCTTGCCGTCTCTGGAGCAACCAAACACGCTTCGGCCGTCCACAGAGAATGCAGTATGTGTCGAGCCAGCTCTCAGGTTGTCATGATCCCGTCGGAGATGATGATGTCCAACCAGTTTATGCGTAAGATTACCCGAAAAAGCATCAATGACATGATGCTGTTCTCCGTAGGTGGCCAGAAGAATATACTTTCCATCGTTGGAGAACTCTACAGAAGCCCAGCCGTCTCCAGGAGGAGCAGGCAGCGCAAACGTAGCGAAGGGGTCGGATCCCCATGCAGAAACCGAGTACAAAGACAGATCCTGGGCTGATGTGTTGGCCACGCCAAAACACAGGCCTCGAGGATCAAAGGCAATCAAGTTGGGGGAGACTAGATTCAACACTCCTTGACAATTGGGCGATCTCAAATCCCAGAGACGAACAGTATGATCCATTGAAGCAGAAAGCAGCAAATCTCCAACAGGAGACACATTGAGCGCGTGCACCTTGTCCTTGTGGCCTCTAAAATACCGGATATACGAGTTGTCGTGCAACGAGAGGTACCGGATGGTGTCGTCTTCCTTGGTGGAAGCGTAGACAATGCTCATGCTGTTGTGTGTGAAACGGGCCAGATGGGCGCCGTACTTTTTGGAGTAACTGGATCGCTGGTGAGTACCTTTATGGGCCGAGTAGAGCTGAATGGATTCATCTGCTCCTGCTGTGACTGCGTAGGCTCCAGTATCGTCGAAATCCAGCGACGTGATGGGGTCGCTATGGTGGTACCGTAGCGTTTTCGACGGCTTCAGCGTCTTGTAAGTCTCGATACTGGCTGGGATCGATTCCATTTTGGCTTGGATTGTGAGGTTAGATAGTGGTGATTTTTCCTACTGCATTTCGTTTGGTGTATTTTTTAGGTTGACGATATATCAGGTCACATGACCCAGCAATTAGGTTTTTCCTCCCACCTGAAAGGAGCTGTAGTGTCTGACCAGAGAAGCAGTGTTTGGAGGTGGACTTACAACAACTGCTGCTTAATTACACGGCCCTGAACCATTACAATGATAACAGCCTCATAACCGCAATGACAGCCCAAACATCACAACATGTCAACCGCCATTGACTGATCATCATAAACTCTATTTGGCCCATTGTTCCAAATGTTTACTTAGATACGTACATCTACGCCACTTCGAAAATTCTCTTCTTACTACTATTTCCTGGCATAATGGGCACTGTGAGTATCGCAAACTAGATTGAGGATGACGAAAACGACACACTCCCTTCATTTCACCTCTTCTACGCCCCTGTGACGTCTACTACTACCACCACCGCCTCTATCAACTTATCTAACCCAGCTCGGTCGAATTTTCCACTTCTCCTTTGACCTGGTTCTGGTCTCCACCATACTCGCTGGAGTCAAGCGATCCACCGGTCTGACCGTCAAGACTGGTGACTTTGAGAACAAGGACACCCGTTCTTACGTCGAGCGATACCTCGATGTTGGCGAGTGGGTCTTTGATACCTCTGTGGCCTTCATGTCTACTTCCAGCTACTTTGAGCGACGACCCCCGCGATACTAGGTATTTTTCATGCCAGGTGAGTATATTGTGTGAGGGATCTCTATGATGTTTTTATTTGGTAAAAGGTCTGAGGCTGCAAGGGCGTGCAGATGGTACAAGTGGAGGTCTCCAAGGCCTGAACTAACGTCTGTACCCCCGCTAGTGCTCTTGCAACACATCAAATCAAGAGCGCAAGCTCCCACTCTCTATGGAGCTGTTTCCAAAGGTCCATTGGGATCAGCTGAAGGCATGAGTGGACATGTACTGTTTAACCTGTGTTAAGCCTATGAGGCCCGGGGTTTCTGAGCGGTCACATTGTGATATGAAAGCCATGTTTATTTTACTAACCCAGGATGACGTGAAATATGAAAGAAAAAGACAGGGTAATATATGATATCAAGAACAGTACAAGTAACAATGTGCCGTAGGCTTATGTGTAAGCACATCTACAATACCAAACAGCTACCTGGTACTATCGTACCAGGTACCGTAGACACTCTATAATATGTACATTGCAAATATATATCCTCCAGACGGTCTATCCAAGACTGCCTTACTCCATGTCCTCCTCAGGGGCAAGCAGATCCTGCTGCTGCAGCATCTCGGCAAGCTCACCGCTCTGGCTCATGGACATGACAATGTCGCAGCCTCCAATGAACTCCTTGTTGATGTACAGCTGGGGGATAGTGGGCCACTGAGAAAACTCCTTGATGCCCTGTCGCAGCTCCTCGTCCTCCAGAACGTTGAAGGCAGCAAACTTGGTGGGGTCAACGCCCTGGTGGCCAAGAACCTGGATGGTGGCTCGAGAGAAGCCGCACTGGGGGAACTCGGGAGTGCCCTTCATGAACAGAACAACGGGAGCAGTTCCAATGGCGGTCTCAATGGCATCCTTGGTCTCAGTGGAGATGAATCGTCGCATGGAGGGGGCGATTCGGAAAGCGGGAGCTCGCAGAGCGGGAGTGGCGGCTCGGAGAGCAAACATGGATCGCTGCATAAAGGCCATTGTGTATATTGTGTGTGTGGTTGTAGGTGGTGTTATCGGGCTTGATTTGCTTTAGAGCTTGGTATGGTAGCAGTGTGGAAAGTCACGGAGCTTACCCGGCCTACAGTGCATCGATGCTGTACCCTGGTTATTCCCAAACGCTGCAATTGCACGGTCTTCTATTGGTCTAGCTTGATTAGTAAGGAATTATTTATTTGAGCGTGAGAGGTGTTATCGTACCATATCATACTTGTAGACTTGATGTTTAGAAATGGCGCTCTTTTGATTGGTGGTTTGAGGTTGTACCTTTGCCACCAGGCAGCGCACGTGACCTTGTTCTGAGGATGAGGGCGTTTCATAGACCTTATTACGTCATAGCCAAGTCACATCTGTCAAGTCCCATCTCTGTCTGTCAAAAGTGGGTCTTCTCGCCTCATTCACAGCCACAAAGAAAGCTATAGGCACCTCTGCACTCTGGCCATCCACCCGATATCCAGAATGTGGGATGCATGGATTGTGCGCACCGGATTCCGAGCTTCCGTCCCGTCTCAGCGTGAGCTATTCCAGTCTGACTCTCTTCATCCGTAATCGCTTAGACTCTCCAATCGGCCCAGCGTAAGTTTGCTATCTGAGTTTGGTTTGAACGAGGCGTATTACGGTCAGTTAGATGAGTATGATGATGGGACGATGTGGCTCGAGAAAATATTCGTTTACGGGTATGCTGATTCCTTGTTCTTGCGATTTCCAGTTGTTCCAAGCATTGGCATGTGACAGTGTCAAGAGCGGGACAGTCCATTTATCCGAGTGGCTTAGTTAGAGGTTAACCAATGGTCTAGCCTGAAATAACGGTCTAGCCTGAAACAGCCGCCCTACGAGTAGTTGTACCATATTTTCACTATCTCACTGTATTGCCATGACGTAACCACTCTCTGACTCACTCGGACGAAAGAGCAAAAGCCGAGGACAGCGATATCGCTTTGGAGAGAGTGCGTTTTGCAATGCCGGCTTTCCGGGGTAAAGTTTGGACGCTCTGCAGGGAACTCGTGTGTGGGCAATACAGGCGACGAAAAGAAGGTGGAAATGGGACCAGGCGGCAGCGGTTGTCGAAAACGGACTTTCGGCGGTTCCAATTCGGAAATTTTAACCGCCAATTGTGTGACTGTTGTGTGCCAGTCGTGTTCGCTAGACAGTATTAGTCATTGGTGGTAAACCAGAAGCTACTGGATGGTTGTTAATAACCACATAGAAAGAGAGCCTGTAACAAACGTAACAGCGTCCAAGACACGCATCAACGGTAATACGCATCCAGGGCCCAAAGGAAGGTGTGTAATTCTATCTACTTTACAAGTACGTATTTTCTGATACGCGGTTGGTTTGTTTTTGTTTTCTTTTTTTTTCCTCTTTTTTTTTTCGCTGCTGACCTGCATGGTTATTCGCAATACCGGATAGGTGTGGCATGCAGCTCGGATGAGTTTGAAAGCCGCTGTGAACATGAAATCCCGGGTGGATTCTGCAACTCCAAGCTGGGAAAATTCGCGCTCTCATACACGTATATTCTGATTATGTGGTTCCTAGGCCGCTCAAATAACCCTCAAGTAAAGTTTACTGATCAACATTACCCCAGACTGTCTCACAATAAGCAAGTAAGCCTCGCTGTAAATCAATGTCATTATGTCTCACAAGGTAGGTCATGATACCGGAACGCGCAAGGCAAGCAGCTGGGTGCATCCGCCGCAATGTACGATTACTGTCTTTGCTTTTGTGTTCCTATTCGTAGCTATGACTGACACCCTCAGCTAGAGCGGCTGGACCGTTTACACTAATTTCTAGTCCACCGGTCACGCGGCCCAGGGAGTGCTAATTTGTCTACTTTTAAGAACCTACTTTGCGAACCTATAAGCGTGGCAGTTGTCGGTACAAGCAGTAAAAATACTACGTTATTACCCCGGACAGGCGGAAAAGAAAGGCAAAGTTGGACGTAATCTTGTGGCGATGGAGATTACAGTCAAGTTGATTGGCAGCTGGAGGGTTTATTTGACGTTTAAAAAGCGATTTGGCACCTCTGAAGCCTCCAAGAAGACCCCCATTTCACCCTACAAGTCCTCATTTCCTCTATGGTGCTCATTTCTCCTATGTGAATGACCCTTCCACCTGTTCCGGTGATCCGACTTTAGCTCGGACAGCATATGCACCCCGGACTTCTGAACCTTTTTGCTTTGTTTGCCGAAAGTTGGTTTGCAAACCCTGTCGCATCACTATGGCTGCGATCTGAGCGAGATATAAGTCCCCAGAAGCCCATCACTACAGCTACATCCAACCCATCTGACGCCCGCCGTCCCACTAACCAGAAAATTACGCTAACTGTTTCTCCACTCTTACACTCCACTGACAAAACACATCCACCATGAGCACCTTTGCACACCAAGAATCGCTGCCAAAGCTCCCTATCCCCGACCTCAAAGACACATGCGAAAACTACCTGGAGGCCCTGCGACCGCTCCAGACGGCTCATGAACATGAACGAACCGAACGAGCAGTACATGAGTTTCTCAACACCAGTGGACCTATTCTTCAGGAGGAGCTGAAACAGTACGGAAAGCCTCGATCATCTTACATTGAGCAGTTCTGGTACGACTCGTATCTCAACTACGACTCGCCTCTGGTTCTCAACCTCAACCCGTTCTTCCTTATTGAAGACGACCCTACTCCTGTTCAGCAGAGCCAGGTCGACAGAGCTGCTACACTAACCACATCTTCTCTGCGGTTCATTCGAGCCCTGAGACGAGAAGAGCTGCCTGCAGACGACATTCGAGGCACCAAGCTGTGCATGTACCAGTACTCTCGTCTGTTTGCCAGTGCCCGAATCCCTTCTGCTAACGGCTGTGTCATGCAGTCAGACTCCACCTCAAAGCACATTGTCGTGCTGTGCCGATCACAGTTCTACTGGTTCGACGTGCTCGACGACAACAACGACCTCATCATGGTCGAGAAGGACATTGCCCTCAACTTTGAGACTATCATTCAGGACGCCGAGGGTACCCCTATTACGGAGATTGCCAAGGGAGCCGTTGGAGTGCTCACTACAGAGAACCGACGAGTGTGGGCTTCTATCCGAGACCAGATGAACCGAGCCACCGACTCGTCCAACTACGAGTGTCTGAAACTCATTGATTCAGCTCTGTTTGTTGTTTGTCTTGATCATGCTGCTCCCGAGTCTCTTTCTGATCTCACTCGAAACGCCCTGTGTGGTCTCTCAGAGCTCCAGAAGGGTGTGCAGGTCGGAACTTGCACCAACCGATGGTACGACAAGCTGCAGATTATCGTCACTCAAAACGCAAAGGCTGGAGTCACCTTTGAACACACTGGTGTTGATGGTCATACTGTGCTGCGATTCGTGTCTGATATCTACACAGACTCCATTCTGCGGTTCGCCAACACCATTTCCGGAGCGGCTCCTTCTCTCTGGAAGACTGTGTCTCCTGACCCTGCCAAACGAGACCCTGCTTCCTTTGGTAACGTCTCTACCACTCCTCGAAAGCTCGAGTGGTCTATTGGCCCTGAGCTGCAGACTGCTCTTCGATTTGCTGAGACTCGAAACTCCGATCTCATCCACCAGAACGAGTTTGAGTGCTTGTCTTTCAACCATTACGGAAAACGAGCCATCTGTGAGATGGGCTGTTCTCCTGATGCTTTTGTTCAGATGGTTTTCCAGGCTGCCTACTATGTTCTCTACGGTCGAGTTGAGTGCACCTACGAGCCTGCCATGACCAAGACGTTTTTGCATGGACGAACCGAGTCCATTCGGTCTGTTACCAAGGAGTCATCCGAGTTCTGCAGAAAGTTCTGTGAGGATCTTCCCGCTGAGACCAAGCTGGAGTACCTGCGAAAGGCCTGCTTGCAGCACACCAAGAGCACCAAGAAGTCTTCTCAGGGTCTTGGACAGGATCGTCATTTGTACGCTCTTCTGTGTATCTGGAGACGGTACCTTGAGGAGGCTGATGATAACGATTCCACCACTTCTCAGACTTCCATTGGTTCTCAGACTGCTGTGGATATTGGTGATGAGCTCACTCCCATCACTGGTCTTGGGGACGTTCATCTTCCCAAGGCTGGAGGTTCCATTCCTAGCATCTTTTCGGACCCTGGATGGGACAAGCTCAACAACACGATTCTCTCAACCTCCAACTGTGGTAACCCTGCTCTGAAGCTGTTTGGATTCGGACCCACTTCTCCCGATGGATACGGTCTGGGATACATCATCAAGGAGGACTCCATCACCATTTGTGCATCTTCCAAGCATCGACAGACTGCTCGGTTCCTCGAGACTCTATCTACCGTCATGATGGAGATTCGAATTCTGTTCCGAGAGGTAGCCAAGGCCAAGGCTCAGCGACCTGCTGGAACTTCTCGAGCTCGATCTTGCGAGCGAGTTCCTCAGACTCTCACTCAGACTAAGCAGGTGCATTTTGGCCGAACTCTGCCTCGGTCCAGAAAGCCCTCGGAGACGGAGATTTACGACGAGGAAATGTCCTACTTGCTTGGAGGTTATGGTTACTTTGATATGGCGGACTTTGAGAACACGGCCGATACCGAGCGGCTGGGACGTAAGGAGATTGGTAGAAAGCTCAGACTGGCTGAGTATTAGGAAGGATAGGATATTTAGGATTTTTGCATTTATAGGTTATTGATTTTGGATTATACGAAGCTATTGGTGAACTGTAGAGTTGTAGATAGATTTTTTCTCTCAGAATAATGCAAATAAATAATTAATATACGTAGGTCTACGCCTTCTCTCGAACAGGCATAGGGGGCTCCTCCACTCGTCGTCGTTTGCTCTGACTCAGATATCGCACTGCAGAAGTCATATCCAGCCCAAATTTCGACAGCTGGCACATTTCGTTTTCCTCCTGTGTTTCGTACTTGTCCAGAGCAGAAAAACCGCCCTCCAGAGCGTCCCATTGCAGCTCAAACTCGTCCTCGTGTCGTCCAATCACCCATGCATGCTCTCTTTCCATTTTCGACCGTTCTCGGTCCTCCTCCATTCGTTTGAGAATTTGCTGATTGGTCATGGGCAGCTTGAGGTTGGTTTCATCATGTACAGGGGGTTTTCGAGTCTGTAGAATCTCCATAGCTGTATCAATCTGAGCCTGTCCCTGAGGACCCTTTCCAGCAGCATGACCGAGTCGTCGCTTTCTCATTTTTCTCAGGAACAACAGAGTGCTCTGTTTGTTGATTCGACCAATCTCATCGTCCGAACACACGAGTTCTGTGGTGACTCTTACCAGATCATTGACCAGACTGGTGTTGTAGAAGGTCATGTCCTTGTAGTCAGCTGGTGGCGCTCCTTCAGCGATCTTGCGCTTGCGTTTGTGTTCATAATCCTCAATCTTCATACACAAAAGCCCCAGGGCCCACATGATGTTGTTTCTCATGTTGACATTGTCTTTGGCGTTGTTCTCCAGAACTTCCATGATACACGAGTAGAGATCCTCCTTGAGGTCGCTGTGTTTCATCATGAAGCTGGCAAGAGTGGATTCCGAGGCGTGTGAGGCGTTGAGCCGCCCCACCAGCTCCACAATCGTCATTCGAGCCTCAAAAGGGTCCATTTTTGTAGTGTAGAGGTTCACACGATATAATTGTTAAGCTTGCATCAACTAATGCTGGGATAAAAAAGTCTAAAGTCCCAACTGTCTCTTGACCTTGAAACTTCTAGCCAGGGCAGAAACAGAGCCAAGATAAGAGCTTAGCGGACACATGGAGGGAGGGGTATTATTCGGAAGCAATAAAACGCGGACTCCAAAGACATTTAGTGCAACCCGCTTATTCAGAGTTTGCCAGCTGCTTCCAAAGTGTGCTCTTCTCGGGCTATTCTCTGCCGGCCGGGTAACTCACATGACTTCCCGATTGGGACATGCCTCTCCCTTAGTTTTTCAACCCTATCAAAATTTGTTTTTAGATAGATACTGACAAAATGCCTAAGAACAAGGGAAAGGTGAGTAGCTGACGGCGTTTTGCGCGATGACTACACGCGTTTGGCAGCCATGTGTGCGCAAGGAAACAACCCCCAGAAAATTTCCCGACCCCCCACATTACTAACTCTAGGGCGGAAAGAACCGACGAAGAGGAAAGAACGAGTCTGAGGGTAGCAAGCGAGAGCTTGTCTACAAGGAGGAAGGCCAGGAGTACGCTCAGGTCGTCAAGATGCTCGGAAACGGCCGTCTTGAGGCCCAGTGCTTTGACGGTGTCAAGCGACTGGCTCACATCCGAGGAAAGCTCCGAAAGAAGGTGTGGATCAACCAGGCCGATATCATTCTGCTTTCTCTTCGAGATTTCGAGGACGACAAGGCTGACGTTATCATGAAGTACCACCCCGACGAGGCCCGAGCTCTCAAGGCTCAGGGTGAGCTGCCCGAGTCTGCCAAGATCAACGATGCTGACCAGGGTGGAGACGACGAGGAGTGCAACTTCGAGTTCGACAACGATGATGACGATGATGATTCCGAGGAGGAGCTTGATATTGATGATATCTAAGCTGTCTAGAAGACCGTCCAAAAGAAACTGCCCACGACAGGTAGCTGTACTTAGTACATGTAACACGTCGTTGGGCGAGGTATAGATTAACATATCATTTAAAGTGACTATCGTAGGTGTCAAATGTACACACTCGTAAATACTGTACCTGTAGTGCCTGTCAGTAACACCAATAGTTCGTGTGGTACGGCTATTAATTTTGTCGCGTGAGATATCACGTGACCTGTAACGCCACCCAGATCACCACATCCAACAAGGGGTATTCTCTGACATGGAAATGCCTCATCGGTGGGCAAAATGTAAATTACGAAATGACATATTTTCGACATGTTACACTCAACCGCCCACAAAACTGAGTCACATGGCTAAATATTTTTCTTCCACAGCTGCAGAGAACCCATCAAACAAATGCACAACAAAACACCACACCTTCAAAGTTTAATATCCTCCTCTCTCTCTACGTAAACAAAACAAGATACCATGACGCACAAATATCCACCCTTTTACGGGGTGTATTTGTTGCAATCCACAAAGAAACCCCTTTCCTGCTACGTAGGATCCACTCCAAACCCTTTCAGACGTATTCGCCAGCATAATGGTGATCTCAAAGCTGGCGGAGCGTGGAGAACCAAAAACGCCAAGCTGAGACCTTGGAATATGGTGCTTATAGTCAACGGATTTCCGTCGAAAATCGCAGCTCTCAAATTCGAGCATGCCCTACAGCATCCGTCTAGAACCCGTTTAATTACCACCAAGGATATTAAGAGGAAAGTGCCGCAAAGGGCAAGAGCTATAGGAACTCATTTGGCCTTCATCCGCCTCCTTTTACGCTGCTCGTACTTTCGAAGGATGCATCTCAAAGTAACATTCTTACGGTCTCATGTGAAAGCACTATGGGAGAAGAACGAATACGACATTGGCTGTCTTCCTTCTCAGATCAAGACTGAAACAGACTACCCTTCGGATGAGACCGAAGCCCCTCCTTCAGCAGTAGGAAGTGGGGAACTGGACATTAACAACAAGCATTTAGAGGAGTATCTTCAAAAGTGCAAAAACGCCGTCTCAGACGCCAAAGAACTGACTTGTAACCTGTCTGAAAGGCCACTAAAAGTTTCAGACGGAAATGTGGCACTTTGTCACAAGTGTGATGCGGCTTTTGACATGGTAGAGCTTGCCCAACATTTTCTGAATGAAGAAGTTCCGGAAGAAGTGCCATTTGCTGCTCCTGTTCGGCATGTTATTCCCGTTGGAGGTGATTGCCCTTCGTGTTTGACACGCATGGAGTGGTCTACGGTTATTAAGGGGGTGTTAGCTATGCGAGCTACTGAAAAATAAAGGGTAGTGCATCTGGCCTTTCTAACTAGATATTTATTATTAGCATACGTACAACATTGGATATTTATTATTAGCGTATTTGCAGTAGCAGCAACGGCACACACTAGTTGACCCTTGTTCACAACAAACAAGCACACTAAGAAGTTACGTAAAGATGAGAGTGTCGGCACTTTTCGATGGCCTATCTCCGTTCTCGCTAGATATTATACATTAATTTATATTTCCGTCCGTTTATGTTCGGTAAATGAAGTAAGGAGATCGATCTCCCATGGCAGACAGCTCCTCGGGGGTGTACTGGTCGTAGTAGCCGTCCAACAGTCGCTTGGCCTTTCGTCTGTTGATGAAGTTGTAAGCAAGGTAGAGACAGATGACAACAGCCATAGCAGCGGCAGTGAAGGAAATGGCAATGGTGTGACCCTGTCTGAAGTTAGGAGCATCGTTAGCTCGGTACATGTTAGCCGCAATAGCTCCTCCCATGTTACCAATACCAATGACAATGGCCATGGCAATGGCTCGCTTGTAGGGTCCAGCAATGTTCACCGACATCCACGAAATGTGACAAATGAAGGAAGGCTGAAGACCCATGTTGACAATACAACATCCTGCGTATGTGACCCACTGCTTCTTAATACCGTACTTGATACAGAGAGCGTAACCAATGATACCCATGGAGAAGTTGACCATGAGGAAGGGGAACCGTTTCTTGTACTTGTCTGAAAAGTAAGCCTGGATCACTGTAGTAATGGCTCCAACAGCTCCAAAAGGTGCAGCCAGCAGCTGAGAGATACTGGGAGAGTGACCCATGCTTCGAACAATGATAGGAGAGAAGAAGGACATGGAGTAGAGAGGGCCGACAATGAGAATCATGAGAAGAGCTCCAATCCAAGACTGGGGGTCCATGAAAGCCGCTTTGACAAACTTCGAGTTGTTGGAGTTATCTCGTCCAATGGCATCGGTGTTAGTAGCACCTCCCTTAAGAGCGAGGTCTCGGTCGTATCCATCGTACTCCAGAGAGTACTGGATGTACTCACGCTCCTCCTCAGTCAAGAACTTGGCAGTCTCGGGGAAGTCGTACAGCACAAAGTAAGCAACGATAGCAACCACGACGGTAGCAATACCCTCGAGGATGAAAATCCACTGCCAACCGTTGAGATCAGCCTTACCTCGCATCTTTCCGATTCCAAAAGCCAACACTCCAGAAAAGGCACCTGCCGAACCAGCAGCAGAGAAGAACATGGCCTGTCGGTACTGCATATCAGCTCGAGAGTACCACATGGTCAGGTAGTAGGCGACACCGGGGAAAAGACCAGCTTCAGTAGCTCCCAGAATCAGACGGCAGGCAAGAAGACCACCATAGTTGGTAACAATACCCATAAGGGTCATGACAATACCCCAAGCAATCATAATGGTAGGAAGGTAGATTGACGGTCGGAACCGTTTGAGAAGCATGTTGGAAGGAACCTCAAACACACAGTATGTAAAGAAGAAGACGGTGATGGCCCAGTTGAATTCTCCACCAGTGAGTTTGAGATCTTCAACCAGACCCTCAATTCGGGCGTTTCCAATGTTTCCTCGATCCAGGAAAGACATGAGATAGAGCATGGTCAACATTGGCATGAGATGCCAGTCCATCTTTCGCAACAGTTTCTTTCTGTCAATGTTAGGGAACTTCTCCTCAGCAGAGGGAAGTCCACCACCAGGAGAAGAAATGGAGGCGATCTCAGCCAGCTCCTTGTGCTCGACAGAGACGTCCATTTTGGTGTCTTCGACAATAGTATCTCGAGACATGGTTTGGGCGGTTCAGATGCTATAAGTTTAGTTGATGCAAGCAGTTGATCTTGTTGAGAATCTGTTGAGATGCAGGCTTGTTGAGAATGGGAGGATGTGCTGAGAGAATAATGCAATGGATACACATCTAAGCTGCTAGTCACGGTGGTTATATACTAGTAGGATCCAAAAGAGTCATGCATCCATCGCCAAGCGGGTCCTTGTTAGCGGTGTTCGATCTCCATGCATTGGCGGCCCCAAGACAAGGGACTAGGCTGCTTAATCGGACGTGGCCACAAACCAAAGTCGTGGGGGTTTAGACCTTATCCTACAGCGTTCCCTTGTCTGCTCCATGTTCTCCTGGCTTGTCTCGGGGATTGCGTAATGGTGAAGGCTAAAGGTGGAAATAAAGGTGGTGGGAGTCTTCACCGAGCAGATGCCGAGATCCAGAGACATGTGTGACTCCTCAATAGTTTGTAATATCCCTAGCGATAGGACATGATACAGGGTTCTAGTACAAATCCCTTGTTTTTTCCACTCTAGTGGTGCTGGCTTCATTATGTCTTGACTCGTGTGTAACTAGCCCACATTTCACCTTTTTCCTTCTTGTTTCTTGTTTGAACGGCAATGCGCTTCTCCCCACACTCCAACAGCCGCACAATGCATGAGGACAAGGAACCATTAAAGGAAATGGATATACATGTGAGACACAGCAGCCAGAACCGTCGCATCTGTGCAGGTCAGCCCGTTATTGCCGGACAGAGCAATTTCGCAAAGCAAACCACCATCTTTTAGTTTAGTTTACTTCTAGCATCACTATGCCGGGACACCAGCATTAGCAGCAAAAGCTTACACTCTAAGGCCCTAAAGGTAGAACGCCCTTTAAAAAATAGTGTGTGGCCACTTTATTTCTATTGTGCAGGATTGGAGAGAGGCGAGTTTAATTATTGTCGCAGTGACTGGGTCAAACCTCTCTTTTTCGTCTTTCGCCTTTTCGTCTTTTCGCCTTTTCGTCTTTATCGCCTTCAGCCGCACCTGAAGTTGCTTGGTATCCCCAAATACAATTCGGAAAAACTCAGCTGAGAAAAGTGCGGGGTACACAGGGTGATACTCAGGCCTTGTAAAGTCTGTCTGGCTCGGAAGCTCAGAGTACCAACCCGTCGGAAGCAAGCAGTAAAGGCGTTAAGGTCATGTCAGGAATAGTAGATTTAGTCGCACTAGCTAGTCTGCCAGATGTTAGCTTCACTAATTAGGTGTATGTAGTAATACGGGTATCGACCGACGCTAAATAAATGTCCGTTGACTGTCAACAGACTACCGTGTACCGCAGACAGGAGTACAGTAGAATACACGCCAGAGCTATAAGCGAGCCAACGCACCTAGCCCCGCCGACTTGCGATGGTGTTCTTGGCAAGACGGAACACGTCCTCTTCTTGCGTCCAGCCCCACTCGAAAATGCTTCCCCACAACGTCCATATTACCTTGATAGTGCAGCAGACTTGGGCTTGGCATCAAGGGCAGCCGTCGCGAAGGGTCTTCTAACGCCCACTAAAGTCACGTCATAAGTGCAGAGACGTGCCTAGATTCGCAGACCCGTGTCTAGAATGTTGCTGGCGTATTTTGGTTTCTTGTGGCAACTTTTGCCGACACTCGGATCGTATTCTTCGTCACTCCTTCCTCCAAATCTTGTCAAGTAAACCCCCAACTATTAGAGTTTGTCAAGCAAGTAACCTCGAGACTTCGAATGCCTGCAAACTTTTGGAGCTTGGCGCATCATCAGACTCAACACTCCACACCGCAATGTCCAACAACTCCAACATCCTCAAGGTCTTCAACCCTCCCGAGTCCCGAGATCTCGAGCCCAGCGAGTGCACTCACTGCCAGATCCTCCAGACTGTGGTTCTCACAGGTGGAGGAGCCTACTTTGCATCCAACATGCCCTTCCGAGTCCAGCCTGGCCAGCGTCTGCCTCCTGCTGCTACTCAGGCATGGCAGGGAGGAGTGCGAGGCCTCGGCTTTGCCATGATGGCCTTTGGTATCTACAACGCGTGGTACTTTTTCTCCCCCAAGGCTCCTCACGCTTAGTCTTGCCACTTGATTTCCACCCGGCAAAACATGCCCTGTACATATTAATATTATCCAATTAACCATGAGCCGAGGTATTGACTGATTCTCATCGCGAGTTCTCAAGTGAGGGGAACTGAGTGGTGCAGCACGTATACGGGGGTGCAAGTATGTATCATACATATCAACTCTGTCTATGTATTTCGTATTCACTATAGATCACATCCCCATAGGATCAGCTCATAATGCCCCCGTCCTATTTATAAACACTGGCTGCTATTTGGCTGCCATTGCTCATCTTTGGTAAGCGTGAGACACGGGTTAAGACATTACGTGCTTTGTCTACATTCCACAACGCGAGTACTTTTTCCACATGTGTACAAGTTTTCGTACGTACAAACACTCATAGGACGATCTTACAAAACTACCGCGCTGACGTCACTTTGTCGCTTTGTCACTTTGGTCGCCCACTAAACCCACCATCTCCACCTCCTCCTCCCCATTAAGTTCTTATCTCCCTCCACTATAACTTGTTGCCGAGACTGATCGACACTGCCCACGGACATTAGACATGTGTGTGGCCTCTTCACGTATAGCGCTTTTGACGTGATATATATTGGCTGTGGCAACCCGCCATACTTCCCCTACAAGACAACAACAACAATGACAATGCTTACTATATGATTTATTTTGAAAACGTCCACTCTATGCACCAGACGACATGTTACTCTCCCCTCACTGCACGCTCATGGCCCAGGCCTTCATGTCGACCTGCCGCGCTCGAGACGTGATGATAAACGCATCGTTGATGAGCTGTTGAGGAGAAGGTCGCTCGGCCTCCTTGTACAGACATCGGTCGACCAGCCGTCGGCACACGGGCGAGAACCGCGTGTCTTCTGCAGGCAGAGTTGGTGGGGGTTCGTTGACGATTCGCTGCAGCAGATCGAGAATGCCCATGGGTCCCACGGCGCCGTTGGCCACGTCAAACGGGAATCTTCCCAGCAGCAGCTCCAACAGCGAGATGCCCAGCGACCACACATCCGACTTGACCGTGTAGTTGCCGCCCTGGATTCGTTCGGGCGACATGTACGTGGAGGTGCCGACAAAGGTGTCTGCGATGGAGTTGATGAGCTCGCCGGACACGCCAAAGTCGCACAGCTTGATCTGGCCATGAGAGTTGACCAGAATGTTGGAAGGCTTGACGTCTCGATGCACGATACGGTGCTCGTTGTACAGATACGTCAGGCCCTCGACAACGGCGACGGTGATGTGTCCCACAATCTCCTCGGTCAGCGGACCCGCCTTTTTGTAGATTCGGTCCAGCGAGCCACAGTCCATAAATTCCATGCACATGACCACGTCTCCCGACGACTCGTTGATGAAGGCGCCGTAGAAGGAGACAATGTAGGGCGAGTCGCACTCGTGCATAATGTGGAGCTCGCGCAGAATCTGGCGTCGCACGGCCTCCTTGGCCTCGATGTGGATCACCTTTTTCGCCATGACGGCGCCGGTGGGGATATGTTCCACCCGAGACACGGACCCGCCGTTGCCCGCGCCCAGCTCCTGTATGGTTCTCAGATCCTGTGCGCGGATGTCGATTTTGAACTCCACGCCCAGCTCCAGCGACGCCATTTGGCTTATGAGGTTGCCTGCCGATGGGGCTCGCTGCAGAGTGGGTTTGTCGAGGGTGAAGGGCTGTGATGGAGCAGGGGCAGCGGCTGCGTTCTGAGCCAGACCCGCATCCGCGTTGAGCGACAGCTTCTTGAAGTTTTTGCGCTTCAGCGTCTTGGGCTTGAGGTCGACGGACATGTTGGCAATGTACCGTTTGGTCAAGTTGAAGGTTGGTTGAAGGTTGTGGGTTTACGGTTGGGAGAGACGCTACGCGTTGGCGATGCGCTCAGTGCAGACGAATCCGAATGGGGAAGTCCACGAATGGGGCCGGTTCCTCCCGTGTACAGGAGGCGTGGGGGTCACAGTTGCTTGGTAGGCGGAATGTGGGGTAGTGCTACACAGTAGGGTCTCGTAGGATACCTCCAGCTATCTGATTTAAAGCCCCTTGTGGGTGGAGCGGTGGTCTAGGCTTAGTCTGTCTATTTAACCTTGATTGAGTGCAAGTGCAATTTCCGAGGTAATACCACGTACACTCCACACCTTGACCTTGGCCCACTTGCGAGCTGCACTGCACTGCCTGAACAAGACGAGAAAGGGTCCAAATAGGCCGCGGATATACTTTTGGGGTGTGACTTTCGAGACCTAGGGTGTCGGTTCTGCGCCTTCCATACGATACGTAGATCAAAGGCTTTATCTCAAGAGCATGACATGTCAGCCTTTGACGATATGACGTTTTTAAACCTCCTTACGTCTTTATACCGTAGCTACTTACAGTCTATCGCTGTGGTTGTTGTACCAGTAACCCAGTAACTCATAGCTCGCTCATAGGAGCAACACAGAGCAATATTTCATCCTTCTTCCGATTGGGGCTGTCAGAGAGAGCTCATAATAATTATTGCGCAGGGTCAGAAAAACGACAGATTGATTGCAAGCCGGCCAACCTTGAATTTTCACCCGGTTGCCTTAAAGCTCATCCCACACCCTTACAATTCCCACTCGTATCTCTCATTCTTCCCTCGAGCCTCTCTTTCGCTTCCTTCCTTCCTCAAGACAAAGTTTCGTCAACAGGGTAAGTGGCGAAGCGTACGTCGGTGTGCAGGTGAGAGAGGATATTAGGGAAGAGGGTTACGACAGCAAAAAAAGAGAGCGAGAGACGTGTATGACATTGACGAAAAAACACGTTTGAAAACGAGCTATCCAATAAATTAATCCACCCACTCGTAGCGTAAGAACCTGGCTCTCACCCTCCCAAAACAAGCCTCTCCGCACAACAGCGTCGTTCCAACTTACCCTTCCCACCCAATGAATCCACACCCCAGTAAAGTTTTCAGTACACCCACATCCAGCCGACAATCTCTTCTTTCTCCCCTACCTCCAATACAGCAAACTGTTTTATTGCCATCCATCACAGAACACCAGAGCCCAACGAAATCTGGAGTTTTCTAATCGACAATTGACACACACACTGTTCCGCTGCAGGTCCCCTTTTCTGAGAATCAAGAAATATCATCGCCTCGTTTGCCCACGACACGCACACCGACACCTCACCACCCCACATTTCACACAAACAACATGTCTGAGTGGAAAGAGTCGTTAAACGTGCCGAAAAAGGACACGCGTCACAAAACCGAAGATGTGACTGCCACAAAGGGTACAGGATTCGAGGACTTTTTCCTCAAACGAGAGCTGCTCATGGGCATCTTTGAAGCGGGATTCGAAAACCCCTCGCCTATTCAGGAAGAGGCCATCCCCATTGCGCTGGCTGGTCGAGACATTCTTGCACGAGCCAAGAACGGTACCGGAAAGACGGCCGCATTCGTGATCCCTGCCCTTCAGCAGGTCAACCCCAAAGTTAACAAGATCCAGGCGCTCATCATGGTGCCCACCCGAGAGCTGGCACTGCAGACCTCACAGGTCTGCAAGACCCTAGGTAAGCACCTGGGCATCAAGGTCATGGTCACCACCGGAGGAACCAACCTCAGAGACGATATCATGCGTCTGGAAGACACGGTACATGTGCTGGTCGGAACTCCCGGCCGAGTGCTCGATCTGGCAGGAAAGGGTGTTGCTGATCTGAGCGAGTCGCCCATGTTCATCATGGACGAGGCCGATAAGCTGCTGTCTCCCGATTTCACCCCCATCATTGAGCAGGTTCTTCACTTTTTCCCCGAGGACCGTCAGATTCTGCTCTTCTCCGCCACCTTCCCCCTGACCGTCAAGGCCTTCATGGACCGAAACCTGCACAAGCCTTACGAGATCAACCTGATGGACGAGCTGACGCTCCGAGGTATCACCCAGTACTACGCCTTTGTCGACGAGAAACAAAAGCTGCATTGTCTCAACACGCTCTTTTCCAAGCTCGACATCAACCAGTCGATTATTTTCTGCAACTCCACCGTGCGAGTTGAGCTGCTTGCCCGAAAGATCACTGAGCTGGGCTACTCGTGTTACTACTCCCACGCCAAGATGATCCAGAGCCATCGAAACCGAGTTTTCCACGAGTTTCGAAACGGAACGTGTCGAAACCTCGTCTGTTCCGATCTGCTGACCCGAGGTATTGATATCCAGGCCGTCAACGTCGTCATCAACTTTGACTTCCCCAAGAACGCTGAAACCTATCTTCATCGAATCGGTCGATCCGGACGATTCGGCCATCTCGGTATTGCCATCAACCTCATCAACTGGAACGACAGATACAACCTGTACAAGATTGAGCAGGAGCTTGGAACCGAGATCAAGCCCATCCCTGCCCAGATTGATAAGAACCTCTACGTTGCCGAATCCAGCGAGAACATCCCCCGACCCTTCCCCATTGCTGACATGCCTCGAGGCAAGGAGAGCAAGCGAAACGAGCAATTCCAGCCTCAGCAGAACCAGAACCAGAACCAGCAGGACGGTCAAAACCAGCAGCACCCCTCCATGGGTCCTGTGCCCCCTCAGGGTCACCCCCAGGGCATGCCTGGCCCCGGTTACGGCTACCCTCCTCCTCCCCAGGGTTACCCCCAGGGAATGCCTCCTCAGGGCGCCGGCTACATGCCCCCCACTCCCTATGGCTACCAGCAGGGCGGATTCCCTCCCCAGCCGCCACAGGGCTTCAACAATGGCCAGCCCCAGCAGCCGTCGCAGTAAGAACGCGAGTTTGAAAAAAGCGATTACAATCTCCCTTTGGTTTTTTGTGTACGGTTTTTTGGGTTATCTTTCCCACTTTCCGCCATATTTTTCCAACATTTTTTTTTGCACTTTTTTTCGTCTCTGGGGTATATAGTAATATGATATTCTAGTTGGTGACACTTGACTGTACGTACTGTAGCTGAACTCACTAGTTGGTGATACTTGACTGTACAAGTAGATGTCCATCGTAGACCAAATGCCGTGAGTACCCGAACATATCTTGGTACGGCTAACTCTATCTCCAGAAATGCATCCAAATGTATCCCATGCAAAATGCAAGAGGCATGGGACCCGAGTAGACACACTGCGCGAGATCTGTTTGCAGATGCAGCACATACGTGAGTCACGGCGAGCCTGGCATGTGGGAGATAAGCCCCATTGGCCGCTCAAAACGATCGTATCACTATTTTCTGTGAGGTATCTTTGTCTAGTCTCACTGGAAAAGTGGCGCTGCCCTGCGTTAAAATTTGATCAAGAAGCTTTTGGGAGAAGGTGCACAGTGACACATCTAATTTTTTACTCGCCGTTGTAAAAACCATCTGGGGACGGGCTGCAGAAGTGGTGCAGATTTAGTAGGAGCAATGCCTGGCAAGCCTGTTGAGGGCGTTTAGAGGCATATGGCACGCTGGGGGCACAGGCCCGGGCACACGCTCGCATTAATTGGCAAAAGAGAGTCCATCTCCGGGCAGTGTGTGCAGTGTAGGTGAGCTTCAACCGCTATGGACCCGAGTTACGGACTGGCCAAAAAGTGTGAAGCTTAAAAAATATTTTATTCGGTATCGACGTGCTAAAAGCCCAGGCAAGTCTTGTGTTCACCCACAACCACACAAAACTCCCCCCCTACACACACAATTATGAGCCTTCGAATTCTGCTGGTTGGCAACGGTGGCCGAGAGCATGCCCTCGCATGGAAGCTGGCCCAGTCTCCCCTCGTGGAGCGAATCTACGTTGCCCCCGGAAACGGAGGAACCGACAACCCCCAGGGCAAGATCGAGAACGTTGCCATTGGCTCTTCCAAGGCCGACTTTGCCAAGCTCGTCGAGTTTGCCCAGTCCAAGGACGTTGGTCTGGTCATCCCTGGTCCCGAGCAGCCTCTTGTCGAGGGAATTGAGACCCACTTCCGAAAGGTCGGCATCCCCGTCTTTGGTCCCTCTGAGAAGGCTGCCGTCATGGAGGGCTCCAAGACCTTCTCCAAGGACTTCATGAAGAAGCACAACATCCCCACCGCCGCCTTTGAGAACTTCACCGACTACGACAAGGCCGTTGACTACGTCAAGAAGGTTGGACACCGAGTCGTCATCAAGGCCTCTGGTCTGGCTGCCGGCAAGGGTGTGCTCATCCCCACCTCCACCGAGGAGGCCATTGCCGCCGTCAAGGAGGTGATGCAGGACAAGGCCTTTGGAGAGGCCGGAGACGAGGTTGTCATTGAGGAGTTCCTCGAGGGAGACGAGCTTTCCATTCTCGCCTTCTCCGATGGATACACCGTCGTCGACATGCCTCCTGCCCAGGATCACAAGCGAATTGGCGATGGTGATCAGGGACTTAACACCGGAGGTATGGGTGCCTACTGCCCCGCTCCCATTGGAACCCCTGCTCTTCTCCAGGAGATCCGAGAGTCCATTCTGCAGCCCACCATTGACGGTATGCGACGAGACGGTCTTCCCTTTGTCGGAATGCTCTTCACCGGTATCATGCTGACTCCCGATGGAAAGCCCAAGGTTCTCGAGTACAACGTCCGATTCGGCGACCCCGAGACCCAGACCATCCTTCCTCTGCTCTCTGACGATACTGATCTCGCCGAGGTCATGCTTGCCTGTGTTGAGCGACGACTTGATGCCGTTACCCTGCGAGTCAAGCCCGATGCTCACGCTGTCACCGTCGTCATGTCTGCTGGCGGATACCCCGAGAGCTACAAGAAGGGCGATGCCATCACTGTTGGAGGTCTGCCCGAGAAGACTTACATTTTCCACGCTGGTACCGCCTCTGAGAACGGCCAGGTCGTGACTGCCGGTGGCCGAGTCATTGCATCCACCGCTGTTGCTCCTACTCTTAAGGACGCTGTTGCCCAGGCCTACAAGGGAGCCGATGCTGTTGAGTTCAACGGCAAGTACAACCGAAAGGATATCGCCTACAAGGCCTTCCGAGACGCCGAGAAGTCCACTGGCGGAATCACCTACGCCCAGGCTGGTGTCTCTATCGACAACGGTAACCTGCTTGTCCAGCAGATCAAGCAGAAGGTCAAGTCCACTGCCCGACCCGGTACCGACTCTGTTATCGGAGGCTTTGGTGGTCTCTTTGACCTCAAGGCTGCTGGTTTCCGAGACCCTCTGCTTGTTGGAGCCACTGACGGTGTTGGAACCAAGCTCAAGATTGCCCAGTCTATTGACAAGCACGACACTGTCGGTATCGATCTTGTTGCCATGAACGTCAACGATCTGGTTGTCCAGGGAGCCGAGCCTCTTGTCTTCCTCGACTACTATGCCACCGGTAAGCTCGATGTCAACGCTGCTGCTGCCTTTGTTGGTGGTGTTGCTGACGGCTGTATCCAGGCTGGTTGTGCCCTCATTGGTGGTGAGACCGCCGAGATGCCCGGTATCTACTACGGCAACGACTACGATGCCAACGGAACCTCCATTGGTGCCGTTGAGCGAGACGCCGTTCTCCCCCGAATGGAGGAGATTGCCAAGGGTGACGCCATTCTCGGTCTCGCCTCTTCCGGTGTCCACTCCAACGGTTTCTCTCTGGTCCGAAAGATCATTGAGCACGCCGGACTCACATACACTGACGCCTGCCCCTGGGACGAGTCCAAGACTCTGGGTGAGGCTCTGCTGACCCCCACCCGAATCTACGTCAAGCAGCTGCTGCCCGTCATCAACGCCAAGCTGACTTCTGCTCTGGCTCACATCACCGGAGGAGGTCTGGTGGAGAACATTCCTCGAATTCTGCCCGACGGCTTCTCCGCCAAGATTGACGTGTCTACCTGGCCCCTTCCCCCCGTGTTCAAGTGGCTCGGAAAGGCCGGAAACGTGCCCAAGGAGGACATCTCCAAGACCCTCAACATGGGTATCGGTATGATTCTGGTTGTCAAGCAGGAGGACGTTGCCAAGATCACCGAGATGCTCGAGAAGGTTGGCGAGAAGGTGTACAACATTGGAGAGATTGTTCCCGACAATGATGTTGAGGAGAAGACTGTTCTCATCAACACCGAGAACTGGTACTAAGCTAGCTAAAAGGTGTACCACAAGTTTGTAAGTGCAGGAAACTGCCGTGACGTTTTTAATATATTGTGTATTTGTGACTTTGATTGGAGGTAGATACTGTGCGTGATATGCAGTGACATTACTACATGTACATATGAGCATAGTGCCGTGTGGTGGTGATATCACGATGAATGTGCTCATGAATTATAATAAGCGAAGTTGATCAAACAGCTCAATTCGTATGAGGACATTTACTTTACTCTAGTTCGACTCATACATAACCCTTACCCCATTGCTGTTGATATGGAGACCAGTGAAACAAGTTCTACACCTCGGAGTCCGATATCTAACGCCAAACCAAACGGTCCCACGTAAACAACCTTCTCGAGACTTCCAACTACGCCCTATCAACGTCACCCCTCATGCACGGCTCTGGTTATCCATACGGCGCTTCATGTTAGGTCTACCCGTGGCCAAAGTCTAACCAAATCAGGCTCAAAAATTGCAATGGCAAATCCGAGCTCCCAACAGAGGTTTCACTGTCTTCAACTACACCATCCTGCCGCTACAAGAGTCTGTAGAGCAGCCTGAAGCCCCCACCGAGTCGACTACCCGCCCCCACTTGTACATATCACCTTGCTGGCGTCGTCATTGCTCTCAAAACTCCCCAAGCCACACCCTTCTGCCACACCACTTGCACCTCCCAAATCCACCATGCTAAGACACGGCACTCGCGTGAATCTTATCTTGCGACACTCCCCGCATTCGCCACCTCGAACCACCCCAACTCTACACAGGTATATAACCACTAGAGTCCCCGTTCAAGCTCCCGCAAAGGTCAATTGTGCTACTACCCGTCCCACAACCAACTTCAACCTCTCTAGACGAGTCCCCTTTGCATCTCGAACTCTTGCAACTACCAGCACTCCTCCTGACCTCGCCTCTTTAATTGCCGCTGTCAAAATGTCTGTTCCTCCCCAGCAGCCCCCCAAGTGGACCTTCACTCCCGAGGAGGTCAAGAAGTCCGCCAATGATATGGCTGCTTCGTTCAAGAAGCTGGATGACCAGATTGGAGCCATCCCCATTGCTGACGCCACCTACGAAAACACAATTGTGCCCCAATTGGAGCTCGAAAACACCACAGCTCTGCCCCGAAACCAGCTGACCTTCTTCCAGCATGTGTCTGCCGATAAGGAGCTGCGAGAGGCTTCTGCCGAGGCTGAGAAGATCCTCATGGACGCCTCTGTCGAGTCTACTATGCGACATGATGTTTTCCAGCGAGTCGAGGCTGTCCACAACCAGCTCGACGAGCTCAAGAAGACCCTGGACCCCGAGTACATTCGAGCCATTGAGAAGATGTACAAGGGCTACGTTCGATCTGGTCTTGGTCTTCCCGAGGAGACCCGAAAGGAGGTTGAGGCTCTCAACAAGCGAAAGGGAGAGCTGGCCATCAAGTTCGCCAACAACCTGTCCAACGACACCTCTTTCCTTGCCTTCACTGCCGAGGAGCTTGAGGGTGTCCCCAAGGATGTCACTGACGGTTTCGCCAAGACTGATGATGGTAAGCTCAAGATGACCTTCCAGTACCCCGATCTGTTCCCTGTTCTGCGACACGCCAAGAACCCCGAGGTGCGAAAGAAGGCCTTCATCGGTGACCAGAACCGAGTCAAGGACCTCAACACTCCTCTTCTCAAGGAGACTGTGGAGATTCGAACCAAGCTCGCCAACCTGCTTGGATACAGACACCACTGCGACTACGTGCTGGAGGACCGAATGGCCAAGAAGTACGACAACGTCATGCCCTTCCTGGAGGACCTCAAGCAGCGAATCAAGCCCCAGGGTGAGAAGGATATCGCCGAGCTGCTGCCCATCAAGAAGGCCGACTACGAGGCCCAGGGCAAGTCTGCCGACTACAAGGACGAGCTGTTTGTGTGGGAGACCCGATACTACCTCAACAAGCTCCTTGAGGACCAGTTCAAGATTGACCAGGAGAAGATTGCCGAGTACTTCCCTCTTCAGAACGTTCTTGACAAGTCTCTGGCTTTCTTTGAGAACCTCTTTTCTCTCAAGTTTGTCGAGACCCCCAAGGAGGAGGCCTCTACTTGGCACGAGGATGTCAAGCAGTACGCCGTGTGGAAGTACGACACTGCTGAGCCCGTCTTTGTTGGATGGTTCTACCTCGATCTGCACCCTCGACCCAACAAGTACGGCCATGCTGCCAACTTTGGCATTGGTCCCGGATACACTGATATCAAGGACGGTGTTCGAACCTACCCCACCACCTCTCTGGTCTGCAACTTCACCAAGCCCACTGCTGAGAAGCCCTCTCTTCTGAAGCACTCTGAGGTCACCACCTTCTTCCACGAGCTTGGACACGGTATCCATGATCTCATGGGAACCACCAAGCTGTCTCGATTCCACGGTACTTCCGTCTCCTGGGACTTTGTCGAGTGTCCCTCTCAGATGCTCGAGTTCTGGACTTGGGAGCCTGAGCAGATCAAGCACTTCTCTGCCCACTACAAGGACGGCTCCAAGATGTCCGACGAGACCATCAAGTCTCTGGTCGACACCAAGCACGTCTGTGACGGTCTGCACTATCTGCGACAGGTCCACTTTGCCATGTTCGACTTTGGTCTTCACAACAAGGGTATCAAGGATACTCCTGCTGATCTGGACAAGAGCTGGAACGACATGCGAGAGGATATTGCTCTGGTCAAGAACGATGGTGAGTCCATGGCTGGTTACTCCACTTTCGGCCATATTATGGGCGGATACGACTCTGGTTACTACGGCTACCTGTGGTCTGAGGTCTTTGCTGCCGATATCTACTACACTCGGTTCAAGGCTGACCCCATGAGCACCAAGAGCGGTCTTGACTACCGACGGGCCATTCTGGACCGAGGTGGATCTCGAGACGAGATTGAGGGTCTCAAGGAGGTTCTTGGACGAGAGCCCAACAACGATGCCTTCCTCAAGGAGCTGGGTATTGCTGCTTAAACTATATATAAATACTATTGCGATTTTACTGATTCTACCTGTGCTGTATTCATTCCATCAATTTAATCCTGCTGTATTCATGCTATCAATATTTACACTCTAACGTCTATTCTTCTCCGGGAGGGAAGGGCTTCTTTTCAATGGCGGCATTGAGAACGTTGCTGACACTCTCGTAGGTACCGAAAATGATGGCTCCACTGAGACCCGCCTTGCAGAACCGAGGCAGAGTACCAGCCCAGAAAGTCATGACTCCCTCCTCCACAAAGATCTTGTATGCACACTGCAACGAAGACCGGTACTCCTTGATGCCATGGATGGACTGGAGACGGGTCTTGACAACATCGATGGGCTGTGTGGCGAGAACCATGGCTCCGGAAGAGAGCAGACCGAGACCAAAGCCCCACACGGCGCTCAGACGGCCGTATTCACTGTCTTCGGGGTTAGTGAGCCAATGTTTCAAACTGGAGTAGGTGGTGAATCGAACGGCAGAGTTGGCAGCCTGTCGGGCGACAGTGGGGAAGAAACCCTGGACAAAGGCACGAAGTCCTCGGTCCTTGTACATCTCCTTGACGTTACCCAGCAGACCGGAAATGGAGGTATCAATCTGTCCGTACTGGATGGTAGGAGGCTTAATAGTTCCGGTAGGTCGAGCAACACGCTTCTTGTCCTTGATAGTAACGGCAGATCGCTTCTCTGTAGTCTCAGGCTTCGCGGCTCCCTCAGGCTTCTCAGGAAGCTTGATCTCAGTAGGAGGAGCAACCACCTTGGAAGCAGGGGTCTGAACTCGGTTGATCATTGTGGTCTTAATAGACTCAAAGGGCACAACAATAAAACTCTCGGTGATACCAGTAAGAAGACCTGCTGTGACGACTCGGGGAGCAGTCGTTCTGTTGTCTTCATCAGCCATGAACTTGGAGAAGGCTGTGAAGGTGGAAACTCGAACAACGGCCTTGGTGGCGGCTCCAATGGCCACGGCAGACAGACCGGTGAAGTAGACCTTTCCAAAGTCCGGGGGAGTCCATGCTGGTGCTCCAGGAAGGTTTCGTCGCAGCTGGAGCGACGTCTTCATGAACTCGAAGGGGTCTGGTTAGCGGGGATTCATAGGTTGCTGGAAAGCTCCAATTGATACTCACAAGTTAGAGAGGCCTGCACAAGCCCTGCTGTGACGCCTGCCAGGGTGGCAGTCAGCAATGACTGTGGGTTAGTATAGTTGCTCGGTATGATCCCTGGTTCTGGCATGGGGGGTGTCCAGGGAGCAATAGTGTGGGAAACTCACATCTTCATTCTGGGTTAGTAACTGGGGAGGTTTGAGGGACGAACGAATTCACAAAAGAACCGCTTCATGGGGTCTGTTCTCACATTCAATGGCCGTGACATTGTTGCTAGCGGGAGAGCCTAGATTGCTGGAGATAAACTTTGATATTGGGACTGGGGGGTGTTTGGTGATGGAGCATCTAGGGGTTGACTGTGGGTGCTGTGGGGTAGTTGTGGGTAAATGGGCAGTGTAGTTTGATTCCTGAGGTAGATATCAGTCGATTCATGTGAAAATTAAAATCTGAATTTCACAGGTTGCGAGTAGTCTTGCCATGTGCGTTCTTCCAAGGTGTGAATGGAAGGAACCCTAAGTGGATCTATTGGACAAGAAAAGGCTCAAACGCTCCACAACGGTTTTAACGTAGAACAGGTGATCGGATGTTCTTTTCGAGACGATACGGGTTGGTAATGGCTTTTATTGAGTCCCTTAGTGGTTAACTGTCTTCATTTAAGTCCCTTTATTCAAACTCTGGATCAGTCAGTGAACTTTTACATAAAAATCTACATGCCTTACTTTACTCCAGAATAGGTGAGCCTCACGTGAAGCCTGTCATTGTATGAACTTTCAGTTAATGTGCTCTTCAGCTAAGCTATTGAAGTGGATCTTCGTATACGCCCATAGACATGAAGTTATGTATATATCAAAAACGAGACTCGGAAGTGTGCGCTCGGAAGTGCTTCTTTCCTCAAATTACCTTCTGATACGATCAGCCCTCTTGGCCAGGGTCTGTGCAGACGTCAAAAGCAGCTCCCACATCTGCAACAAGCTCAAGTAAGGTTAGAGATCAGGGACGGGTTTTCTATTAAGCTCAGTGGGTGAGACTCGGGTCTAATAACGGCTTTTTAGATACCCTGAAGAAAATGCCGTCTCTTGGACACCAGAAAACCGACACATGACACAAATATATCGACTACAAAGCCAGTAACAAGCGGAGGAACCCAAGCTTCCGGGTGATAGAGTTAAGCAGGAAAGCATAACTTTGGGCTGGAAAGAGAGAACGTGTTGCATGTTACTCACTCATTCTGTCAGGCCGAATCTAAAGTTGAGAATGCGCTGGATAGACGTAGGTTTGTTACAGGAGGATAGAGGGATTTGATTTGAGGCCAGAGAGGTTTGGAGAGTTGATTTTAGCTGTTTTCCATTATATTTGCACCGCTACTTCACTCACAGCCCCACATCACGAGCCGCAGAGGTGTCTCCGGTCTGCAGACCAGTGTGCATCTGAAAGCTAACAGCGAAATTAGTTGGACAGGGATAAGCGTTTTTAAGCTGGCCGTTAATCCAAAACATGGAACTGAAATCCGGTAAATGAATAAGACAGGGTTCACAACCAGGTGCAGGAATAAAAGCCGAGCGTGGATCCCGAGCATGTTAACACACTCACGCCAAGACCAATACTGTTTGCTTTTTGGCCCTAAACCGTACACAGCCCTGTATACGTCTGAATGGGGCAGTTTAGTCGGTACTAGTTAGGAGTGTAAGTAAATGTAATAAGTACAACTACACAGTCCTATGGCTGTATAGACTCTCGACACTAAAAGCCGAGTATAGATTGACCAAATGGAGATCCCTAATCTAACAATGAAACACGTTTAAAATGAATCAAGATCATACCACCTCCGTCCATACGTCATATTGGTCCTTGTTGGATTGGGTTTGTCAAAACTCTATTTGGTAGAGCAAGTGGGAAATATTTCTCGCAGATAATGCACACAAGAGACAAGCTCATTGAAGCATCGTGATATCAAATATTGAACCGATGGATGATCTCCACGTTCAACTAATAGAGTGGGTCACCTCTAACGGCGGCTATATTTCGCCTAAGCTCGAAATCCGCGAGTTACCCGGCCGAGGACGAGGTCTAGTGGTCAATGATCGTGTATACCCCAATGAGCGATTGATTCACCTCAAGCTCCGGCAACTGCTCAATTACTCTTCTATCCATGATGCCATGGTTGGGGGAGGCCATTTGTCCGAGGCTGAATACCGTAGCATGTCGGCGCATCAGGTACTAGCTCTATTCCTAGTGATTCAACAGAGCTTAGGAGCCAAGAGTGACTGGGAGGCTTTTATGGGACTTCTTCCTGACAGAAAAGAGGGCTTTTTGGACGTGCCATTGCAATGGTCTAAGGAAGATCAAGCTAGTCTTACTCCTGAGGGCATTGCGGTGCTCAAGAAGACCCTAGAGACATTCGAAGGAGACTATGACAAGGTCAAGACGTTCGTGGACAAATACGACTCGGATCCTAGAGACGCCTATCTTTGGGCGTGGCTCTGTGTGAACTCTCGTTGTCTATACTTTGATCTTACGTTGACTACAAGCAGAAAGGACGCACAGGAAGTGCCGGACAACATCACTTTGGCTCCGTACGTTGATCTAATCAATCACTCGGTGGAGTCCGGGCCGACTCACTGTCAGCTCAAAACTAGCTCCATGGGCTTTGAAATTGTCTGTGGCCAGAGAGGATACCAGGCAGATGAAGAAATCTTTCTATGCTACGGACCTAGATCAAACTCAGTTCTATTGTGCGAGTATGGATTCACAGTTGAGAACAATCCGTGGGACGATGTGGACATCAGTGAAGCTCTAGAGAAGACGTTTCTTACCAAGCATCATGAGACTGTCTTGAAAGAGATGGGCTACTTTGGAGAGTACACTCTACTACCCGATTCCATCTCGTTCCGCACACAAGTTGCATTTGCAGCTATCCACTTTTTGCAGTCAGCCGAACCCGCTAATGCACGAATGCTCAAGCTTTTCGTAGATGGAAAACTAGGCACTCAGCGCTTCCAAAGCGTCATGATCGCCGGATTGAGAGATATCCTGACCACCTCCAAACAGGAAACCGAAGCGATTCTAGCCAGCTCCGCTAAACTTCGGTCCCACGTGGAAATTTTGCATCAAGGTCGGTTGGAGATCATCAAGTCGCTATTGGCGGACTTAGCATCTATTGTCCGAGCCACTTAATATCTCTAGCTGAGACAAGACACGGCGCTCCGAAACCAGCCGGAAATAGTTTAATTAACCAATACACACAAGCAGTGCTCGGGTTGTTTGATCGTACAGTATGTATTGTATGTATGTAATGTAGTATTGCCTATAAATCAGGCTGAGCTTGTGTCTTTCTTTTTGCAAGTTAAGCTTGTAGCTTCTCTCTTTCTTCAAAGCTTTTATTCTAACACATGTGGGGGTGAAAGAAAGACAATGCGATGATCTTGGCACGCGACTAACAACGGTATACTCACAAACTATTCTATTGCCCGGGGAATAATACAAAAAAAGACCGAGGTTGTACACTCATGACCAACAGGACCCTCTGAGAGTCTTTTTCTACTCAATTGACACATTTCAACTTTAATGACTGCCACGGTGGTTGGAAATCTTGTTGCCAACCTCCTGTTCTTGGCGAGCAGTAAATTCCTCTGTTGCCTTGCTCACGGACTTGTAGCTTTGCTTTAGCTTTCGTTAGCCCCTGATATTAGAACCTTCGGATTTAAGGACGCGTGTGTGCTGCACAGCATCTCTCGATAAAAACTACAAACCTAGTGGAAATATGGAAAGCTCAGGCTTGTGAGTGACCGCTTGGAAATGCAAAAACGAAAAATCAAAGAGATCCATAGGGAAAGAAAAAACGAAGCGACGGCTAACCATCAAGGTGATTAAAGCCTGAGCTTAGCGTGAAAAAAGAGATCAGATTGATTAGATCAGACCTCAAAGTGCAGGTAGATAAATACATGCTTGTCCTCGGTGCAGACCTGAAAGATCATTCGAAAACGACCAAATGCAAAGCATCAAGCACTACTTACAAGTGGCTTTCAACCCTCAAGTGGAGCGGGCACACGACGAAGAAGATGAACAGATCGTGACTGATGGTGTTAAGGAGATGGAGAACCTGAACAAGATCTTCAGCAGAACAGAGCTGTGGTTCGCTTGGTGTTCTCTGTTGTTAGTATCTGTTTGTATTGCCCTTGAATCTCAGACTGTCAACGTCTACTCGACTTTCGCGACTTCTCATTTCAACCAGCTTTCTCTTCTTTCGGCTCTGGCTGTCGTCAAATCAGTCATGTACACCGCCTCTCGACCCACAGTCGCCAAACTAGCCGATGTCCTCGGTCGATTTGAAGCTCTTGTTATTTCCGTGGTGTTCTTCACTGTTGGCTTCGTCATGCTGGCTGCCTGTAAGAACATTGGAACCTACTTTGCAGCTCACATTTTCTACGTCTCGGGACAAGTGGGTATCCAGTTTATGGAACAGGTGTTTGCAGCTGATACTTCCAGTCTCAAGAACCGAATGTTCTTTGTTTCGCTGCCCAACTTTGCCTACCTCTTTGCTCCCTGGATCGCTGCTCCTATCACTAATGCCATCACCAAACACTCTACCTGGAGATGGGGTTATGGAATGTGGTGTATTGTCATGCCTGTTGTGGCTATCCCTGTGTGTGCTATCATGCTCCGACTCAAGTTCAAGGCTCGAAGACTGGGACTCGAGTATGGAAAGTCTGTACGAAACTTCAAGGAGACTATGAGACAGTTTGACTTCATTGGTCTGATTCTGTTCACTGGTGGACTTACTCTTCTCTTTTTGGCAGTCACTCTTGCTACTGGACCCAAGTCTTGGTCTCAGGCTCACATTCTGGTCATGATCATTATCGGTCCTATTCTTCTTGTCATCTTCCCTTTCTGGGAGATGGTTCCCAAGTACCCTTTCATGCCTTTCTACATTATTAAGAACAGAACCATGTTCACCTGCTGTCTTCTGATCTGCTGCTACTCCATTGCTTACTTCCTCTACGGAACCTACTACTTGCCTTGGTTGATGGTGTGTAAGAACCTCTCAGTCACTGCTGCTACCAACACTTCGGTTTGTTTCGTTGTTGCCTCTACTGTCTCTTCTTTCATTGGAGCTGCCTACACCAAGTGGACCAACAAGGTCAAGCCTGTGGTTTGTGCTGGAGCTGCTATCTACTTGCTTGGTCTCGGACTCACCTACCATTACCGACAACCTCACCATCATCTCGCTCAGTTCATTGTGGCTCAGTGTGTTGAAGGTGTTGGATCAGGTATGATGCAAATGCCCATGCTGGTCATGCTACAGTCTGTTGTGTCTCACAAGAACGTGGTTTCTTCTACTGCCATTTACTTGTCTATTATGACTGTCGGAACTATCATCGGAGAAGCTATTGCTGGATCAATGTACAGACAGTCTTACCCTAAGCAGCTGGCCAAGTATGCTACTTTCCTGACTCCTGCTCAGAACCATATGGTTGCCAACAACATCCGAGCAGCTCTCAAGTACAAGTGGGAGACTCCTGAGCGAATGATGATCGTCGAAGCTTTCAACAGTGTTTACCGAAGAATGCTGTACCCTCCTATCATTGTGGCTGCTGTCATCTTTGTGGGTACCTGGACTCTACCAAATGTTGATGTTGGAGAGATGGATGATGCTCAGAACTCTCATAGCGAGAGTGAAGATGTTGTCAACGTCAAGGGTGAGCTTGAGTCTGACTCTATGGACGACCATGTTCACCAAAACCACCATGATCCTTCTGATATTGAGGCTCTAGCCGACACTACTTCCTCTGAGGAGGCCTTTGGTGCTGCTGAGGAAGAGAAGAAGATCTGAACGAACTAAAAAAAACCATGTAACGACGTAACGAAAAAAAAGTAATAGAATTTGTTTATGATTAGTAACGCATTTTAATGTCTATTCATGTTTCCATGCAAGTATATACAGTTTGGTCCATTAGTACTGGTTGGCGCTCTGCAGGGCAGTTACCAGGTTGTACAGGATGAGGTTGGCGGTGGTGGGCTTATCATACTTGAAGGCCGTATCCATCAGGAACCGGTTAATGTAGTTGATTTCCGTCATTCGGTTGTTTCGAACGTCTTCTCGCATTGATGAGGAGTTGCCGGCAGTCAGCTTGAGAACATGCTCAACAAGCTCGATTAGTCTCTGGGGTTTGAGAGCAGAAGAAATCAACGCAGGGTTGATCTGGTGTCCGATTTCGTGTTTGCAGTATTCTCTGAGAATGACACTTGCCTCAAAAACTACCGAGTTCATGATGTTCATGTAAGCCGGGTTCTCCAACAGCTGTCCGTTGTTGCAATCCATGATGGCTGTAATGGGGTTGACACAGGCGTTGACTACCAGCTTTTGACACTGTTTCAACAGCAAGTCAGGGTAGGGCATTGTATCTTGACATCCCAGAGTAGGAGATGACTGCAGAATCTCCTCAAAGGGGTTCTCTTCCAACAGAGTGCCAGGTGCTCGTGCCATATCGATCTGACCAAGTCCAGCGTGTCTGTACTCATAAAACGGCGACGGCAATCTGTGTGCTCCGTGCGTAGTCACTCCAATAAATACATGAGGTCTTTCATCTTCAGTCCAGAACTTTTTAAGCTCCTCTCTCATGCCTAGACCGTTCTGAAGAAACAGCAAAGAACTGTTACAGTCAAATGCTCCTTGGTATCCCTTAAGCGCCTGGATGGTGTTCTGCGACTTTGTCGTCACGATGACGTTTCTGAGAGGCTCGGTGATCTCTTCTGGCGTCATGGACTCGACCATGAGCCCTTCTCCTGTCAGCAGAGGCTCTGTGTTGATACTGTGGCGAAACGGAAACTGGGCAAGTGGCGTGTCGTTTCCGCAGTAGTATACCGATGATCCCCGCTTCTGAAAGTCCTTCTTTCGGTCAGACTCTCTCAGCATCAGTACCGGGGTGAACCGGTTTGCCTTGGCGACATTGTAGGCTATGAGAGACCCGATTGATCCAGCTCCCAGAATATCTGTGTTAGTGGTTTGCGTGATTCTCCGAGTCGTTTCAGCCATACTCACGTATCTTTGGCAAGCCCATGGTGTGTGTTGGTAGTGGAACCCGCTCTGGCGATTTTGTATGCAACTATTTCACTTTGACTATTTCACTTTTTGACGTGCCAGCTGCATGAACAAATCACCCAACGTCTATTTATCGTTAGACATCAAGGTGTGATATTTTATACTGCAGGCCAACCAGGCACAACAGCCACCTCGAAAATGAACACAGTACCCGCCCGATTGGGCCGAATCCGCACTCCCGCGGCGCGAAGCTACTCAATCTTTGCAAAAATGCCGTCAAAAAAGTCGCTGCCCAACCCCAAGGGAGAGCCCTCAGCAGCACCTGACAAGACGGCTGGAAAAAAGCAGCCCTTCGTGCACGACTACTCGGTGCGACCTACGACCTATGTGTACAGAATGGAGGATAATGTCGAATCGTTCGGCAAGTATCCTCTCATGACGTCCAAGAAACTCGCCAAAAGCTCAACCCGACCTCGAGGAGTGCGTATGACTGCCAAGGACTTCATGGACGACTCTCTCTACAACCCTTACTACGGCTACTTCTCCAGAAACGTCGAGATTTTCTCCACCGACAAGCCGTTCGACTACACCAACATCAACGACGTGGACGAGTTCATGAACACGTGGACTGGAGAGTACTCCAAGTACGCAGAAAAAAGCCCGACTTTGAACGGACAGACCAAAGACACAAGCCATTCGGGTACGTTCCCTGCCCAGGATAAAGATTTCACCTCGAGAGGCGCGTCGAAACAGCTGTGGCATACTCCTACTGAGCTGTTCAAGCCTTACTATGGAGAGGCTCTGGCACGGTACCTCTTGGTCAACTACAAGCTGTCACTGTATCCTTACAAGGATCTGATCATTTATGAAATGGGAGGAGGTAACGGTACGCTTATGACCAACATTCTGGACTACATTCGAGACACTCAGCCCGAGGTTTACGAGCGTACTCGGTACAAGGTCATTGAGATTTCCGACCAGTTGGCTCATAAGCAGCAGAGTGCCCTGCATACAAAGGCCTCCGAGACTGGTCATCGATCCAAGGTTGAGATTATCAACAAGTCGATTTTCGACTGGAAGGAGCCTGTTGCTGACCCTTGTTTCTTCGTGGCTCTCGAAGTTTTCGATAACTTTGCACACGATATTGTCCGATACGACAACCGAACTCTGCAGCCATACCAGGGTCACGTTCTTGTGGATGCAAATGGAGATTTCCACGAGGTGTACACCCAGAAACTTGATGACTGGACCAAGAAGTTCCTTCAGATCCGAACTGAGGCATTGGATGAGTATTCTCCTGATAGCAGACTTGGATTCCATCCTCTGTCGACTCCTCGGCTTTATAAGGAGGCTCGAAACCTCATGTGGCCCTTCCACTCTGAGTTGTCTGATCCTGAGTTCATTCCTACCCGATACCTCGAGTTCCTGTATATTCTCAAGAAATACTTCCCCCAGGCGAGACTTCTGTCTTCTGATTTCACACATCTTCCTGACACCACTACTTCGCGGTTCTCTGGATACAATTCTCCCGTTGTTCAGACGGTTCTTGACGACCAGATGGTGACTACAAACACACACATGGTTCTGCAGGGCTACTTTGATATCCTGTTCCCTACCGACTTTGAGCTGGCTGCCCAGCTTCTGCGTCACGTGTGTGGAAAGCACCCCGAGGTTTCTTCACACCAGGAGTTCCTTGAGCAGTGGGCTGATCTTGATGCTACCACCACCAAGACCGGAGAGAACCCCATGACCAGTTTCTACCGAAACGCTGCCTTCCTTTGCAACTAAGAGGGGCTTGAAGGTTATGATTCTGCTAATTTCACGAGGGATATTAAAACACCAGCGAGCTGTCAATCAATGGATCGCTACAATGGTGGTGGTTGCGGTGTACACAGTGATCCACCATCCATGCATGTACTTGTATATAGAAATTTAATTTTGTCCATTAACAGAGTCGCTTGAGGTATAGCAACCCGATGCCCATTTTATTACTCCGCTTTTTAGCGTGGTCTGTGACGTCTCTTATCGATTGTTCCACCAGCCTATTTATAGTTAGTTGACCACCCCCTTTTATGCACGTGACGCACCAAACTTACCCTGAAGTCTAAGCTCCCGCAACGTACAGCTGGCAACACCTCACCCAAGTTCACAGCTACACACAACCTATTCATTAAAAATGGTGAGTAAACAGAGCAATGGCAACATGGAAATCGACCCTCCAGCAAGCCAATTGGGTGAATTGATGCACCAGGACGGCTGCTGAACGACTTAAAGCTGCTCAGCCTCTCCTAGCAACGACGACGACTTGAAATTTAATGGCGCTTGGGGTTGGGACTCACTAATGAGTGATAAGATGGGCAAGAAACAATTGGACAATCAGATAAGGGCTTCACCGAGAGACATCAAGACAAGATTGGCAAGTCCAAGTCTATGACGTTCACCTGGGTCCTACTATTGTACTGTTGTCTTGTCTCGTATCATGTGACGTCGTGCCGCATGACCTATCATCACCACCACTTATGATAACACCCAATCGTAAGACAAGCGTGCCACATCTCTCCCGCCTCGCATCTATTGCACCTTGTCTGGCCCGATTTGCTCCTGTCGGCATATGACCCTTTCGGTATGCGGCTTTTGCCACAAAGAACCGTGGGTTGAAGTTGCCCTTTAACTTTGGTGAAACTTGAGAACAACGGCCAGGGTCAAAGAGACTCACCATTGTATCATGCGATCCAGCAGGTCGAGAGAGAGCAACGAGAGCAAGCAAGGCTCACATGGAGAGCTCAGCCTCCAAATACTCCAAACACATCGCTAACTCAGTCCCGATCCGGTGTTGCCGTTAACGACTCTGCCCTCCAGGCTTTCAACGAGCTCAAGCTCGGCAAGAAGGTGACTTTCATCATCTACAAGATTAACGATGCCAAGACCGAGATTGTCGTCGAGGAGGAGGGATCCACCGACTCTTACGACACCTTCCTCGGAAAGCTGCCCGAGAACGACTGCCGATACGCCGTCTACGACTTTGAGTACGAGATCTCCAACGGTGAGGGTAAGCGATCCAAGCTTGTCTTCTTCACCTGGTCTCCCGATACCGCTCCCGTCCGAAGCAAGATGATCTACGCCTCTTCCAAGGACTCTCTGCGACGAGCTCTTACCGGTATCTCCACCGAGATCCAGGGCACCGACTTCTCCGAGGTTGCTTACGAGTCTGTTCTCGAGCGAGTTTCTCGAGGAGCTGGTTCTCACTAAGTATTCTAAATGTATATTGTGACATGTTTTATATCTTTATCTGACTATGGTGTAGCATCAAGGAGGGGTGCGTCTTTGACGCTACATGGCAGCCTTGCTAAAGAGCTAATCCCGTGGGGTCAAGGAAAGAAAGAAAGCCGGTAGAAAAAACGTGCGTGAGACTAAATCTTTGTAATGTAGCGGGCGTGTCTCTTTTTTGCCAAACAGTGGCAAAACGTAGCCTTGGCTAATACCCCGTGTGTAGTTAGTGTGGCGCGCTTACTGTTGCTGACATACGACGTTTTGGGATGTGGTTAGTGAGACTACTGGTAGATACGGTGGTTTTAGTCAGAGTTATCAAGTTTTTGCACAGCCTTACCACCGCCATCTATAATAGAACCGTGGGGCAATGCAGACCCTTCATAATACTGGTATTTTCGGCGTCCTCGGTGACTAATTTACACCCCCGGGTGCCAAGTAGAAACCATGGAAAGGCTAAAAGAGACAAATTGCTAAAGTAATTAATTCTTGGCAAAAAATTAAAACCGGGTGACAAAGAGGCAGGTGTACGGTCGCAGAAAAACTCAGGTACCGAAATGGAGCAGGTCTAGGAGTTGCCCGATGTCTCCATCGCCAGTATGGGCCCCAGGGCCGCATGTAGACTCATCCGTATGACTGCCAGCAGGATACGAGGAGCGTGGATAAGCTTCTTTATACTTGGTTTGGTGACAGTGAGGCTGAGGGTCATGTGCGTTAATGTGCAAATCTTGGCGGATTATGCAAGGTGGTAGAGAGAGACGTGATATAAAGGGATGCATCCGCTTTTTTGCTAACAAGGCCATCCGTCCCTGGACCTGTATCCAAGCGATCTACAGGTGTGTCATTCTCAGCTTTCTGACAGCTTCTTCTTTGACACCTACGAGTACAACCGTTGCGTGTTCCATCTGTTCAGCTAACTGGATTTTTTTAACCAGCATTCGACTCCCAAAAGACAAAGACATCGGCCCACTGGAATTGTGTCTGGTTGCGGAAAGGGAGCTCTTCTTAAAAACATACACACTCTCTCTACTTTCGACACGTCAAGCCAAATAAACCAGTGCATCGATGAGCACTTTAACGACCTTGACAGGGTCGCCTTCAAGCGCCCTGCCAACCCCAACCACCTTCAACACCATATTTACGTCGCTAACTGCGTCTATTGGACCCACCTCAACCCAAATCTCGCCCTCGGGTCTCCCCACAAACCCAAACTCTCAACCCCGAAACAACAACACCTCTCCAACCCAGAACTATCTCTTCTTTATTGCCCTGGCCCTTGGAATCGTCTTTGTCAACCTTTGGGTCATTCTGGGCGTGCGTTTTCTTTATCGACGACGCAGACGACAACAAGCGCTTTCAGACCCTGAAAACCATCCGGACCCCATGATTCCCATGATTGCACGAGGCATGGCCATGTCTGCCGGCACGGGCAGAAGCCGACAGAGACGGCGAAAGCGAGAAAAAAAGGTGGTTTCGCTGGCGTTTCTGGACGACAACTTCCCAGTTACACGGTACGCAGACTGGAAAAACGGCACCTACACGAGCGAAAAGACGGTGACGGAAAAGGTGGTGGAGAAGGAGATTACGGAAAAGAACGTGGCTGAGCAGGAAATGGACTCGTTCAGCGACGAGCACCATGATGACGCCAACCAAACGACAATCATTGTGGAGGGGGATCTGGGAATCGGGTTTGCGTCGTTATCAAACTCTGAAGGTGCGTCTGCGTTATCGCTCTCAGAGACAAACTCTAGAAGCGACAGAGTGGAGCCACCTTCGGATCCTGATACGTGTGCGATTTGCATCGAGCAGCTGGAGGACTGCGACGAGATCCGCGTGCTAAAATGTAACCATGTGTTTCATTTTAGCTGCATCACGCCCTGGATGACTAACCGGAACGCGTCTTGTCCGCTGTGCAAAACGCTGTATTACATTCCTCCAGCCCCTCCCATGCCTGACTGGCTGGCAAACAATGGTCCTGCACCCCCTCCCACTGTAGATACAAGGGTCATGACTACTGCTGGTACCGGATCAGATGATAGTCCCTCCCCCACAAATGTACCCCATCTTGCTGCAGGGTTGCCGCCTGCTGCACCTGCGCCTGTGGCGACCTCACGACTCTCCCGATTCAAGAGAGCCATGAGGCTGACGTGAACGGAGGCCCGATATTTATTATTTTATTACTTTCATGATTTAGACAAGCACCTCGCTTATTTTCGCACGGGTCTTTTTTCTATTTATTTATTATTTTAGACCATTTCTTTGATGGCAGAGTGAAGGCGCTTGAAAAGGATCAAAATGGCATCAGCCGTCCGGGCTTCATAGTGTACTGTAAATACGATAACTTATTACTGATTTAGATGTGGCGTACTTGTAGAATGAGCTCATGAGGACAAATGTGGGGTGTTTTTTTGTTTTTGCTGTGGCAAGGACCCTTGATTTCTCCACATCACATGTCTCATCTCATATGCATCGCTTGGGAATATATACACCCCATACAGCGCACATATGCACGATTTCTTCATTGTCTACAAAGAATACGTGTTTTTGCTTCATATATACAACACTTTGATTTAATAAATACTAAAGGCCCATTTATGGCTTGTTTAAAGAGTGTCGCCCACGTATTCCTCTCCGGGAACAATCTTCTTGTGGTCTGCGGGGTTGGCTGCAGACTCATAGAGAGTCACCACTGGAGCCCGGTTCAATTCCTTGAATTCGCCACGCAGACCAATATAGAGAATTCGAGTAACGTCGTCTCCATAATTATCCTCAACAAACATGGTCAGGCTAGTGATGTTGGACCACTGGGCACGTGAAAGCGCGTATTCAGCAATACCCTCGCTATCCAGAGACGAGGAAGTGGGAGCCACCTCAATACTCTGTTCGAGAGTTCCACCCACTCCCTCGGGGTGTTCAATCACATGGTTGGCGGTGAGGTCGCTGGCACTTGAAAAGTCCAGGTCGTCTCTATTTTTGAAGAGCTTAATGTGTCGAGGAGCAGAGTCGTCGTTGGTGGTTCGAATAAGTAGCGAATGGATCTTGCAGAGACCGGTAAAAGGCACATGAATGAGAAGCTGTTCGTCCACGTCACTCTCGAGGTACTTTTTGGTGTCCAGACGAGATTCCCAGTCCTTGAAGACTGAGGCTCCAGCGCCATCTTCAGACTCGTTCAGGGTTCGAATGCCAGCGTGCGAAATCCGGTTGTAGAGAGTCTGGGCGGAAGAAGTATGGGGCTGGGGCACGTGACTGTGGTCATGGCCACCGTGTCCATGATCATGATCATGGTCGTGGCCGTGTTCAACGTGTTCAGAGTGACAGTCCATGGTGTTTTCGAGGAGCTGGATGGTTAGGCTGTTATAATTATGCACTGGCCACACTAACTTTGGATCTTTTGGTATAAGATTTGGTATCGTTATCTGAGGTTATGACCAGTCTTGGCTGGGGTGTTTGAGAGATATCGTGTGAAGAGTGGGATAGCCAATATTGAGGGCTACTCGAAAATTCAGTTTATTCCGGAAATAGTTAGTGGCGATAATTCCAGGGTCCACTATGGTGGATTGTGAAACAGGCGGGAGCTAGCAAATTATTAAACCTTGGGCGGACTTGTTCTAGACTTTTCCACTGTGGGCCCTGAAGTAGCGGTTTTAAGTTAGTTGATATATTGGACTACGGTATACATTTAGTAGCAATGTAGTTGGAATGTGTTCTGCACGGCCTGTACAATCACCAGAAACGAAAAAACGAACCCCTTTTCTCACAGAGCCGCCCAATCATGTCTTATCTCCCTTCCCCACACTATAACTCTTAGTTCGCTATGAGCTGTCCCATCTAAGCTCTCCCCCACAAACTAACTCTACGAGTGCATGAAATTTCACACTCATCACACCACCATGGTCCATAAAGCCGAGTACCTTGAAGAACACGAGACTCAGATCTCCAGCATTCTGAGCGGCGGATACGCCCACCCTCTGTCCCGACAATGGCAGCAGAAGAACCGTCTCACCAAGGACATGTTCATCTACCCTCTTTTCGTCACTGATGACCCCGAGGAGGAGACTCCTATCTCCTCTCTTCCCGGCCAGAAGCGATGGGGTGTCAACAAGCTGGTGCCCTACGTCGGATCTCTGGTCAAGAAGGGTCTCCGATCTGTCATCCTTTTTGGTGTGCCCATGAAGGAGGGTGTCAAGGATGAGGAGGGAACTGCTGCTGATGATCCCGAGGGACCCGTCATCCAGGCCGTCAAGGCTCTCAAGAAGGAGTTCCCCGAGCTCTTTGTCATGTGTGACGTATGCCTGTGCGAGTACACTTCTCACGGACACTGTGGTGTGCTCCGAGAGGACGGTACTGTCATCCGAGACACCACTGTCCGACGACTGGCTGCTGTTGCTGTCAACTACGCCAAGGCTGGTGCCGACTGTGTGGCTCCTTCCGATATGATTGACGGCCGAATCCACGACATCAAGAAGGGTCTGCTCAAGGCCGGTCTTGCCCACAACGTCATGGTTATGAGCTACACCAAGTTCTCCGGAAACCTGTACGGACCCTTCCGAGAGGCTGCTTGCTCTGCTCCCAGCCACGGAGACCGAAAGCGATACCAGCTTCCTGCTGGAGGTCGAGGTCTCGCTCGACGAGCTCTTGCTCGAGATCTTGCTGAGGGTGCTGATGCCGTTATCGTCAAGCCCTCCACCTTCTACCTGGACATTGTGGTGGATGCTGCCGAGATCTGCAAGGACGTGCCTATTGCTACCTACCAGGTGTCTGGAGAGTACGCCATGATCCACGCTGCTGCCGAGAAGGGCGTTGTTGATCTGGAGGTGATGGCTTTCGAGGCTGCCTACGGTAACCTGCGAGCCGGAGCTAACCTGCTGATCTCCTACTTCACCCCCGACTTCCTTGAGTGGCTGGATCACCACCACTAAGGCAAGCACTTTGATGACGATGTAACGAGACCATGCCCCTAGACTATCTAGATAATGTATTTGAATGACGAGACTTAGGAGTATCTACTACACGACAACAACAATAACGAATAGGTAACATTCTATATATAAGTGGGCCGACTAGCCGCAGCTATCAGCCCCTACTGCCAAACTCGTTGACGCCCTCTTCCTTCTTTCTCATGCTAGTGTACATTATAAATAACTAATCCTCGAGCTTCTTGACGTCCTTGACAATCTCGTCAAAGTTCTCCTTGTACTCGACCTTGGTGTCGGCCTTTTTGCTCTTGCCTCCACCGGGAACGATCATGACGGTGGAAGTGGGTCGCTTGGTAGCACCGGCAGCTCCGAGATCCTCCTTGGAGGGGATGAAGAGGTAGGGAACGGCGTTGTCCTCGCACAGAACGGGAATGTGAGAGACGACATCCATGGGAGAAATGTCTCCGGCGATGATGACGAGACCCTTCTCGCCCTTTCGCAGAGCCTTGACAACCTCCTTAACACCTCGCTTGACGTGCTTGGCCTTGGAAGCCTTCTTGACGGTCTTCAGGACCTTCTTGTTGAGCTTCTTGGGGGCAAGAGGCTTGGCGAAGGGCAGCAGGGCCTCCATTCGAGCGTCGTAGTTGTCGACCTCGTCGATCTCAACAGTGATATCTCCCTTGTCTTTGCCCATTGTTGTAGTGTGATGTGTGAGTCTGCAGGATGGAAAAAAATTTAGCTACAGTGGTTGAAAAAATCTTATTAGGGTTTGAGGTTATGAGTGAGTTGAAAAGTGAAAAATTGTAAAGCCGTAGGAGAGATACAGAATACCTTGCTGAGTACGATTATCACTTCTGATACTCGTTCCAGGTCGTGGAAACGCCGTGTGCCAAATTTTTCACTACCTACGCCCAAAACAATATACCCTAACCCCTCCATCTGCATTACACAACCTTGATATACCAGTAGCTCCATTCGTTACCACAGATCAACCACCACTGATGAAGTTCTACATCGACGATCTGCCGGTGCTATGGCCGTACCCGCGGATCTACCCTGAGCAGTATGCTTACATGTGCGACATCAAGAAAACCCTGGATGTTGGAGGCAACTGCATTCTGGAAATGCCTTCAGGAACAGGTAAGACCGTTTCGCTGTTGTCGCTAACTGTGGCGTACCAGATGCACTATCCCGAGCACAGAAAGATCATTTACTGTTCGCGAACAATGTCTGAGATCGAGAAGGCCTTGGCTGAGTTGAAGAACCTGATGAAGTTTCGAACTGAGACTCTGGGCTTCGAGGAGGACTTTAGAGGACTGGGTCTAACATCACGAAAGAACCTGTGTCTCAACTCCAGTGTGCGATACGAAAAGAAGGGATACATTGTCGATGAAAAGTGTCGAGCCATGACCTCTGGAATCGCCAAACAGAAACTGGCTGCAGGTGAAGATGTTACTCTATGCGAGTACCACGAAAACATGAACGACATTGAGCCTCACAACTACGTTCCTCCTGGAGTTTTCACCTTTGAGGATATTTTGGCATACGGCGAGGAGCACAAAACATGTCCTTACTTCACTGTGCGTCGAATGATGGCCTTTTGCAATGTTATCATCTACTCATACCATTACTTGCTTGATCCCAAGATTGCCGATCGAGTTTCCAAGGAGCTCAGCAAGGACAGTATTGTCATTTTCGACGAGGCCCATAACATTGATAACGTCTGCATTGAGGCTCTATCTGTCGATATCACCGAAGAGTCTCTGAAACGAGCTACCCGAGGAGCTAACCATCTGGCCAAAAAGGTCAATGAGGCTCGTGCCAGCGACTCTGAGAAGCTACAAAACGAATACAACAAGCTGGTGGATGGATTGCGAGATCTCGAGTCTGGAGAGCAAGAAGACACTTTCTTGGCCAACCCTGTTCTTCCTGATGATTTGATCTCCGAAGCTGTGCCTGGAAACATTCGAAAGGCCGAGCACTTTGTGGCATTCCTCAAACGGTTCATTGAGTACCTCAAGAGTCGAATGAAGGTGCTCCATGTCATTTCAGAAACCCCTGCATCGTTCCTGAAACATCTTCGAGACTTGACATATATCGAGAGAAAACCTCTTCGTTTCTGCGCAGAACGTCTTTCATACCTGGTTAGAACCCTCGAGCTGACTCATGTTGATGATTACACTGCTCTCAAGGAGATTGCTGTGTTTGCTACACTTGTGTCAACCTACGATACCGGTTTCCAGCTGATTCTGGAACCGTTTGAGACCGATCAGGCGACAGTTCCCAACCCCATTTTGCATCTTACATGTCTGGACGCCTCCATTGCCATCAAGCCCGTCTTTGATCGGTTCTCAAGTATCATCATCACATCCGGTACCATTTCTCCTCTGGATATGTACCCTAAAATGCTCAATTTCGAGACTGTGGTCCAGGAGTCGTACACCATGACCCTGGCTCGACGAGCATTCTGCCCTCTTATTGTCACCAAGGGTTCAGATCAGGTGGCTATCAGTTCTCGGTTTGAGATTCGAAACGATCCTTCAGTTGTGCGAAACTACGGTAACTTGCTGATTGAGTTCTCCAAGATCACTCCTGATGGTCTCGTCGTCTTCTTCCCCTCATATCTCTACATGGAGTCTATCATTTCAATGTGGCAGACTATGGGTATTTTGGACGAGGTGTGGAAGTATAAGCTTATTTTGGTCGAGACTCCTGATGCCCAAGAAACGTCTTTGGCTCTGGAAACGTACCGAACTGCATGCTCCAACGGACGAGGAGCTGTCATGCTTTGTGTCGCTCGAGGAAAGGTGTCGGAAGGTATCGATTTCGACCATCAGTTTGGCCGAACTGTGCTCATGATTGGTGTTCCTTTCCAGTACACCGAGTCTCGTATCCTGAAGGCTCGTCTCGAGTTTTTGCGAGACAACTATCACATTCGAGAAAACGACTTTTTGTCTTTCGATGCCATGCGTCATGCTGCTCAGTGTCTGGGTCGAGTTTTGCGAGGCAAAGATGACTACGGAGTCATGGTGTTGGCTGACCGACGTTTTGCCAAGAAACGAAACCAGCTGCCCAAATGGATCAACCAGGCCATTTTGGACGCTGACACAAACCTGTCCACAGATATGGCTCTAGCTGCTGCCAAAAAGTTCCTCCGAACCATGGCCCAGCCTATGAACAGAGAAGATCAAGAGGGTGTTTCCGTGTGGTCTCTGGAGCAGCTCCAGGAGTACCAGAGCTCCAAGAAGGATGGAGGATACAGACTTGCTCCTGAGGATGCCATGGACATTGATATTGACGAGAAGGATCTTGAAGAGGGACTCCGAGAGGTGGAGATGGCCAAGAAGGAGATTGCCGCACGATAGAGCGAGCATTATATAATATAACAGCATTTATTTAACTACCAAACGTACGCACTTACACTTATACAATAATAATATACATTAACATAATTTATGATCATCTTACTCCTCCATTTCAACCTCCTCCGCTTCACCTTCCTCCACCGTCACCTTGAACTTCTTCTCGGCATCTGCATCCACGTACGAATCACAAATACACCACACATGGCCACTGACTTCACCGTGCTCAGGGAAAGACACGTCAATGTTGAAAGTCTGCGACTCCAAGGGCAGAGTGACTCGCTTGATGCCGAAAATCTGCTTGGTCTTGGTGTTACCAACCACAATCCACCAGTTCTCCGTCTTGGGCTGAGGGAACAAAGGAGCAACCACCTCCAGGTTGGCTCGATCATCCTCCTCGTACACGTCTCTCTCAATAGTCACCTCGATAGTACCAACATCATTGGTAGCATAAGACTCGGACAGCTCGTAGCTCAGCTGGACACTGGGGTAAGCATCCACAAAGTCAATGACACGCTTGAGCTGCTTGGGGGCAAAGTTGAGAATGCCCTTGAGCTTGTCCTCATCGAGCTCGGAGATATCACCAACAGCCTCGACACCAGCTTCCTTGAGACTCTCGATAATCTCAGGAGTGAAGAAAGGAACCTGTCGAAGAGGAGAGTCAGACTCAAGAGTAGCCTGGACAACCATCTGGGACAGATCCATGGCGTACATGCAAGACTGGTGGCCTTCAGAAGCCAGAAGATCAACAGAAGCAGCCAGCAGAGTAGGCAGAAGCTGAACGACATCAGCCTGATCAGCAGCCAGCTCTGAGGGTAGGTTCAGACGAGAAATGTGACACTGAGCGAGAACAAAGGCCTTGAAAGCAGGAGTGAGAAGAACAGCAGAGTCCAGCTCGGGAAGCTTCCAGGGAATATGACCATAAAGTCGTCGCAGCAGAATATCCTCGTGGTTTCTGATAGGCAGAGAGTCAAACTCGGCAGCAGTAGTGACGGCCTGAAGAATGGATCTGTACTTGCTCTTGGGAGACAGTGCAGAAGTCAGGGTGGCCATGGTATCGAAAGACACATTGTAGTACGAGGCAATGGAGGCCGCGTTGAGAGGCTCCAATCCACCCTCATCATCCATCTCGACCATCTTGGCCTCAACAAGCTGCTCAACAGTAGTCTCAGCAAGCTCGGAGAGGTAGACGTTGAGAGCATCGTCAGACCGGTCAGGAACACCGTAGAAGCCAGGGTTGGCATGCAGACGTCGGTAGAGGTACGTGTAAGTCAACCAAGCGACAGTATCGTCCATAGACTCAATGACCTTCTCACAGATTTCAGCCAACAGAGCATCGTGAAGAGAAGCTCCCAGGTTGGACTCTACAGGAAGAGAGTCGTTGAGGAACCGCAGGTAGTAGTCCTTGGCAGCAGCAGGAGCCAGAACCAGAGCGTCGTTGGAAGCCTGGCCAATCATCTGCAGCACTGTGGAAATGGGGTAGTTGACGTATCGATGCTCAGAACCCTCATAGGTCTGAGTACCGAGAATGACACTCAGCTGAGCTCGAGGACAAGTCCAGCACTCCTCACGGGTAGCAATGATGGTGGAGATGGACTGCTCGGCGTACAGAGCCAAGACAATCTTTCGATCTCGAGAAGACATGCTGGGGTAAAGGTGGCCAATACCACTCTGGATAGCCTCCTTGAGAGTACTGTCAGACACCTGGGCCATGGCAAGCTCCAGATTGGAGTCCTCGGGAGTAGGGGGAACCAACACCTGCTCATCGGCAATAGTAGACAGACCAATAGTCACATCCACCAGAGTTCGACGAGAGTCCACAAACACAATGGCCTGAGAATTCTTGGGAGGAGCAAGCTCGAGAATGGCATTGTAGGTAGGTCGAAGGAAGGCCTGCATCAACGAAGGATGATGGGGGATAGACAGCGACTGGATATGGATGTTAGTAGAAGAAGCAGTCCAGGGCTTGAAGTTGTAAGGAGTAGCATCGAGCCATCCAGCCATATCCACTCCATCGGCAACAGGAACACCCAAACCGACAATTCGAAGAGGTCGTCCAGCACCGCTCTCCTGCAGCTGCACATCAATGTATCGCATTCGAGACACGACAGTCTCGTAAGTACCGTCACCTCCAACCAAATGCACATCGTCGGCAATGAACAGACTGACAGCTCGAACAGCCGCTCGTTTCTGCCATCGTCGAGACAGAGCGTCCCACTGTGAAGGGGTGGCCAAGACCACATCGGAAGTAGCCAGCTTTCGCAGATCAGCAGCAAGTTCACCAGACAGTTTGGAGAAAGTCTTGCCTCCATGAATCTCGCTCATTCTCTGGCTCCAGTCGTCGTATCTAGCATCCACCTGAGCTTGAGTGGGCACAACGTACACTGCCTTGGCATCAGCATCCTCGTTCCAGAGTCGCAAAAGAGCCAGCTCAGCAAGAACAGCCTTGCCAGATCCAGGAGGAGCTCCAACAAACACAGAGCCGTCTCCCTCCAACAAAGGTCGGAAAAGCTGGGACTGGATCTTGTTGAAGAAGGCAAAGTCGTAGAGCTCGGCACAGTCGGCTCGCTTGAGGTCACCGACAGGGACAGGCTGCAGATCAATGAGCTGGGTGGGGGCAGGGAACTTGCCAGGGAAGACAATGTTTCGAAGAGGAACAGCCAGACGAGCATCAGCATGCAGCCATCGTTCAGAAGACAGAGTCACAAACAGATGAGGAGGTCGAGGATCAGCAACAGAAACAGCCACCTCAATCAGATGAGTTTCGGTGGCATAGTCCCGTCGAAGAACCCAGGAATCCGAGTACAGAATCTTCTCTCCATCACCATCCTCCACAGTGAGAGCAAAGGGCTCGGATCCATGGTGAATGGCATCATCCCACTCAAAGTTGGGCTCCACCTCAATCTCCAGTCGAACCAGAGAAGCAGTAACGGGCAGAGCTCGAGCAGAAAGTTTCAGCTGAGGGAACTTTTGCAGCATTCGAAGCACAGGAGTTCCGTATCGAGGAGTTCTGATAGCCTCACCAACCTGCTCAGCACTCTCCAGAGACAAGTATCGCTTCCAGGGCATAGCAGAAGCCTCAATCTTCTTGGCAACCTCAGCAGGACAATCAGGGAACTGTCGAAGAGGACAAGAAGAGAGCCACAGTCGTCGCTCGACCATCTTGCACACGTCAAGAGTGATTCGAGCAAGTCGAGCCCACTTCTTTCTCAGACAGAACTCGTAGATGGCTCGGAACAGACGCTGAGCACTCTGAGTGACATAGATCATATCTGACACCAAAGCAAAGCCCTCCAGACTCAGTCGAGAAATGTAAGCCTGCAGCAAAACATTGATCTTGGCAGTAGAGTCCTCCACAGACTCTCGAACCGGAATAGGAGCAGACTCAAGCAGCTTTCCAAGCTCGAGCTTCTCCTCCTGTCGAACACCCACGTACTTGAACTCCTCAGAGGCAGAAAACACCTGGAACAGCTCCACAATGGAAAAGTGGGGCTTGAGAGAGGTTCGGTAGGTTCGCATGGACGAGTGAGTGATGTAGTAGTGAGCAGCCACTCGACCAAGATCGTTTGCACGAACACGGCCTGTTTTGGTGTCGTAGATGACCAGTCCAGATTTGGCAAGATTGCTGAGAGCAGAATGAACCAGATCAGCACGTCGGTTAGTGAGAGCAGCATCGTCAGGGTTGGATCCAACAAGATAGACACCAGGAGACACCAACATTCGCACGTACAAGTAGGTGTATCCAAGCCACTGAATACCGTCTCCAACTGAAGAAACTGTGCCTCCCACAACTTCAGCGTTCAGAGAGTCCTCCAGTCGAGACATGAGCTGAGACTCAATAGGCAGCTGCTGGTTCATCAACGACAGGTAGTAGTTGAGCTCTCCATGGGTGGTAATGATGATACCTTCACCAGAGTCGTCGTATCGAGGTCGACCAGCTCGTCCAAGCATCTGCAGAACGTCCTGAGGAGACAGTTCTGTCCACTGACCCTTGGCAGGATTGTAGATTTGGGTGCCCTTGATGATGACAGTATGAGCAGGCAAGTTGACACCCCAAGCGAGAGTGGCAGTAGAAACCAGCACTCGCACGTGACCCTCAGCAAAGAGCTCCTCTGCAGCCTTTCGGTCTGCTTGAGCTAGACCAGCATGATGGGTAGCCAGACCAGTACCGATAAGCTCTTTTTGTGTAGCATCGAGCTCTGGATCCTGAGCACGCTCAGCAAGAGTTCGTCGACTTCCATCAGAAGCACAGAACAAAGGCAGCTGACCCTCGTCCATGGCTCGATCTCGCAGCATTCGAGCAGTCTTGGCAGTCTCCTTTCGAGAGTGAACAAAGACAATGACCTGATGTCCCTCCTTGATGTTCTCCAGCACCTTATCGAAACAAGCATCGTTCATAGCTGTGTATCGCTTGAAGGCCTTCTTCTCGGTGATACCCAAGAATCGCTGACCAAGAGGACAAGGTCGGAAAGTGGAGTCAAAGTAGAACAGACCAGTTTCACTGACTCGGAGAAACGATGCAACATCCTTGAAGTTGGGAAGAGTGGCAGAAAGACCGACAATTCGTACAGGATCACCAGTCTGCTCAGCACGTCGTGCAGTTCGAGCCACAATACTCTCTAGAACAGGTCCTCGCTCGTCATGCAGCAAATGAATCTCATCGATGACAATCAGTCGAACCAGATTGGTGTAACTGGAATCTGCTGCCTTTCGAGTGATGACATCCCACTTTTCAGGAGTGGTAACCAGCAACTGAGTCTCTGCAATCTGCTGTTTAGTCAGGTTGTGGTCACCAGTCAACTCGGACACCTTCAGTCCCATGGAGTTGAGCCGTTTGCTGAACTCTCGAACCTGCTCTTGAACCAGAGCCTTGAGAGGAGCAATGTACACCATCTTGAAGTCGTTGGTTCTGAATCCACCATTGGGAGTTCGGAAATGAGAGAGACACCGCAACATGGTCAGAAACGCCACATTGGTCTTACCAGCACCAGTAGGGGCACAAATAAGCATGTTATCGTCCGACTCGAAAGCACAAGGGAACACCTTGCTCTGCACTCTGTTCAGCGACTTTGTATCTGAGAAACCCACATGAGTCCAAGAAGGCAGCTCTGTAATAGGCACCATCTTCTCACTGGCATCAGGAACAGCCCGTTCAGGAGCAGGAATGACAAACTCCTCGTATTGGCTGGTGCTATGCTTTGTCGTGTTTGCTGGCAGCTTGACCTTTGAAGATGTCAGAAGTCGAGCTCCCTGGTCAAACACCAGAGACTGTGTATCAATGTATCTGGGGACATAAGTCTGAGAAGCGTCTTCAGTGACATCCATATCCACATCGTCAGCAGCTTCAGTTTCGCCGTAGAGCTCGGAAATAAGAGATCCCAGACCCAGAGACTTCATTTGCTTCTTGACTGTATCCTTCTCAGGCCCATCAGCTCGCTGAAGACGAGTAATCCACACAACTCGGTCTCGGTTATGACACAGCTTGGCCACAAAGTCGAGATGGTCAAAGTCGAATGCCTCAGACAGCTCATTTTCAGTTTCTCGCAGGGAAGCGTCACCAGCAAGCAGATCAAACACAGTACGCGACAAGTCAATGCTTTCCTGCTGATCTCCACCCACCAACGACGCAATTTCTCGCTGTAGCCAGAACGAATCGATTTCTGTAGCAGGGATCACGTCCGAGCTGGACTCCTTGGAAGCCTCCACCACAGTCTGTTCCACATTATCATCTTCATCCTCCTCATCCTCCTCCTGAGAAACAGGTACCCGTCGTACGTAGTCGCCGTCCATGTCACTGAGATCGTCACTATCCTCGGACAGATCCATGGCATCCTCGTCGTCACTACCGTCGAAAACAACGGCCACTCCGCTCTCTCCATCATCGGCCATTTCCTCATCCTGATGCTCAGCATAGTCTGTCAGCCTTCCAGCCAAACTCATGGCCTGGTTGAAATCCGTGTCGGACAGTTTTCCAACAATGGTCTCAATCTCCTTCTTTCGTTGCTTGTCCTGTAGCTTTTCGTCTCGCAGAGTGGCGATCAGCTCATCGGTGACAGCACTGATAGTCTCGTGTGAAACATCTCCAAGCACCCGCCCGGTCCATGCCATCAGCAGCTCAAACGCCTCTCGAGTCTGAGGCATCTGTGGAGTGTACAGACCACTGGAAGAAAAGCCACTGGTAGGCTTGGAGGCCATTCGTTCCTTTCGAACCATCTTTTCCTGCTGTTGCCGAACGCCAGCATCAGGAGCCTCTCGTCGCACTCCGGTACCCATATCCTTGACGTTGATTTTGCCCACTAGCGACTCGGGAATCGCCTTGTCCTCTCCACTCTCCTTGTTGATGTGCCTTCTATCGGCCTGCACCACAATGGAGGACATCTCCTCGCTGAGTTAGTACTGATCCAGATCGCCACTGGGCTTGTGTGTTGTATCCCGCCGTCTCCATTCGTCATACTCACTATTTATAACGAGACATGTCATTGTTGTTCGACATGATGTGCTGGTTGTGGTTGTGTGTTGCGTGAAGGAATATTTCACTGTAGAGATGCTTATTTTCTGAACCATATGCACACTCACATCTTAAAATTGGGTGGTGAATTTGCACTGCAGCAAAACACGTCCAAAACAAATAAAATATAAATAAAATAAAATAAAACCGATTACTAATCTACACTTTCCTACAGTTCTCAAAATCATATCGACGGCTCGTACATTAGTTAATTACATTCTATCTACCTAGTTCTTGAAGTAGTAGTCCTCGGAAGGAATTCGGCCTCGAATCACGGGAGGCTCAGTGCCGGGGACGTAAATGTCCTCGAAGAGAACCTTGGCAGTGGCCTCGGGAGCAGGGTCGGACTCAGCAAGAGCAACCTCCTTGTCAACCATGGCTCGAGCAGCCTTGTCAACAGTCTTGAGCTCGTCCTCAGTAGCGAAATCAAGCTCGAGAATGTGGGCCTTGAGACCGGAGATGGGATCGTTGTGGGATCGCATGTACTGGATCTCCTCTCGGGTTCGGTAGGTGGTTCCGGGATCGGACATGGAGTGACCTCCGTATCGGTAGGTCTCAAACTCCATGACGAGGGGACCCTTGCCGTGTGTGGTCCACTCCTTGGCGAACTTGGCACCCTGGTAAACGGACAGAATGTCCATTCCGTTGACCTTGAGACCGGGAATGTACTGGCCTCGCTTGTAGTACTGGGTCAGGGCGGAGGATCGAGAAGCAGCGGTACCCATTCCGTACTTGTTGTTCTCGCATGCAAAGATGCAGGGCAGGTTCCACAGCTTGGCCATGTTGTAGGACTCGAAGATCTGGCCCTGGTTGGAAGCACCGTCACCGTAGAGGGCAAAGGTGGCCTTTCCGGTCTGGTCGAGGTACTTGTGGGCAAAAGCCAGACCAGCTCCGACGGGGACCTGGGCACCGACAATACCGTTACCTCCGTAGAAGCCCTGGGTGAACATGTGCATGGATCCACCCTTTCCGTAGGAAACACCGGTTCGCTTTCCGAGCAGCTCGGCGATGATGGCTCGGACGGAAGCGCCTCGCATGTAGGCGAAGCCGTGGCATCGGTAGGCAGTGATGACGGAGTCATCGTGGTCGATGGCCTTCTCGATACCAACGGCAATGGCCTCCTGACCGGTGGACAGATGGCAGAAACCTCGGATCTTCTTGGCCTTGTAGAGGGCGTCGGCAGCCATCTCCAGTCGTCGGACGACAACCATGTCCTTGTACATCTGCAGGAGCTCGCCCTTGGTCATCTCAAACTCGAGAGGAGGGGGAGCATCAAGCAGGTAGGTGGAGAAGGAGTCCTCCTTGAGGGAGATTGTGCATTTCTGGAGTTAGTATACGGTCGATTGGGTCTGTTTGGAGGTGTTTGTCGATGGATTGCTGGTGGGTGGGGAATAATTTTTCCGGATGCATGCGTTGAAAACGACGGTTTTTCTCATCGTCCATTAAACAACGTAGAGAACAGCGACATTGACGAAACGCCATAATCAGGGGTAATCGATGTCGTAGAATCATGTCCGAGCATCGCCTTGTCGCTGGCACCTCTCCATCGTCTGTTATGTCGTGTTTTGTCTGACGTATGTTTCGGAAAAACTCCCTGTAACCCAAATCCACGTCCTCCCCAACGTAATGGAAAAAAATACTCACCTTGTCGGCATCGTCAGCGATGGAGTAGGCTCGAACCTGGTGTCCGAGCCGGGCAGTGAGCCGTGTAGATCGTCGAGCGGCAGAGAGCATGGTCAATTGTCTTGTTTTCACACGGACTGGGTTGAAAAAAAGCGCCACTTGGATGAAGTTGCAGTTTCTATCTGTGTGTTGTCAAGTGAGGAGAGTCAATTTTAGGTCCTGCCATGGGCACCACCACAAACCCACTAATCGCTCACACCGGAGAAATGTCCCATCAACCTTAAATTTTCTGCGCGGATATTGAGTACTGTTGAGGTGTGGGGGGCTAACGAGAGAGAGGCTAACGACTCAATTGAGGTAGTAATGAGGTGGCGGAAGTGGTTATAGGGTAAACACAGTCAGTAGGATCACTATAGACACTTGATCTGCTTTTTTTCACTGCCCCTATCCCCTACGCTTTGCTGTATATTTTTCATGTACAGTGGTTTGCCCCAATATTTCCGTGCTGTCAGAATTTCCGACAGGAGCCTCTCATACGGCTGTTGAGCTACGACGCTTACTGTCTGGTGCATTTCTCGAGAGTGGGGGGCCTGTTTGACATATAGCACGTAGTGCGTGCGGATTGGGAGCGTAACGGTTGGAATTTCACGGCGCTATATGGTTTGTTGCGCGTTTACTAACGGCTATCGACAACCCAACTGTTTATAATGTTGACCAAGTTGGACTTTTGGGGCTGGAGAAACGAGAAATGTCGACTTTTTTAGTGGCACATATTACTGGGAGAAAATATTTAGTCCAGCCAATGGGAGGTGTATGTTCGATGTTACCACCGTCTGATACACCCACAAGAAAAAGACCTTTTTTTCTGTCTTACGGTCTTTGGACGGCTCCCCAACTATGATCCGTCTTCATCGTACCTGGTGCTGTAAATAGAAACGGGTGAGGTCCCAGATTGGCTATATCAAAGACAGCCCTTGGTCAGAAAACATTTGGGCTTGCATGAACGCATGAGTCTGCAGCGCACTGCATTTGTGGCAAGTGGCCCGGATCTCGTATAATGCTACTAATTGAGGCGGTGGTGGTGATATATACGGTGGTTTGTACAACACTCCATTTCCATATCTTGTCATTTCCTCTGTCAAATATCCAAGCTTAAAATAGCCGTTATGGTGTTAACCTTCTCTTAACTCCGACGATGTTCTGTTCGCTAATAGCACTGCACAGGCACACAACAGCTCGTTAGCAGGACAAGCTTTAGACCGGGAAAAACTTCAAGAGCAGTATCTTTGAGGAAAGAATTGGCGGCTCCCTAATTAGGTCACCTGACCAGGTACACTTGTTCGAAATAAGGTATCGAGATCTACAGAATACGAGATATGGATAAGGATAACTGGGGTAGTCAGGGGTTTGTTGATGGAGCAAGTTTTTCAAGTGATTTTATTATCTCGAGTCACACATCATCCCACAGTCTACACATTTGTGGCCCACTGAAGTCCGTATAAGTACCCCGCTTAATGCACTGGGGTGCATGGTGTTTGTTGTGCTGGGGCTACAAGATGAAAACTGAAATACAGGAGATAGGCGATTCAAAAAGTGTCAAGCGAAAGTTTCTACGGCTCGTTTATTAATTGTGGAGAATATCAGGTGAACTTACGACTTGCAGGTGTTATGGTGCTTTTGTAACTGTCTCACTGTGAATACCTCCCTCACACTTCAGAGTAGACAACGTCCCTTACCTCAATGTCTCATCGTACGAGCCTCTTTTTTCATTTCCCAGATCTTATAACGGCAAGGAAATTTAAACCTTTGCCTCACCACCTCCAAAGATCTTCTGGAGACAATGACTACCTCTCACCTGGTGATCAGACATTGGCAAGCCGCTGAGGCTGAAACTCTGGACAAAGCCAGGTGAGCATCACCCACAGGAATCAGGTGTTTTATGATACGTCTCGTGGTATACGGAGTGACAGGTCAGTGAATGACGCAGGGCAAATTACTCCTCCGTCACCACTAAGACATGAAGATGTTTGTATGGTATCGCCAAATAATACCGATTTTGAAAATATACAAACAGTCTCCAGGTAAACACAGCCCCTTTAGCCCAAACGAGACAGCCATACGGTTTTAATTATCCAGATACTGCAGGCAACTGGGAGATGGAGTCTTGGTAGTCTTTGTTCAGCAGAGCCCTTTAGCGTTTAACTGCACCCAATCTTGCATCCATCTCATGGTGAGGCAGACATGATGCTTTCAAAGACAATGGAGAACAAGCACAAGGTGAGGCAAAAGCCAATGTTCCTGAGCTAGCGAATATATACTGGAGTGGGACCGCTCTATTTGGACCCCTCAATCATACCCCGAGCCCCAATAAATACCCCATCCCTACCGTCAACCATGACCATGGAACCTGTCAAGCCCCTAAACATTTCGAAACTGACAAGTTACTCAATGTCCGACATGTCGCTCAAACCATTACCATCCACTCCACACTCGCCTCATCACAATCTCCACAGATTTCCCAGTCACCAGAGTCTCACTTCTTCCAATGGTAGTCTGACGAGTCCTCTGAGTCCATCTTCTACTCGAGGCAGATTGAGAAACTCCCTTAGTCTTACCTTTATGAAAAGACGTTCCAGCAAGGTTGATGATCCGAGAATCAGAACTCCTCAGGACCAGATTTTCGAGACTTCATACTCACATTCTCCCGGCTATGGTGACTTTGCCATGTCTCCTCCAGACACTATTTCCACAGGCTACACTTCACCACCTTACTCTAATCCTCCCAAGAAACAGAAGGCTCCCACTACAACCTACCAGCCCTTTAACAGTGCACCACCACCAGTGATTAAACCGTTTGTTTTTTCGGGCAAAGTCCGGTTTGTGGAAAACGACAGCTGTGCTATCTGTGAAGAGCCTCTGCATTTCATTCTTGCTGGTGAGCGAAAACTCGTGCTTGAATGCAAACACTCTGCTCATGAACAGTGCTACATGGAGTTCCTCTCTGATGATGTCATCACTCCTGAAGATCGAGACCTGGTTCCCAATTGTCCAGTCTGTGGAGAGAAATCTAGACCTGTTGACGAGTCTCAATGGAACGATCTGTATCAGGAGAGACTGAGAAAAGCTCGACAAACGGAACGAGAAGATGCTATCAATGAACTCATCAAGTCTTCTCCTGGTAAAGCTGCTGGAGGTGTCGATATTCTGCTGTGGCCTCTGGCTAAGGAGAAGACTCCAGCTGCTGTATCTCCTTCTGTGCGGCCTGTTGTCAGAGTATACTCTGATCCTCAGCCTGAAACTCCAAAGTCTCCTGGCTTGTCTTACATGAACCTCAAGATTGACGTTTCTCCAGATGAGTATGATGGAGGTCGAGACTCGTTCATCAACTACCATGAACAGATTTCACCAAGAGATGGTCCTCCAAAGAGAGACCCTGCTATGGAGAACCTCATTTCTTCAGTATTTGACTGGGGAAGACATGACCCTCATACTGCTGGTCCTATCAGATGCGTTGATCTCATGGAGGTGTCTACTGACCAGGGAAAGACATACAAGTCTCTGGTAGGCTTCCTTTTCGATGATCTCGTTCTGTTTGTTGAGAACTCCTACCCTGGAGAGTTCCCCTCTAAGACCCTCTTCCCTGGATCTATCATCAAGGGCTCTCTTGTCATCTCCAAACACATTCAGAGTGTAGAGAATGGTGAAGACATGTCCATTTTCGTGCACTCCAACAACTCTCCTGAACTGAGAGTTCGTGTTCCCGGAAGCCAACAAGAGTGGTTCAACACCCTGTCCCATCTATTCCAAGGAAACCGTCTTGATGACCCTTCATACCCTGGAAGATGTGAAGCTACTCCTCCTCTGGCATCACCTATCAAGCTTCCTACTCCTGTGGATGCTCCTTTGGATCTAGCTGTGGTTGTACCTATTGGTTCATGCACCGACCTTCAGCTCAAGATGGTCCAGAAAGCCATCAGAGACATTCTGGCTAGCTTGTCTCATCTCGATCGACTTTCTCTCATTCTCGTTGGATGTGGTCCTGATGAGAAGTCGACTTTTGGAGCAAGCAGCAGCTCTGAATACATTGCTCTTGGTCTGGCTTCTCCTGAATGGTCAGGATGGGATCATAGCATTGAGTCTATGAACGATCCTACAGTTCGAGGAGGCGGCAAAAAGAAGGTGACTCTTGAAGCCTGGGCTCATGCCAAACGACTGCTGGAGGCAAGAGAGACAAAAAACACTGCTTGTGCCATCTTCATGATTTCGGAAACACAGCTTATTCCTAACCAGGAAATGTCTCAGCCTTCTTCTCCAACAAAGGTCTTCACTCTCAACCAACTCGACAGGATCGTTCCTGAGGTTCGAAAGTGCAAGAAACGACGTATTGGATTTGCTCGACTGTCTGTTGAGACCGAACAGGAAACAATTGTTCAGATCTACGACTCTCCCGAGGCTGATTCTCATCAGAGTGCCAATGGTGGTCATGCCACTTTCACCTTCCCTCTGTATTTTGGCATGACGGAGCTCAAGCTGGCTATTAAGGGAGTGCCACCGTCTAAATTTGTGGTTTCTTCGTGTGAAGGACAATTTGACTCTGCAGAGTGCAACACGACCAAAAAGTGGACTTGAGACACTGTGATATCACCAACTATTTATTAACTAATACATTCTTTAATTTATCCATTTGTACGGTACGACTTGTAACTTGTTAACCAATCTATCTATTACTGTAATATATGACACCTCCTACAACGAGGCAAAAACCTCCACCTTTTTAATCTCGGGAACAGGCACCTCATCCAAGTAGTACACAGCTCCATCATCGTCAATTCGCTTTCGGTCCTCCATGGTTCGGTTGAACACAAACTGAACGTTTTCAGTCAAGCTAGCAGCCAGAGAAACTAGTGACTGCTGAAGCTGACGAGCAAGAGGTCTTCTGTCACGTGAGTACAATGCCTGAATGACATTGTAAATCTCCACCTTGGACTGTTCAAGACGCTCCACAAGTCGTCCAAGAGAAGCAACCAGGTACTCCTCCTCAAACACAGTGCCCTTCTTACCCTTGGCCTTCTTTCGGTCCATTCGACGCTTGTTCTTGGCTGTTCGTCTAGACACTCCAGTCTTGGCAGTACCAGCAGTCTTACCAGTGTACTTTGTGAGGAAAGTTCCGGAAGTGGAAGCAGTGTCAGCGAGAGAGATATCGTCAGGAACCATGTTATCATCCTCCACTCGCTCAAGTTCACGAGACATGCTGACTTGAGCAAGCTGACGAACCTCATGAAGACGAGACACCTGGTTCTTGACCTGAGTCTGACAGTCAGCAAGGAACTCGGAGTGAGTACCGAAAGCGTCACTCAGCAGACTATCAATCTCCTTGAAGATTCGCTCCTTATCATCTCCACCCTTTCGAGCAGCAAGAGCTCGAGCAGCAACAAAGTTGGAACCAAGACAGAGACATCGTACAGCCTCCAGGATATCTCCAAGGTAGTCAGCGTATAGAACAGAAGCCTCCTTGTAGCAGTGAGCAGACACTAGTTGAGGAGCAAGCTCATCTGCAACATCTCGAATCTTGTCTTCAAAACCATCAACAGCATGACACAAACAAAGAGCCTCTTCCCAGTAAACTCCAGCCTTGTAAGCTTCCAGAGCCTCCTCCCACTTCTCCAGAGACTCGTAAATGATTCCAGCCTCCTTATACTCTCGAGTGGACTCCAAAAATGCAGCATAGAGGTTCAGTACTCGTTGAGTGTCGGTCTTGTCAGTGTACAGCTTGAGAGCGTCGTTGTAGAGAACATGACGGGTGATGTAGGCGTCAATCTCCTCATGCTCAGCCTTGTCGGCAATCAGACTCTCCAGAGCCTGAGAGTACTTTTCGAGATGATCATCAATAGTGAACTTTCGTCTGTCTTCAGCCATAACCTGCAACTTTTGGAGGAAGGGGAGGTACTCTTTGGGATCTTTCTGAGATTGCTGAGCGACGAGAAGGGTCTTCTCAAGATCATACAGACCCAGAGAAGTATCATACAGTCGGTTGACATCATGCAAGAAACACAAGTGTTCCAGAGACTCTTCACAGTCAACTAGTGCCAAAGCAGCAGCGACATCAGGGGGATTCTTGAAACTGTGAGCGGTGATCTGGTTCTGCAGGTTCTTAGTGTTGGCAAGAACAGCATCACAGATCTCATTACCCTTGGCATTGTTCTTGACACCGACTTCAGTGAGGAACAGGTCCAAGTGGTTGGAAGAAACCTGATCAACAAACTCACTCACATGAGCCATAAACAGCTCGGGATCGTGATCATGCAGAAAGTTGAGATCAACTCTGTGGGTTCGACAAATGGTCAAAGCAGCCTTGAAGTCGAGGTTCTTAAGAGCTTCAGCAACTCGCTTCAGAACAAGAGGACGGGGATGAATAGTCTCAAGGTTACCTCGAGGGGCCTGCAAAACCACAGAGTAAGTAGAAGGGTGAACAGAAACCAAAAGAGACGACTTTTCAATCTCTCGAGACTCTCCAGCAAGATGAAGACGCTCAGCTGTAGTGTAGAGAATGGTGTCGTCGGAAGAGAGTAGGGAAGTCACGTGACTTGCTTCAACCTCCTCGCCCTTGTACAATTTACCCTTGCTTGTCAGTCCGTACACTTCATCAGTATAGGCAATAGTACTGCATCTGGGAAGTTTAGCTAGAGGCTCAAGAGAGTCAGTAAGAAGGTAGACGTTTCCATCTAGGAGCTGCAGAAGAGGTGCCTTGTGACTCTTGGCAAAAGCAATGCAATCTGAAGGAAGAGGGAAGCTCTCTGTAGGGGTAATGACTCTAGAAGCAGAAGCAGACTCAGCCAAAACATAGGGGACATCCTTGTGAATAACAACAGCCTTGACAGTTTCGTTGTCGAGATCCAGTTTATGTGTGGTCACGTGAGCAACTGTCAGCGAGTCGTAGATGTGAACAGCCTCTCTTGTTAGAACGGCAATATGAGTGGCTGAAGAAGACACAGCGACAATGTTTTCGTCCATGTGGATCTCGTCACGTGACATGGGAGGAGGCACACACGCAAGTTTGAGGGGAGTCACTAGCAGCAACTTTCCGTCAACCACACAAGTAACACCGTTGACAGGTTCACTAGTGACGGTATCTGTGTACTCATGAATCTCCACATGATCATCATAGTTGATAATGATAGTTCTGGACTTTTCAGGGTGCCAAGTGAGTGTCTTGGGTGATCCAGGCAGTCGAGATACAATCTCCTGCTTCAAGTACCATCTGTAGTTCTTGGTCGTATAAAGTCTGATAGCTTCATGAGACCATAGAGCCAGAACTTCTCCTGTAGAGTTCCACTGCATTCCTACGGGAACAAAATCTCCAATTTTGAACCCTCCATGTCTCAGGCCGTTTCGTTCAAAGAAGACAACCTCATCTTTAGCAACACAGGCAATAAGAGAAGTACCCCAAGCAACAAGATCAAGAAGACCGTCAACAGGCTCAGAAACAGAAAACAACTGTCCGTCTCGAGAGTACACTCGTACAGTTCGTCTGTTACCTCCCTCAACAGTATCACAAGAAGACTGAGCAAGCCACTCTCCATCAGGTCTCCAACAAAGAGTAATGTTAGAGGTATCAGAGTCAGTAACATGACCAATATCCACATGTTCCGGCACTGTAGGGTCTCTCTTTGCGCCTCGTCCTCTGAACTGAGTCTCTGCTGATCCCCAGCCTACACTCACATGTCTAGACAGCTTGAGATCGTCTCCAGAAACAGCAGTTTCCGATAGTGGATCAAAGGTTCTGGACAACACCAGCACTTTATCCTTGGTTCCCAGAGCAACAACCTGTTGATCAGGAGACCATGCTGCACTCTCCACACCCTCCATTTCTCCCAAGTTGATAACCTGATCTCCCTGCTCAACACTGTACACGTTTCCATCACTCAGGAAGACAATGCAGGTCTGCGACTCCCACAAAAAATCGCATGCGATGACGGTACCACTGACGGGAAAGTTGGCCCAGACCTGAGTTCCTTCGGTCTTGGAGAACTGCTGGACCTCGACAGTATCTAGACCGTCAAAGACGAACACCATGGCGTCGGAAAGAGGGTCATAGATGGTTTTGACCAGATTGAGATCTGGCGCCTCGACAGATTCGGGTTTGAGCACTCCTCGGTGCACACACTGGAGGTTTCTCATGGTTGTGTGGTTGGTGGTATTTTTTTTCTGATCAAGATCTTTCTTTGGAAGGTTGATTTTTTAAACTTTCATGCAAGTTCCAAAAGTTAAAGTGGGGTGAAGAGAACCGGAGATGAGTAGACCGATGTTGAGATGGTAGGCATTTTCAAAGATTTTTTTTTATCATCTGACCCCTTTTCACCTGTCTATCTTAATTCCTCTCAAACTTTTTCGAAATTTCCATTTTAGCCATTGTTTCACCTCTAAACTTAACACGCGTCACCTCTCTTCCTACTCATCAACCATCATGAATACCCCTTTAAACCCCGATGAGCCGTTTGATCTGCTTGAAATCATAGCCACATCACGTGCAACCATCCCTGATATCCACAAACAGCTTCAGAAGGACGTTAGAACGCTGCGCAAAGATATGACGCGTCGCATGTACATGTACCCTCCAATGGTGCGTGAGCCAGATTCTAGAGAACATCTTTTGGCTGTTGCTAAAACCTGGAGCGATTATTTGTCTGATGAAACCATCGAGCCGATTACAACAAAGATGTTCAAACCGCTTGGTGATAACATTCGCGTGTTGCAAAAGATGAAGAGGGTGTTGGATGCTCATGAAGCTACAGGAGAGGAACTATCAAGGCTCGTTTTTCACCAAAAAGAAACGGAGAAAAAATTGCAAGCTCTCACAAAGCATTGGATCGATTACCACCGAAAACTGGATCATCATAGACAAAAATTGATCCAAACCTGTTTACAGAAACTGGTACAAGGACGCGATCAAGAAACCAAGGAATGGTTCTTTATGGAGGTTCTGGCTGAATATTCCAGTCACGTGACCCAGCCAAAAGACACCAAACCTGTTGTTAACGTGGAGGCGAAAAAAACTGTCGGATTATCTCTACCCTCTGAAATTCTACATGCCATTTACACTTTTGCCGACCTCGAAACATGCGTTTCGCTACGACAAGTGAATTCCGAATTTTACACACTTTTCCAGAACAATGAGCATTTATTCCGACACAAACTGGCCCTGCGAAACCCGTGGATGCAACCAGGAGACTCCATTTCGACCTGGAAAGATTGTGTGTTGGTGTTTGTGGCGAGACTTAAATGGGCTACTGCTACGAACGCCCCTCACACAATTCAGGTTCCAGAAAAGGAGGAACAAAGACATACAGTGGTGTGTCTCGAGCTGGGGCTGGATGAGAAGCTACCCAGCAACTTTGTAGGTATGCAACCCGACTCAAATATGTGTGAACAGATTGCTTGTGATCACCTGCATGTGTTTGATAGTAGACGTGTGAACCACTTTGTGCACAACCTGTGGACGTTGAAATCACGTGATGGAGATGAATACGGTGAGCTCATAAGTACCAACGAAGACACTACCACTTTTAAGTGGAGAGATGTTGACGCCGTTATTACCATCCAGTCCAAAGACATGTATATCCTTCCAAGGTACGAGACTCCTGAGATAACACCGTTCTCTAAACATCTCATTGTCAATTATAGAGAAGGGCAGCTCATTGTGCCTCGCGACAACCCCCATTTTGAACACGGCTTTTGGTTTGAAGGAGTCTTTGATACTTGGGAAAGGGGACACTTGATGTATGCATGGGGCCAAGGTGGTCCATACTGTCTAATTGATACCGAAGGGAAACAAACAGTTGATTTTCCAGGCGGAGACACCTCTGCAAAACTGACAGCGTGTTACAATGGTCTTATATGGTGGCAGGTGGGCAACACTCTAGTTCCGACTTTTATTGACCTACAGACACCCCATAAATACTACTACAGTGAACAAAAGACGATTACTGGAGTGTCAGCGTCGCAATTCGAACAGTGTGAACGAACTCGTGACTCCCACCATTTCGCTGTATCTCTTCTCGAGGGTGGTGGGGATGGGATTGAAGTTGTCGATTTCGCTTCGGGAAAAATCACCCATGTGGCACCTCACAAGGGCTGGTCGCTTCAAACGTTGTATGTTTTTCCGGGGTTTCTGGATGGCAAATTTCAGGCCAGGTGTATGAAAGATGATGTGAGAAAGGAGATAGTAAGGAGGGTCCTTGAGGATTGGGGGGTTGAGGATGTTCAGGAGTGATTAAATAAATGAATATATATACCAAAATAAAGAGTATAGTACTTGAATATCACTAGATTATGCCACGCTGAGACTCTTGGAGTCATGTTGAGTGGATGCACTTTAGTGAGAACTCCCAACAAACATGGTTAGTTTGGCTTCACTAAATGGAAACGTTGATTTTGGGCTCACAACAACTCTCATTGATTCAGGACTTTGGAAATACTTATTCACGCCCTATATTATCCCTCTACGCGCTTTTAATATTCCTCATTACACATATTGCGCCCTAGAAACACATTATAAGTCCCAAAGACAGCAGTTCAAAGATACATGTTCCAGACCACTCAGAGACACGTGACCTATATAGGCGGGTAAAGGGCCATCCATATACCCCGCTACCACTTTTAAACACCCTTATACTTCTCGATAATGCCCTCAAAAACGCATTTTAAAATCCCGGCACGTGACTTTTTTTGCCCTTTATAACGGTCCAACGCTTTTTAGACATCAGTGGTTACGGCCATATCCTGGTGAAAATACGGCTTCCCGTCCGATCAGCCATAGTCAAGCACCAGAGAGCCTAGTTAGTATTGTAGTGGGAGACCATACGAGAATCCTGGGTGCTGTAATCTTTTTTCACTTTAAGTGAAAAGTCTATTTTTGTCAGCCTCAAGAGCATAGCGATTGCTCTACAGATCGTAACGTACTGCCTTTATTTTTTTACTACTCTCACTACATCCACTCATATCTGCTAATCAATCTATCTTTATACGTTAATACTACAGGAGAGCCTTGGCTCCGGCAGCGCCAATGGCGACAATGAGGACCCAGAACCAGATCTTTCGGAAGATTCGAACAATCACGTTGGGGTAGACGGAACCGGTTCGGGGGAAAATGGGACCCACCAGCAGCAGGTTCTTGACCATGGACCGCTTGGTCTTGGTGTAGGGGGCGTATCGCACGTCCTGCAGAGGCTCAAGCAGCTTGGGCTGGTTGAGGTAGGTCTGTCGGTGAGAGAAGGCCAGGAAAGAGTCCTCTCCGTGGTAAGCACCGTGGCCGGACATTCCAACTCCTCCAAAGGGAGCCTGGACACATCCGACGTGGATCAGAGTGTCGTTGAAGATGAGACCTCCAGAGTTGATCTGGGACTGGATGTACTCGCCCTCGGAGGCCTTGTCGGTGAAGACGTACATGGCCAGCGGCGTGTCGTGGTTCTCGTGCACGTACTTGATACCCTCCTCGACGGATCGGGCAGTGAGGATGGGGAGAAGAGGTCCGAAAATCTCGTCCTCCATCAGAGAGTCATGGTCGGGGACCTTGGCCACAACAGTGGGGGCAATGAATCGAGTCTTCTCGTCAGTGTTGCCGCCAGTAATAACAGTACCCTTGGTCTTGCCGAGCATGGAAGTGAGTCGGTTCCAGTGGTTGGGGGTGGCAATCTTGGCAAAGTCGGGGTTGTACTGGTCAATGTCGCCCTTGTAGAACTCGTTGATCCAGTACTTGCAGGCGTCGATGAACTCCTGCTCCACCTCGGGCTCGACAATGACGTAGTCGGGAGCCACACAGGTCTGGCCGGCGTTGACAACCTTACCCCAGAGAGCTCGCTTGGCAGCCAGCTTGACGTTCTTGCAGTTTTTGGTCACAAAAACGGGCGACTTTCCTCCGAGCTCGAGGAGCACAGGAGTCAGGTACTTGTTGGCAGCAGTGGCAATGATTCGGCCAACGGTGTGGTTTCCGGTGTACATGATCTTGTCAAACTTCTGCTCCAGGGTCTTGGTGACGACGGGGACGCCTCCCTGGATGGCCTGGAAGATGGAGGGGTCCAGGGCCTTTGTGCACAGCTCTCCGACGAGCTTGGAGGTGTGGGGGGCCATCTCGGAGAACTTGAGGGCCACAGTGTTACCAGCGGCAATAGCGCCGACCAGAGGAGAAACGGTCAGCATGAAGGGGTAGTTCCAGGGAGAGATGATCAGAACGTTACCCAGAGGTCGCTTTCGGATCTTGGGCGACGAAATGGAGTACTGCAGGTTGGTCTTGACGTCCTCATCGGCAGCCCACTTTTTCAGGTTGGCAACAACGTTGTTGAACTCGCCCCAGAGGAAACCGACCTCACACAGCTCGGTCTCGTGCTTGGGTCGGCCGAGATCCTTGTAGATGGCGTCCTTGATGTCCTCAATGTTGTCTCTCAGAGCGTAGTGGAGGTTTCGGATCTGGTCGAGTCGGAAGTTGAGATCCAGGGTTTTTCCGGACCGGAAGCCCTTTCGGAGTCGCGCGACGTCGCCGGGGATCTGCTCGAGGGGCGTGGAGGGGACAATAGCTTCCCAGTTGAAAGTAGTGCTGGTCATTTTGGGTGTGTTGGTCCAAGTGGGAGAGCCACGTCTTTATATATAGGTTTAAGGTATGCGTGTTGTGTTGTGTGGTGGGATAGCATGTGAAGGTGTGCAGGGTTGTGTAGCGGGGTAAATGGGGTTTGGAACTACGGATTGAGGTCAATGAGACACGGCGATCAAAACGCACTTACTGGCTTGTCTGTGAGACGTCTCTGGCACCCAGGAACACGGACCTATTACGTTGCACCGTTGAGCACCTTCTCAACTCTAACTTGGACAGACGCAGTATCGTCACTTTCACATGTTTGAACTTTGTAATGTGATTGTGAAATGTTTGTCAGCAGAATTGAGAGTAAAACTAGAGAGAAAGCAAACAAACAGTGTAGTATTCGCCTATCCGCCTCTTTGTGTCCCCAAATATCGCTTTCGGAAAATATTGTGTCTCAGTTCCTGGTCTCCCAACGTTGCTAGTTGCGGAAGCAACGCTTATAACGATGTGGGGAGATACGAGAAGCACTAATTGAGACAAGGGATGGTAGTTGAGACTTGTAAGTCACGTGACTTTGGTTGGAGGTGGTGGCTGTTGTCTTAGAGCCACAGGTACAAGTTATTCACTCCACAATTGTCCTTACTACACCTCTTCTCATATCCATCTGACAATCACATTCCATATTGAGTTTACTTTTAGCGAGGACAATCGCCCAACAAGCTGGGGAAAACTGACGGTGGCAAAAGGCGGTGCTTGGATGATGCACCATGCTTCGGCTTTAGCACATGCGCCGATTGTGTGGAGAAATGATGGAAGCAAGTTACAAATGGCGGACTTAAGGGAATACGATATAGGTGGTTGCCCGCAAAGATATTCAACAGCTGTATAATTGTATGAACGTGTAGACTGAATGTGGGTTTATAGTGATATAAGCTACACTACATTCACAGTATACACCATGTTATAAGGATACTCTAGCTAAGCACCAACTTGTAACAGCATACGCTGAATCTGTCACTACCACCTCAATTAGGGCTAATGCTTGGCAACGGATCAAAGAACCGACACTGTGCGGCTTGTATTAATGCGGCTAAATGGCGGGTATCGTGTCGAGTAAATGTCAACTGGAAGTGTAAGTGGAGTTGGACGGAATCGGAATTTTGGGGGTTTTTTGTATGTGAAAAAGTTCTGTTTCTTATGTAATTGCTTAGAAAGTGACGATTCGCTATCTTTTGGTGTACTCGCCATATCTCTAGGACCTCAGGAAGACACAAGACTGGCTTATTATTCACATTGCCCTCCTCAAAAACTCTAGATAAAACACCGGAGACGTCATTAAATGCACTTGATCGGTGTTTGACAATGGAATCCCGGAGAGTATCACGATATTCACATGTCTAGAGTATTCCCAGTTTAGTATTTCAGCTACAATGACAATCTTTGTAGTTTTCAAGCATACCATCACCCAACAAACATTCACATGAACGTCATGAGCTCTTGAACATCTTTTTAGCTGTAATACAGTGTTTCTCCATCCAGTAATTTCGTTACAGCCGCTTATTCGCCACTGGCAAGGGTCAATCACTGACAAAGACTCATGTGAAAGTGCCAGAGGCTATTGATAAAAGCACAGTTGACAGTGTGGAGAAGCAACCGTACAGGGTGGAGATATACCAGTACAAATAAGGAGTATTACACAATTTGTTTTTATTCAATTTACATAAATGAGCTACCGTTTCATTATTTCCCATTGGGGAAGTTTACTCCATATTAATTATTACTGTACAATAAGACACAGAATGACAGAAAACAATAAAAATTCAATAAACCTATAAAACATACACCGACATCACTATAGAACCACCACCAAAACAGGAACTAGACACACACGTTGTATTTGGCAGTACAACTTGTTGTTTCACACTCAATTCAACAAATACTTATACTATACACTCACTATACGTGATATAAATAATCCTCCTCCTACTTCCTACTCCCTCCTACTCCCTCTTCTTGGCCTGGTCAATGAGAGACATGAGCAGAGTGGGGTTCTGCATCAGGTCTGGACCTCCTGCGAGAGCTGCGTCGTTTACAAGTGATTTCAAGCTCTCGAGGTCAGGAGCTGAAGCGTTAGCTGAAGCGTTAGCGGAAACTCCTGTTAAAGAAGGAGCTACAACAGGAACAGGTGCATCTCCGACTGGCCTAACAAAACCAGCAACCACCTTCTTCTTCCTTGGGTCACTGGCAACCACCTTCTGCTCCCTAGCAACCTTCTTTGGGTCACCCTTCACTCTATCTCTCATAGCTCTTCTCTTGGGCTGTCCTTGACCTTGAGCTTGACCCTCATTGCCTCTCTTGAGCTTGCCAACAACATATAGCACCACCAGTAACGGTCTGGACCTCTTGAGAGTACTCAACTCAACACTGGGCCGTACCAACGAACCCAGAGTATAAGGAGGAGTGTCTTCTGGAGCCACTGGAATCAAATACGCATCCTTCACCTGCCCACTGCGGTTATGGATAACACCGTACTTTTGCCGACTGTGGAAATACTCATACAACTTATAATACGCGGAGGAGTCTTCATCTGAGGGGACCAGGGCTAGGGCAGCCACATCACGTGACCCAGAGCCCAGTACCTGTGCCAAATACGGATCAGCTTTGGACTTGTCCAGTCGTCCTTCTACTGTCATTGGTTTGGAGGCGTAGAAGATTGATCCCCATGTGACTAGAGGGTCAAAGACGTCTGAAGAAGAACCAAGGGAGAAAGCAGTACACGTGGTCTTCCCTAGACCGTTCATAGGTACTGTTCCAGACCAAACAAAGGGTGCAGAAGAAATAACGCCCCAGTCATCAGTCTCAGCTTCTCTATGGGGTCGTGACACGTCTCCAAGGATATCATTGAGTTGATCAGAGGTATGGGAGTGTTCGGAATGCGTGTCATCGTCATCCAAGTCCAGTTCACTTTTCCAGGCGGGAATTACTGGAGCAACACCCTCCTTCTCCTTCTCAACACCATCCTCAGTACCCTCAGAAACAGCACTCTCAGAAACAGTGCCCTCCTTCTTACCCTCATTCACACCCTCCTTCGCGTCAAGACCTGCTAACGCAGCTCTTGCAGCCTTCCCCTCCTCCCCACCCCTCTGCTTCTCCATCTTCAACGCCAAATCCACATTGTCAATGTACTCCTCATACTCGCCCACAATCTCCTCTCCTTTGTGAGTCCTTCTGAGTCTTGGAGCCTCATCAACCACCAGAACTGAGTCTCGAATCGCCTCAGCCCTAACCTCCTCAGCCAGCTTCTGAAGCTCGGGATTCATCATCTCCTCAGAAGACATGGCGACGAGATCGGTAGGCGTCACGTGACCATTCAGAACCCTAACCCTCAACGTCTCGTTCTTGGCGTCCCGCAGGTTGAACGACAGCGTTCTGAACTTGTCTCTGTAGTTGGATCCAATCTCAGGCTCCACTGTACCAAACACATTGTACAGTTCTTGCTCAATAGTCAGAGCAAGATTCTCACAGTACACCTCGGCTGTTTCTCCAGCAACGGGAATAGTGTATTTTGAGGCAGGTACCGACACAAAAATGCCCTTGAGCGCAGAAGCAGCGCTTTTTCTCACTTTTTCAGTGATATCGTCAATATGTCCCACGCGTTTGTGTGTAGATTTCGACACAGACTTGCTAGGAACAAGCGGTTTGTCGTGGTGGTCTTCTTTTGACTCGCTCTCCACGTTGACGTACTCCTCGTCCCCGTCAGCCTCCTTTTTGGCCTGTTTCTCCTCCTCTGTCGCGGCCTTTTTGTCGAAACACGTGCCACAAACGTAATGATCTGGAACCTGGTCCAAATCGTTTGTTTGCAGCACACAAGACGAATGCTGCCACTCCAGACACTCTTCGCACTCAATCATGATCTTTCCATCAGATGGATCATCTTCAGTAGCTCCACAGGGACAGTTAACAACTCCCTCTTCCTCAGCAGTTTTGTCCTCCGACTTCGCCTTTGCTTTTGTGTCCTTCTTGGCTGTCTTGGCTGTCTTTGTGTCCTTCTTGGGGGAGTCCTTCTTGTCAGTATCACCCTCAGCCACGGCAAATCTCACTTTTTTCACCTCCTCGGGCTCCTCTTCGTATCGAGAGTGCTTGCCACGTGTCGCACGCGTCGAACGGCGTCTTGCAGGCTCATCCACCTGCATTTGATGTTGAATTGAGAGGTGCTGTAGTGGTGTAGCTGATAATCAAAGTGAGACTGGAAAGTAATTAAGGTAAGATAAAAGCTTATTTCAGCGGGGGAGGTAGGGTAACTGAGAGCTCGTGTGCCCTGACTGGAGAGATATTATCGTGCTAAAATGAAGGGTGAAAAAATGACACTCATAATACTGGGCGTTGTTGTGGTAACGGAGGTGGGAGGGGTGCTAAAATAGTAAAATAAAATAAAAACCTGCCCCAAGGGTCTTTTGTTGGGTCAACAAAAGTTTAACTGGGTGTTAGAGAAGAGTTACGATGGAATCGTGTCTGGCTCGAAATATTAGTATGTGGAGAGTATGAGATTTGTTATTTGCTTAGAATATTGGTGGCAGCTATCAAAATATGTTCTGAGCTAAGCTCCTGGAGTTCGGGAAGGGCATGAATGAACCCCTAAAGGACTTTTTTACTCAACAAAGTCTAACTAAATGTTTTAACTAAGAATAGGAAAATGAGGAAACTCGTTGTAGAGGCATCTGAGAGGTATTTGAGATGGTTTCTGGTGTTTCTGGTGTTTCTGGGGCTGTAATTAGTGTATAAATGAAGTATTTGAGCTTACTACGTTCATCTAGCTCCCTGTATGTGCCGTGTTGTGTCTTACTGTATAGAGAATAGCTATAGAAGATAAGAGATACTTATATACATCTTTTACAGAGACTTACAAACCGTACTATTACAATTAATTGGCTTATTGTACCACCTCTACACTCACCTACGTGTTTATTTTATCTATCAACCCATGTCTAACTCATGAGCCGGCTTTTTATTGTATGTTAATGCATCTACTTATCGCTCATCTTCTTGCCCTCAAACACCATGGGTTTCGGTACCTGGGGATACGGCAGAATCTTGACTGCCGTCTTTGAAAACACATACGACAGTCCCGAAATGAAAGTCGTAGCTCCCACAAAGTATCCATAGTAAGTCATTCCGACGTCAAAAGCAGCCATGTCAGCAAAAGTAGCAAAGATGGGCTTGCTCATCATTAAGCCAATGTACAGCATTTGAAAGGCGGTGTTGTACTTTGAGATGGTGGTAGGATTGACCTCAGCAGAAGGGATTGAAAAGTCCCAGTATCGGGTCATGGTCTTTGGAGGAGGTAAAGAAATGTATCTGTAGTAACAAGCTGAGATTCCCAGAGCCACATCTCGTCCTATAATCAGGGTAGTGAGATAAATAGGCATTTCACCTGCTGCTGCAAGACATATAGTGAGAGTTATCATGAGAAACTTGTCTGCCAGAGGATCAATGACACTTCCCACCACACTTTTCATATCGAATTTTCGCGCAATGTATCCGTCCAGCATGTCCGTCACACACGAGTACACAAACAGCGAGGTAGCCAGCACCTGTTCATGTTGAATCACAAAGTATCCAATCAGAGGAGCTGAAAGCAGCCGGGTAAACGTCAAAATGTTGGGCAACGTGTACAGATTTTCGTGAATTTCCGACGGCAGCAGCGTTGCAGGCCGTTTGAGAGGGTCCAGGTTGAGTTTGGGCAGCACTGGCGAGTTTGCCGGCGTTTTGACGGGCTTGGAAATGTCGTTTTTATCGGAAACCCACCGTATCGGACGCGCAGAAGGCCGGATTTTTTGCAGCGTCGGGCGCAGGGAAGCCCGCAAGCCGCTGGTTCGAACAAGACCAAACACGTGGGGCTGGAGTGTTCGGATCATGAGTTGCGGAAGGATGAAAAAATGATGTTGGAGAGGTAAAGTTTGCTGTTGGGTTTGGTTGGGTGGAATTGAATGAGGTGGTGTGGATGGAATAGTAGAGTTAGGGGTTAGATATTTTTACTGGAGGTTGGAGGATGGTGGGGGATGAAGTGTGCAAATTTTTGGAGTGTTTGGGACTAGATTGACTGTTTTGAGAGGGTGTTGTGTTAAGCCGAGGTCGCCGAAATATAGCCTTCCATTAGAGGTATATGCAGGAAGTAGTGTGGGGGGTGCTTAGTCAGAGAAGGAAAGAGTTTTGTTGGGATGAAGTAGGTAGTTGGTAGGTGGTTGGACTTGGGAGAGGTTATTAGTCACGTTGGGAGTTGTGGTAGTTGGATTATAGTTACACTTTAGTTGAGAACATGAAGAGTCGCTAAAACACACCAAATACGACTATAGAGCAAATCTGGAGTTGGTTATCAGGGTAGTATGTTACTTCACGTAAATACTGGACTGGGTTCATATATCTAGCGTACAGGACGTTGGAATACGACATAAGATAGTGCCTGTAGCATACGACCTAACCTGGAGTAGTACTGGATGGATTGTGGGCATGCCAAGGCTACAGTATGACGTAAGTAGCATCTGTTTTGGTTGATGACGTCATCTATAGTCACGTGATACAACTGTGGCATACCTAAATGTCTTATACTGACAAGTATTAAGTAGCTTCAAGTAGTGGTAGATATTTAGACATCTTTCAAGAGGTCTACCAACAAACTATGTAACTAAGGTATAACTATGGCAAGTATGTGAAGTAAACCTCATACTGAAATCACCTTCAATAGCTCTTTTATAGCTCATAAAGACTCTAGCCACCCTCAACAGTGTCTATTAGTCAAAATCACGTGATCTGATACTCTACAGTTGCTCCTATTCAGTATCAATTCTCTAAGTAAGGTCAACTGTTCAGGTGACTGATCATCTCTCTATACTTTCACTTTGGAGCAGCCCTATTTATTTTTTATTTTCTTTTTTTTGAAAAAATATTTTTAATTCCCCGATAATTCACTCAAATCACTGCAGCAACAATCACCTCATCATTCTGTGCAGCCCTGTCTCTGATTTCACTTTATCATACGATGTGTCTTATTTTTCCTTCTTTTTTTCTCTTTTTTCTCTTTTTTCGCGCCCTCTTTTTCAATCTTGCTCTTTTGTGAGACACTGCACAGACGGTCGACAGCTTTGCAGCCGTCAGATGAGCGTCACAAGAGTGCCGCTGAGACAGCAACTTAGTTGAGACCGATTTAAAGAAAAGGGGGGTGGAAATCGAGCAGCTGGATTTATTTAAATTTATTTCGATTTAATTATTTTAAATCATTTTTAAATCGTCCAAAAATCACTCTGGAAAAACCTTAAATGAACACCACCTTCAATTTATCTCCACGCGTCTACTCACCACAACATGAGCATTCCTGACGTGGAAAACACACAAGCGACCCCTACGAGCGCGAAAAGGGCTCATACCGACTCGGCTAACCTCTTTGAGCACGGAAACACGCCGTTTCGGGCAGGTTACAACTCAAACGGGTCGTATCAGAGCCCGACGAAGGTGAAAAGTGGCGACAAAATTTTGAAAATAACCGCAAAAACTCCAGAGAAAATTGCAGTCGATCAAAAACGCCTTGATCCACCAGTCTTAAAATTCCCAGCTCAATCAGACCAAAACTCACCGAGTTATGAGCAAATCACTTCGCTCGAAACACAACGCTCCCTCTCAGAGTCTCTAGCGTCATTTGAGAAAGAATGGAACTCGATTATCGACAAGTATTCGAATGTGGAAGACCAGGGTGACGTTGTGGATATTGTCAACGGGACAATTGTGACGAATAATGGTCATATTGAACTACTGGAAGATGAAGAAGATACAATCTGGGATGCCATGTTTCCTACGAGGAAAAGTGAAGATGCTGATGGTGAGGAAGAGTCACGTAAGCCAGCTCCTTCGTTGCTACAGCAACTCGGTGTCAGTGATGATGAGGAGGAGGAGGTGGAGGAAGAGGTGGTTGATGAGAAGGCAAAGAAGAAGAGGAGAGTGAGTTTGTGGGATGTTTAAGCAGAAGCAAACGAGGTGTCACGTGACTACTATAGAGGAAGATCACGTGACTATGGTAGAGAGCTCTGTGATGATACACACAAGGACACACTGCATAGAAAAGTGTCCACTTGGGTGCTATAGACGATATTTATTAATGCATTATTTATTCTTGTACCAGGTAGTTGTAGTGGTAGTGAGTGAAGGACAGCTTTGTACTTGAACAGTATGTCCTCTCTATCTCAACACATTTAACAGCTTCAGTGTCATTTAAGGGCACTGTTCAAGAATAAGGCTGTCAAGAGTGACAGTTACAGAGCCTTCAGTCTCACCTCACACAGACTCGACATTGAGACAGGTATATTTAAAAATCAATCAGGGAATGGGATATTGAATATATATATATATATATATATATATATATATACAAGTATCTACTAATTAGTAGTGTGAATAATGGTGTTCTATGTCTTGGTTGTACTTGATTCTCCGTACAGTCATTTTAAGGTGACCTTTAAGGATAACCTTGAACACAGTCTGTACAGTAAGCTGAGAATAGCTTGACATATTGACAGTCTATTTCATGAGTAACTCCTTCTATCATCACCAAATAACCACACAAACAAGTACTCGTACAAGTACAAGAATTGCAAGTGTACTTGTAAAGTTCTAAGGCATTGCTAGAAACGCCTTGAACTACAAGTCTCGTACAAGAACGGATATATCCAGGCAGTATAAAGAGTCTAAGAATAAGACTGTCTTATGTTTAAAGGCGTCGCAAGCCAATTTTCAAGTGCTTACAAGTATATTGCTGTTTTAATTGTAGCTCTAAGGCGTTTCTCCAAGGCATGACCTTAAGCTATTTGCAATCAACCACAACAGCTATTCGTACTTGTATGTACCAGTACAAAACCTGAGTTGTAAACTGATCTTCTCAGGTGTATACTCACTGTTCATACATCTTCTACACCACTACAGCCACTACCACCAAGCTCCCCCTGTCTCAGAGTGACACAAATGGGCTCTCCACTCATCACGCCGGGTGGTTCTCGCACATATCTATTTTTAGTTGATACCGTTGTGCAGAGAAGACGTGGTGCGTTTATACGACTGGGTGGCAGCTTTGTGGGTCTCAGCAGCACCCCTAGGTACGTACATACGACCCAGTCGTAATTATGTACGCCCGCAGAAACACTTACTGTGCGAGGGTCGTGATGTTTCATCTATAGGGGTATGATAGGGGTGTGTGTACAGTAGCTACGATAGATCCATGTGGTTTGAAAGTAGAGGTGTTTAGTTGACAGTTAGTTGGGTTGTGTATGTTTGTTTAAGGTTTTGTTGATTGCTAACTCTTCTTCTGACAATCCTCCCAACAAACCACCCTCTTCAACCGATTTTTGTAACTAATATCCTAATTATAGTACCCCCTGATATACCACCACTCACGATATTACGTGCTCGTGCTCCTACATCCCACAACTGCACAGGTTTCAACTCCACCCCTGCTGAAACATGGTCACAATAATATCTCTCGATTTTCGATATTACGTGATATTATTTCATTATCGGAGGTATTTATATCTCCGAGGTTGATGAAACTCGACGTAACTCGACGAGAACTTGGTAGATAATTGTTTCAAATAGTGCATTCGAATCGTCTCATTCCGCCCATTCTTATCATCTTTTCCAAATGTTTCTCCTATATTGTCTAATTTTCCTGTATGTTTTCGTTTCGCTTGCCCACCCCTCCATGTCCAAAAACTAAAACCAAAAACTACACTGTATCCTGATCGGCCAGATTTGGAGATGCCGATCTTCCGGTTTCAGATTCCGATTTCAGTAAGGAGCTCTGGAACCACCACTTCGTATCTCTTTGAAAAAGGGAAAAGGCTGCCCCGCAATATTATTTTGCCGTTGCCCGTTCTGGGCACTTTGGCATCCCTTTGGGATTTAGCGTCACATGTATGAGCAGACAGTTACAAGGTTACGTCCAGCCCTTGTTTGTTGCAGGCGCTAGACCTTGACTATCGTCTGATATTATCTGTATCATGTAGCGAGGGATAACGTAGGAGTGATGGAGGGGTGATGGGTGATGATTGTGTGTGTAGGAGGTGTGATTTGGATCAAAAATTCCAAATTTTTTTTTCGCCACATTTTCCTCATATTCCCTCTCTCATGCTCTGCACTTTGCACTCGTCGCACAGCACATAAAGTTGGGGCTCGCCCGATCCGGCCAGATAATTATGCGGGTGCCCTGAAAGGGGACGCGGACTTGTAAGACCGGTAACAAAGCCACGGAAGAATGTGAAGCACTAGTGTCAAGTTTGGGTGACGTTGCTACGCTGTGGGGTGGTATTGGGGGGTTGGAACACTCGTATACAACAGGTATCAGTGATATTATCAGCTCAGACTGCATCTACATGTCTCGCTAATCGGGGCTGGTGCACATGAATCAGGAGTCCTCACAGTGGCATGTGTGACAAGAGACAAGAGCGAGTTACAAACCTTAAAGCCAACATGTAACAGATGTGCCTGGCTATCAACCTTATTTGTAACGCGTCGCGCAGGAAAAAATGAAAAAAAAACCTGACACAATGAAATTGTTGCCAGAGATACTGAATTTTAAAAATGTGCGAGAGAGCTGGAATATGGGTTTTCCGAGGCGGGGKATTTTTTCAACAATTTTTCAGATTTTCCCAACCGTTTTTGCACCGTTTTTACGGCGATTGCGCTACTTTCTCTACTGGGTTCACTTTGGTTGATATTCTTTTTTCTAGATAAATAGGCCGAATTCGGATAAATAAAGCAGCGCCAGCGCTACCAGGTCTTCTTGTAGTAGTCCTCCCACATTTTCACGTGGATCTCAATCACGGAGCGGTCGAGATCGGGGTACATGTTGAACAGGTGGTCCACCATCTGGTCGATGGACCGGCACAGATGGTGGGTTCGCACGTGCACCTGGGCCACTTTGTCGTGCTGGTCGGACCACTTGACTGCCATGATGAGAAGAGAATGGGTTTGTGTATGCAGATGAAGATGAAGAAAAGTGTTGGTGACTGAAGAGAGTCAGGCAGATGTGATTTGTGATTTGCTGTTTGTGTGTGTTTGTGTTGCTGTTGCGTTTGTGTGCTGCTGCGTGGTGTGTGCTTGTACGCTTCCTATCTATGGCACAAGGAGTGGGTGCCAGTTGAAGAAGATGAAGAGAGGTGTGACAGCAAAAGCTCCGCGGTATAGACTCGGTATATATACATTTGTCATGTGGGGCTTAACCTCAGGGGGAAAAGCCTATTTGGCCCGCTTGCGAGACTTGTTGCAGATAAAATAATCACCTGGCTCCCACCACACAAGTGCAACCTTTTGGGGCCAAGTGCACAAGTGAAACGTGCCAAAAAAAATATCGCTGTTTCAGCTCTGAGGTATTATGTTGGGTGATAACGTGGGCTCTAGGGCGCTTAGTACAAGAGCTATTGCGTTTGGCAACCCCTTTTGAACCATTTAGAACCCTTTTGGTTACTGCTTGGAGCTATTGTTTGGGCCCTGTTATCGTCTTTTGTTTTCCACACCCTACCCTCTCATAGCTCAGTTAAACTATGCTCCACTTGTTCCATGCATGTGTGCCTGTCAGTCAGGAATAGGTTTGGATTAGCGTTTGGATTAGGGGGCGATTTGTGTCAGACGTGACTGACGAAACTGCGTGCGAAACTACCAAACTACTGTAGGATCAGAAACAATTCAGATCACTCAAGACACGTAAAGCGCGTCTTACACTCCAGTATCAGTATGGCTTCATACTATCGTCAAATCGTCCATTATAGTCCATTAATAAATCCATTGCATTAAATAATCCCGCCATAATCATCATCCATCACATAACACCCTTCCAGTATTTGACCCGCTTCAGCACAAACTGGAACGCGTGGCCAGGCAAGTGAGGCATGAGAGTCACCGCCGACGTCTCGCACGACTCGCCAATGTTGAGCTCCACGTAGTTGGCCACAATCTGGTCTTGTTCGTATCCCCAGGACATCATAGTGTGTTGGTGTGCTGTTGTCTAGTTGTGAGTGTGTGCCGAGCACTTTCTGTGGAGCTTTGATTTTGCCTGGTTTTTCACTCACGTCGCTCTCCACTTATATATATCCACACCTATACCCCAGGTGGCTGGCCTCTCTGATACAGCCCTGGTTTGGGTTTTCCAACTAACCGTGCAATAATATAATATTCGGCGGCCCTGGAAAACGTAGCCCAAGGTGTGGATATGCCGCAAATGGACGTAGACCAGATTTTGGGGCAAGTAAAGCCGTTTTTCCACCATTTGCCAGCCCCCCAAACTGCCCCAACGTCCGCATGGGGAACCCCAAAATTTTCATACTTCTAGCAAACCGCCGCTTTTGGCTTTAAACAAACTCAACCGATAGTCTTTACGTGATACGTGATGGACGTTTAGGGGTACCCCTGATTCATCCAACTACGATTGCTGTTTGCCAGAGTGAGTGAATATGTGTTTTTGTATCTATCCATTATGTTTGTACACCTTCGTTTGTACACCTTTGTTTCTGTCTGTTTGTATCTCTCTCTGACCCCTTTTTACTAGCCCAGAATGACTGTTCGACGGCATGGAAGAGAACAAGTGTGCATGTAGGAGTCAGGGTGATAGCTACTAGTTAATATCGATTAACGCTCAGTGTAGGTCTGAGACTAGGGGTATTTACCCGGGAGTAAAACAAGAACGACAACTGTGGTCGGAGCTTTGAAGGTAGAGTCTTGTAACTTTGTAGTATTGTAGAGGATATCAAGGGCTACCTTTCTAGACTGGTTTCATCCCGATCGGATAACTATTGCCCCAGATAAGTCGTTTCCACATGCGCGATCTAAATAATATCCTAGTCAACTTTCACGCTAAAATATATTCTAGCCGAGTATCCTGAAAACTCTCGCGGAAGCGATTTATTTTTCACCAGTGACTCAAATATTTTTCACATATTGAAAATTTGCCCAAAAAATTTCCTCCTCAAATATATCTCCGTCAGAGATCACGTAATTTACCCTACCGGATTTACCCTAACAAAATAAGCTTTTTCACATCACTATATAAACAACGGCCACCCGCACCCTTGTTGTTCTCCAAGTGACGTATTCCATAGGATCATTTCTATAGGACATGTCTCTCATGACTTCTTAAAAGAAGCCACTCATTCAAACTTGGTTGATGAGATAGAACCTGCAAACCCCAGAGTGAGACACTATTTGTTTGACTGCTTGTCCTTGTGACTCAGTCATCTTATTATTCCCGGCGTTTACACGTTCAAGGAGCGATGATCTTGTCCCTTTGTTTGAGCCTCTCCGGAGGAGTGACTTAGGGTGGGTTTGTATGGCAGTCTGACAAGTCTATTTAGTTTTAAAGTATTTGAAAGCTGTAACTAGCTGAAGAGTGAATAATATCGGTGCAGTAGACGTGATACACCTGTGCGTTTGTCCCATACGAGGCTGTATAGTTGAGCTGTTGATAATATGACAATCACACAGCCATATCATGATAGCTCAAGTGTACAGTGATATGGTATGTAAGATATGTTCAGCCAGGCTGTGTTCAACCTGTAAACTTCATAATACTCTCAAAGCGACCATATTGGAACATTTATTACCCGCAAGGGAGTATGGACTAGGGAATATTATTAGTGTGGAATCGAAAGCGGTATATATACAACTCTTCTATATAATATCCTAAGGGGTCTAGTATACTGTTGAATACTCTAGCTTAACCTGATACTCTCTGTTTGCAGACTTCTTGTAAATGTAGGGTGAAGGTCTGTGACTGCAATTGGTCATATTATCAACTAAGAGATCAATTGCACAGCCTCCGTGCTCTTCATAACTTTTCCCCTAAAAGCACCACCTCAAAACAGAATTATTCAGATTGTTCTGCCCAGTTTTACTCGTATTGGCATTTTCTAGGTCCAGGGAGATAGCCCAGGTTCACGCGAGTAGAATGGTACCACTTGTGTCCTCCAATTGTATCTACTAAGGGCACAAGAGTCGTTTAAAGATTCTAGCCCTTGTATCTTCATCACGGCTTTAAAACAACACGGAATTAAAGTGGCCAGCCTCAAATCCCCGTTCTAAAATGACCGGAATTATATTGGGGCATGAATTTCCGAGCCGCACGTCAAGGGGTACACTTTTAGATAGTCTCATTCTCGACCAAAATTCAAGCTACAGAAATTCCGAGACTTGTCCCGTGATCCCCAAGACCAGTAGAATCCAACAGGGTACACCTACACTCAGTCATAACTACTATTCATTAATTACATTGTCCATCGTACATCTACGTGCTCTCCTCGGTGGTAGCAAACGTGGTCTGCTTCTTGTAGCCTCTCTTGGCTTCATCCGAGAGCCGCATACTCTCCTTGATATTGAATCCACCTGTGAGCAGCTGCTGAATCTGCTCAAGATCCATACCTGATGTCTCAGGGTACAGGAAGAAGACAAACACCTCTCCAAGAGCACACAGACCAGCGTAGAAGGAGAACGTACCGGTAGGAGTAATGTTCGCCAACATGGTCAAAAACGTCGAAGAGACAATCAGAGAACCAGCCCAGTTGGTAGCAGTAGCCATACCTGTTCCCACACCTCGAACAGAGATAGGGAACAGCTCAGACTGCTGCCAAGGAACGTTACCGATTCCAGTAGCGTAGAAAGCGACGTAGACGAGCTGAGCGACGAGAACGACGTAGGCCCAGCCCGAAATGTGGTTCTTGTCGAGCTCGTGGTTGGGGTTGTTTTCCTTCTGCTTGTCCAAAAAGTGGAAGGCAATGGCGTTAACAACAAGACCAAGGGACATTCCCCAGATGGTTCCCAGCAGAATTCGTCGACGTCCAATTCGGTCAATCACCATGAAAGCCACAATGGTGAAAACGAAGTTAGTACCAGCGACAATAATAGAAACAGCAGTGGCGTTATCAAAGCCAACGACTTCGAAAATGGTGGCGGAAAAGTACATGAGCGAGTTGAATCCACAAAACTGCTGGATTCCCTGAAGTCCACAGGCGATAATGAGGGCTCTGAGGTTAGAGGGAGTGAAGTACAGTTCTCTCATGGTTCCCTTAGCTCTCTCCAGAGTAGTCTGTCCACTCTCCTTGTAAGCGTTATGAAGCATGAGTTCATTGAGCTTTCTGTCAATCAGAGACTCGTCAGCATGAGCATATGTCTTTGCAAGAACTTTTCTAGCCTCTTCAATCTTGTTCTTTCGAACAAGGTATCGAGGAGTTTCGGGCATGAAGACAAAGATGACCATTTGCACAAAAGCAGGTACCATGGACAGACCCACGAGAATTCGCCAGCCCTGGTGAACATGGGCCATACCAGCTCCAATACCATAAGCCACCAATTGGCCTCCAGTGATGGCCAGAACGTTGAGAACAACAAGACGACCTCGAATTCGGGTAGGAGCAAGCTCGGAAATGTACAGGGGAGCACACAGCGACGCAATACCCACTCCCCATCCCATGACAAACCGTCCTCCAATCATGGTCCAGACTGTATGGGCTCCACACTGGATAGCTGCTCCTACCAGGAACAAAATGTTGGCAAAGGTGATGACCCACTTTCGGCCAAAGAAATCGCACATGGCGCCTGCAATGACACCTCCAAGCAGAGCTCCCAGTGACGTGGCTGCCGTGATCAGCTCCTTGTCTCCATCAGACAGAATCTTGCCCAGATCCTCCTTAATAACCACCAGCGCTCCACTGACGTAGCCGGTGTCGTATCCAAACAAAAAGCCGGAAATAGAGGCCAGCGCAACCAGCACAAACACAAACGGCGAAATCTTCTCGGCCTCCAGGTTGCCTTCCGTAACGGAGCCTTGATCATGAGTGCTGGAACTCAGGCCTCTCATGATATGCGTGTCCTCATCGACACTGCTGCCTGACGACGACTCCGCCGTGGTGATGGCGCGGTTTTTGTCCTTGTCTAACGACATGAGTTCGGTCGAGTTGGAAGATGAAGGGTGAATGGTGTCGAGAGTTGTTGTAACAAGGGTGTACTAAATTAGCGTGGCAGGGGTCACGTGAGGTGGTGTGGTAGTGTAGGGAACGTGCTTTTGTGTAATCTTGGCACCTGTAGCTGTGTCGTATCACACCAATATGTATGGTTGGTAACAATATCGGCCCTGTTCTTTTTTCTTTGCTGAACGCCGTTTTGACTTTGGATATTTTATACTTCCCGTCAAAGTAATCTTTTTAGTCAAGGTTTCGAACACGAGTTTAAAATTTGCGGAAAAACCAACCCCGATTATGGGCTTTTTGTGGCCCGAGAAAGCACGGAATCTCATTTTTAACGGTATATTCGTGTTTAGGACAATTTTCCGCCCATTACCGAGCTTTAAAAAATCACTTTCCGCCAATAACCGCGCAATTCGGAAACCTCACCCGCAGACTATCAGACGCACCCATGTAACGCCATGTACCAGCTCGGAGATGAATATCCGGTAGTCCGAGAGTAGAAAAGTCGACTTTGTGGTTGTGCAATCACGTGACTGTATATGTTTGGTCACGTGACTAGTATTGTGGTATCCCCAGTAACCACCACCAACTACCCCTCAAACTGTCTCACCCCATCGGCGGACACGTCATCCGGGGTGTTCCGTGGGGTGCATATTGACATATTGTATTATGTAAGCGGATGATAGCTGTCACGTGACTGTAATACCTGGTACTTTTAGCTGGTGACGTGACTCAAGGTGAAAGGTTGGCTTGACAGAGTTCATTATACGAATGTCTAAAGGTTGACAGGTGGTTACGTAAGGGCGGGGTTGGATTGGTAAGGGAAAAATATTTTGATAGTGTTAGATGATGTGACGAGTGGCTTCTTTGGAGATGGTTTGGTTGTGTTGAGGGAGGTGGTAGATACTGTTGTCCTTTAAGCGTAGCTAGAGGGTATCTTAAATGAGATATATGCTGAGATGAGAGTTGTATATTATTAACCCCAAAGTAAAGTATTGTAATCGCATACGTAGGTATCTACTACTTGTAGTATGTATATTCAGATAGTAGAGGTGGGCTTATGTTAATAGAGAGTAAGAGTAGCTCTTCAGTTCAAGATACAACTGTTCAGACAAGCAAATGTAAAGATATGTAAGAAGTTTACGTTACTGTTACTGTAGTTAAAAAGCTGATGAGTATTGCTTGGGCTGTAGGACAGTTATGGTTAACAGTGTTAGAGCAGAACGGCTGGTAAGCATAATAGCCGTGTAGCCGTATCTAGCTTCATCAGTTTGTAGTTGTATGTATATCCAGACTTCAGCTGGGAGTTGGAAATAACAGTTTATACAATTCAGAGAGTTTCTTGTAGCTGTTGTGTTTATTTCTGTCAGCTGTAACTGTTCTCTATTGCCCTTCATCTTACCATCTGTATAGTCTTAACTGTCTGTTAACAGCACCTCAATCTGAATCCCTACAACCACTCTCAAAACACCCCCCACACCTCATACTACCACCCACCTTGATCTCATCTATCTTACATCTATTTCTATTTACTATACTATACATCTTCAGAAAGAGCTTCATCAAGGAGTACTCCAGTATCACCACTGAAGCAGTAGAGACACTATAAACAGCTCTAATCCACTCTCCAGCACTCCTAGAACACCCTACCTAACTCCTCGCTGCTTCATAACACCCCCTTTAGCTCTCTACAACTCCGCCAACCTCTTGGCAGCCCCCTCTGCAGTAATATCTCTCTGGGGCATACCGAGCATCTCAAAACCGACCTGGAACTTCTTGACCGAGGCAGATCTCAGTAAAGGAGGGTAAAACAGCAGTCTCAAGTGCTCATAAGGACAATCTTCTACATCAACAAAACTCTGATGAATGCCCATAGAATAGGGAAAGGAGGTGTTGAAGAGCTTGTCGTACTTTTTAGTCAGCACAGAAATAGCATCAGCTAAGTCATCAATTCCTTGCTGAGTCAGCTTGAGCACTGACGACACTCTCTGCTTACTAACAATCATGGTCTCAAACGGCCACACTGCCCAGTAAGGAACCACCACCAGGAACGAGCTGTTCTCGTAAACAACTCTTTCCCGCTTAGTCATCTCGCTGCTGACGTAATCAACCAGCATATCTCTCCCCTTAGCATCCTTATACTCCTTCAGAGCATCATACTCCATCTGAGGCTCTTCAGGAACAACACTAGTGTTCCATACCTGTCCATGAGCATGAGGATTAGAACATCCCATAGTAGCTCCCTTGTTTTCAAAAATGAGAGCGTACTTGACGTTTCTTGTACGAGCCTCAGAGTACATTTTTTGCCATGTTTGAATGACCTGAGTGATCTCAGGAACGGTCATTGTAGCTAGAGTGACATTATGTTTAGGAGAAAAGCAAATGACTTGGCAGTATCCGAACACGGGATCCGATCGGAAGAGGTCACGTGATACATCTGATTCATCAGTCACGTGAAGCTTAGCATCTTGCTCCATAATCTCATCAACTTCCTTCGTCTTCGGGAACACCGCACTAAAATCATTTTCAAACACAAACGTACTATCATACTTTGGGTTCAATTCGCCGTTGATTCGCACGTTTCCAGGACACAAATAACACTTTGGATCGTACTCTGGCTTGGTATCTTTTACAGGCTCTTCTTGCTGTCCCTGCCAAGGTCGCTTAGCTCTATGAGGTGAAACAAGCACCCAAGAGCGTCTCAAAGGGTTGTATCGTCGGTGAGGAATGTCTGAAGCCTGTAGAGACATGTTGATGATGTTGATGATGACGAAATCAAGTTTTGTTTTCGGTTTTAATCTCGGCTAGGTTTATCCGGAGACAAGGTTTGGACGTGCAGGGTGCTGTGGGATGGGGAGGGAAGTTGGGGGTTAGGGAAGTTGGTAGTGGTGTGGGTAGGGTTAGGGGAGTTGATTGGAGAAGGAATTTTTGGGATTCCTTCAAAAACGCGGCCTGTAGGTGCTTCTGAAGAGTGCTGTTATTTCGTCATGCCGTTTTTAACTCCGATCTAAAAAAGGTTTGTTGGGGTATTGAGTGTGGAAGTGTAGAGTTGGGGGGGGTGTTTTTGGTAAGATGAATGGGATGAGTAGTGGGGGTGTTTTTGTATGGAAAATGATGAGACGGGTGAGGGGAATTGAACGGTATAGGTCTCGCAGCTGTGGGAAGTGTGTAGCGGTTGTGGTGGGGTGTTTAGTGTAGTAACACTCAGTATGGACTGTCGTTTGATTTTTTTCATATTTTTCCACAAAATACATCACGTGACCTCATATCTCACTATCTCTACAACAACTATTTCCCCCTGCTCTCTTCTTCCTTCGGCTTAGTAAACTAACTTTCTCTTGACGTCATCACTCCGTCTTATCAGCTCGTTTGATACCCCTCCTACCACCTTCTAACCACCACCATTCGAACCGCCTCTTCCTCCTCATTCCAACCATACCACTTTTAACCCTGTACCTCCACCACATAGTCAGATCAATTCTTTTCAGATCAAAAACCAGACACACCTTATCTCTTCCTGCATACAGCAACTTTCTTCACTCTTCAACATGGCAAAAAAAATCACCAAAACACCAAAGTCCTCGGTCTTCCCGTGGCCTAAATCACTGCTCGACAACGACCCGAGCAAGTCGTACAAAGTGCATACTGAGACTATTCTCAAAGACCAGATTTACGTCATCCATGGATTTCTACCAGCCAAGATCTGTAATGATCTGGTTCAAACGATTGTGAAAACAGATGCAGATGACACAAACACGTTTGTGATGGAGACAACTCCGCTGACTAAGCGAAGAGATTACGCTGCTCGTGTTAACGACCGAGGAGCTGTACAGGATACAGGTATCTGCAACTACCTCTGGCATCAGTTATTTCCCGTTTTGGAAGCTGATCCGGAGCTACAAGAGTTCAAATCTGCCGAGGGACTCAATCCCAATGTTCGTTTGTATCGATATACCCCTGGACAGTTTTTTGACCAGCATTATGACGAGTCTGTGAAATGTAAAGTGGGAAATGTGACTTGTGAGACACGTTGGACGTTGTTATTGTACCTTTCTGAGTGTCAGGGAGGCCAGACAATGTTCTATGAAGAGAATGGAAAGAAATACGAGGTTCAACCGACCAATGGAAGTGTTCTGTTGCATAAACATGGAGATGAGTGTTTGTTGCATGAAGGAAGGGAGGTTACGAAAGGAGAAAAGTGGATTTTGAGATCAGATGTTGCGTGGAAGTAAGGTGGGGGGAGTTATGTGGCTCTGGAGTGCTTACTAAGTGTTAAAAGCGAGGGTATTCATTATTAAGCAAAGTTGAGCTTTTGAGGAGGTTGTGGCGCTTCAAGAAGAGTGGTTTGGAGCTATATGAGGTCTAGAGGCGTGTATGAAGGTCACGTGACTTTGTTGGAGCTCATTTGGAGGTCATAAGGTGTTCCTGTGTATTCACTGAAGCATTAAGGAACTGTCTGTCAGGTTATGAGTTGTAAGAGTATCATAGTCACGTGATATGCATAAATACAGTGACTTTGTCATCGGAAACAAAAGCTTCAAGAGAAGCTATATCTCTACAGGTCTCCATATCTTATAGCAGGCAGTGTATATAGCTTTGATAACAACTGTTTAATCAATACTCTCTGCTTACTGTATATAGAGTAGATGGCAATATATGCACAAGCACTGTTTTTGGTACCCGTATTAACATACTCGGCTTGTCTTGTTTTCTCTATAACTCGTGTCTTTAGTTGTAGCGACTGGTGTTCTTTTCTTCAGCACTGTCTAAGTATTCATCCACTAAACTTTCAGATATGTCTTCTATAACCTTCTCCCAACTTCTCCCAACGGTTGACTTTTTGTCACCTTTTTGAAAGCTTTATCAGGAATAATGTCACATTAACTGGGTTTATTTGTATGGGAAGTAGTTGATATTTTTGCGGAAATCGATTTTATAGGCCATTTCTACAGTAGTCTGGTTACATCCTCTTGATTCCATTCCAGCACTTCTACTGGCTTCCTGATGGAAGCTCCAATAACCCCTATCAAGATCATCATGACCTTAAATTTGTCACCTTAAAAAAATAAAATAGCAGAATACAACCACCCCTGAAAGCCTTCAAAAACATAAGCACGTAATTCACTGACAAACCAGCTACACTCCTTTCGGTCCACCTGCCCCGTCTACCGATAACGTTTTGAGAGCAACATTTCGCATCTCCCAGCTCTGCATATAAAGAGCTTGTTCCAATATGGCCCCATAGAATTAACATCGCCACTCCACACACAGTACAACTTGATCAGTCGGAACGAAAAGGCATACAGCACGATAAGCCAGACAAAGCAACATACAGCCAATCAAGCACACGATAAGACTAAGAGGAATTACACACACCAACCCCTCTCATACACACAAACACACACAATGTCACACCAACATCAAGCCCCCAGTTCTTCTAGAACACAGGTTATTGAACGAGAAGAGTCGCCTGGCGTTTTGGTAGCTCGAGGAGCTGCTGACGATGAAGACTCCAACGTTCGGTTCACAGAAGAAGTCGTGGACAACGAGCACATGGATAAAAAGAAGTCGAAAATCTGCTGCATCTACCACCCTCCTGCCGAGTTTGGAGAGAGCAGTGAGGAGGAGTCATGTGGGTCTGATGACTCCGGGCCCGAGTCGGACGAGGGAGATGTTCCCAACGCACGAAAGCCGAAAAAGAAGGGCAAGGGAAAATGTGGAGGACATCGAGACCCTTCTCCTAACGCTTATGAGCGAAAGCCTCGGCCTAAGAAGCAGTGAACGAATATAAGGGAAGATGTTAGCATAGCATTCAGGTAGTCAGTGATGACTGCCTGTACATATAGTTGAAGTAAATGATATTGTGAGACAAATACCCAAAATAGGCTTCACTCTGCTAGTCACGTGGAGATTGATGCATTCATGCATCAATCTACTCTGCCCCATAGGCATTGCTGGCAATGCCTATATTCCCCGCCCCAACAAATGATTGGTCGAATTGAGGCTTCAGCCTCAATTCCCCTCTGTGCAACAAGTATATAGTTTGCTCCTTTCCCATAATTGTAATGCATCGATTTTACTGTAGCCTTTTGCTCGTCAGTTCTTCGTCCCGTGCTCCTTCGGAGCATCGGTCCTCACAACCGCCTTCACTCAGCTCCTGTGTACAGGTAGCACCAGACAACCCTTTCTCTCCGAGAAAGCTACAGTAAATCTCTTTTATTGTGTTTTCTGTAACTTTCACTGCTCCGCAGTAAAAGTTACCACATCTGGACGACGACAACGCTCGAACCCACCCTCCCCTCTAGAACTCCTACTAGAGGCCCCTCGCCTACCTCGCCAAGCGCCCTCTCTGGTACTCGTACTAGAGTCTCTAGTGATTACACCGCTAGTTAGTTGCCCAAATTTTTTGGTGTCTTTTTCAATTTTTTTTGTGGAAGATATCATCCCTGTCCTTCATATCCTACTGTTTTTGTTGATTTGTCCATATTTTTTTTAGAACACAAATGGCAGACAGAAAAAGTTGGTGTCGTTCCAACCTTCCGCACCCTCCGCCGGACTCCTATACGGAACCAATTCTCTCTCTCACCAGTGACTGCTGTCCTCAAGATGTTGGCAAAGCTGTCCAAGAGTCCCAACATCTCCTTCGTACTCAGTTTTTGCGAGACCCTGATGATTTTATTTGGCAGATTTCTGGCATTCTGCATAATCGTCATTTTCATGAGCAGTCTCTCTTGGACCACTGTTTCTTGTACGGTCCTTACAAACCTCCATATCGGAACCGCCTGGACCTCGACTACCTTGTCACTTACTATGCTTGTCTTCTTCGCGTGGCTCTCATTCGATCTGACGTTTTCACGACAGAAGACGATGTTCTCTGCGCCGACTCATTCATCTTGAACACTCACTTCGTCACTGATGATGACCCACGTCTTGTCGGCTATTCAGAGATTCTTGAGACCCTCTCCGAGTGCTTCCGTTTTCCTTACAGGTCTCTTGTCGCTTTTGATTCCCCCACCCCTTTGGAAGCTTTAGCAACTGATCTGTACGCCCACAACATCCAACGTGTTAAACAAGAAGCTCAACGGACGTACATCTCTGATTACACCCCAGCCTGGATTACTTCTTCTAGTCAGTCTACTTCTGAGCTTGCTAAAGACATTGTTGTCACACTCCCAGACCTTCATGCGTCCCGTGTCCTTGCTAAGCATAATGAGCTCCTTGCTCGACTGAGACTTGACCTTGAGGCTAAGACTGCTGCTTTTGATGCTGCACAAGCTAAGGCTGATGCTGCACAAGCTAAGGCTGACGCTGCCCAAGCTAAGGCCGACGAGTTTAAGTCTACTCTCGCATCCCGACTTGCAGCACTCGCACCTGGGCACATTTCTGATGTGCATGGAATCTCCTCACCTGCTGTTTCTTCAGTTAGACCTCTCGATTTTTTATCAAAAATCGGTGCACGGTCTTCTTCTTCAAACCCCGGTTCTCCTGTAGCACCTGGGCACGATATTTCTGTTTCTGAAGACACTGTTCTATTGCCATATGTTTCCAGCCCTACTTCTACTGCACCTGGGCACGTTTCCAATTCGCTTGATTCACCCACTTCAGCTTTGACTACACCCGATAAGACTGCCGATTTTCTATCAAAAATCGGTGCACAGCCTTGCTCTTTACCTGATTCTAGCTGTTCTCTTGCTGATTCTACAGCAACTGGGCACGTTGATTCTGTTGATGATGCTTCCTGTGTTTCTGCTTCCCCATTGGTTTCTCCTGTTTGTTCGCCCTCGACTCTCGCTACCTGTTCTTCTGTTGAATTGTCACCTCCGGTTACTGTTGAATCTACTCTTGAACTACACTCACCCACTGCAGATCCTGTTTTTGATGATGTTCCACATAGTCCCTTCCACGGCTTATTGTTGTTGATACCATCCCTGGTTATGAACCCCATTGCACATACTTTACCTTTGTATGTATTCCCGGGTAAAGACCCTCCCACAATCTCAATCTCAAGGATTAGACACTCTCAGTTTGGATATCATGGGTTAATCCACTCTATCTCTCCTTGTGCATTTCACTTTGTTCGTTCCCATTTCCTCGAATCTAAAGTTCCACTATCCCATGTTGACTGGGGCCCTCTTGAGCCCTTTTCTTTTGCATTTTCGTTTTTCTGTTTTGCCTGTTACCTTTCGTCTTCCTTCGGTCCATTCCGACTCTTTCTGTCCTTTCTCGTTTTGTTTCTAGCTGTATCAACGGGTCGTTGTTCAGCTAGACCTGGGCAGGTATGTCCTTCAGGAAGACGACGTGAAACATTTTTTTGTTTTTGTGCTTCAAATACCTCCTACATTATGTTTGATCAGTGTACCCCATGGATTTTGGGTATTGTCTCCCTCGTCTTGTTGACAATACTCGGTTCTATTTACCGCAGTGTCGGGTCGACACTGGGCAAATCCTGGGCAGATGTGAGACAAATACCCAAAATAGGCTTCACTCTGCTAGTCACGTGGAGATTGATGCATTCATGCATCAATCTACTCTGCCCCATAGGCATTGCTGGCAATGCCTATATTCCCCGCCCCAACAAATGATTGGTCGAATTGAGGCTTCAGCCTCAATTCCCCTCTGTGCAACAAGTATATAGTTTGCTCCTTTCCCATAATTGTAATGCATCGATTTTACTGTAGCCTTTTGCTTGTCAGTTCTTCGTCCCGTGCTCCTTCGGAGCATCGGTCCTCACAACCGCCTTCACTCAGCTCCTGTGTACAGGTAGCACCAGACTCCCTTTCTCTCCGAGAAAGCTACAGTAAATCTCGTTTATTGTGTTTTTCTTGTAGCTATTTGGTATTTACCTAGCCAACAGGTGCAATCGCCAAAGAGAAAGACTGGATATTGTGACACTCTTGGAGAAGAGAAGATCGAATCCTAAAGCAACCAAAGCGACCGTACTAAGTGAGTTACTTGAGACTGAGACACTTTCCGTGCAGGAGATCTACGACAGTGATAGCGCCACGTTGGATTGTGGATGAGGCTTGCAAGGACCCAGACGACTACAACACCTTGTTCTTCACCAACCACAGACACCTGACCGTCAGGGCCGGAGGAAGTTATTGCAGAGTACTCCCCCCTGGAACTAGCCAGCCTAGTCAAGTGTTGTCAACGGCTTATTAAGCTCACGACTAGACGTACGTCACCGAACTCTATGTGGATAAGGGTCGCCATTTTTACCATCGCCGTTTGTGTCCGAGAGCCGGGACGACCCGAGCGGATGTGGAGGTTTTATTTCATAAGTTAATGTACTAACAGCAGACAGAGAGAGTGCGAAACCGGAGAAGGAAAGAGAAGATAAGAGAAGGCCCTTCGTTTAAGACTAGGACATCCTAGCTTACAGGTGAGTTGAAGAGGGTTGTCGAGATCGAACCGAGACGCCCAATCTCTTTTGTGAACGTTCCTGCTAACGCTAGACTTACCCCCCTACAAACCCTAGCCCGCCTGCATACGCCCCCTTCTACACTTTTCTTTACCACAGATATCCAGTTATTGTATACATGTCCTTAGTGGTTACCCAAGTATTATCCAACAAAAGCTTAACTAAGCTCCACTTAGAACACGATCTTATATCTGCTCTAGCTCCAAATTTTGTATTGGCATTATCCCCTTTTATCTTGTATTACTTAGCAACTCTTCATTCTCCATCTTTTGCACTCTTCAGAATCTCTCACCGACCTGTGGAACCCCGTAAACCGACCCCTAAAGAACTTTTTACTTCAACAAATCCCAACTAAAGTTTTTAACTAGCAAACCCCAACCTGAATTTTGACCTTTTTTGAGAAACACAAAAATACCCTGGTTCATGTGAGTCACGTGACCTGTATCCCACTCAACCTCCCCTCTCTCCATACTTCTAACCCCCCATAATCCAGCTTAATCATCTCCCCAGCTAAAATAAACTTTGATCAAACGACTCTTTGACATACACCATCTTTGACCAGCACCACACAACACACCGCAAAATGTCGAGAAAGACCAATGAGGAGGTGAGTATGAGAGAAGGAGTTGCTGTCAAACTACGGAACTGTTGCTCTTGAACTGACGGTGCTGATGATCACGTGACTGTGGAGTTGGTGATAGATCAGACAGAAGCAGATCATTTTTCAGCTTGACAGAACTGCTATTGAAGCTGTTGTACAGACACAAACAGCTGTGTAACTGGTGAACACAGCTTGTCGTTTGTTCGTTACACAAACAGCCATCTATTGTTTGCTGCACAAACCGCTAGTTGTTCGAGGCTAACCCAGTTCATCACATCCCTGAAATCGGCCTTCGAGGAGATCGCCAACAAGGAGAAGAAACACTCGCTGTACTTTACACAAAAACGGCTGAGTCCCGCTGCCGTCGAGCCCCAGGACGCCTCCAAGGAGTACCCTCTGTTGGTTCGAGTCGCTTACACTACTGGAGGTAAGAAGACCAAGCTGACGACGGAGGTGGATCCTGCTAATCTCGATGAGTTCTGGAAGCAGTACACTGAGGTGATGAAGTTGGGTATGGGATTGAAGAAGAAGGAGAAGAAGCGAAAGCGAAAGGTTTAGAGCTGTATGAGCGAAGCGAATACAGCTCTGGAACCTCTGGAACCTCTGGAACTTCTGGAACTTCTGGAACTTATGGAACTCATGGAAGTTAGGATAAACGCCTACAAGTGCAAGGACAAAAACGCCAGTCAGTTTCTGGCTGAGATGGTATAGGTACAAAAGGAATGGATATTGGTGATATGACTGTGCATCTGTAGGACTCTGGTGTTCTGTAGTTCAGGTTGGTGGTACCAGTAAAGTGTCTGCTTATGATAGAGCTTAAGGTGTGAAATTGTTTAAAGTGAGGTTGAAAAGTTGTGTCTATGGTTATACAGACTTCAAGTTAGAGGATACCAGGACAGCTCTTGTCGGCTATACTGACTCGTTCTGGAGCCCAAATGACTTGTAGTAAGTTGTAGGTGTTGTATATAGCAAATGTAGCTCATCTTAGGGGCTCTTATATGCTTGTATGGTGTTTCTATCTGGCTGTCTGATTACAGCTTCATGATAAGCTCCTTACAGTATAGCCAACATGACGTCACTAATCTGTTCTTTCATCTGACCTATCAAACCCCACCCTTCTCAACAATGGGGCGTATTCGTACAATAAGATACTGTTCAATGAAGTATTCTAATTGTGCCATAGCCTCTCTCTTTGGTGTATCTCATTATTAACCCTGTAGCTCTTAGTCAAGCTCTTAGTCAAGCTTAGTGATATTTGTCAGTCCTCGATCTTCGTACAAATTATACGATATAACCACCACCAAGGCTTATCTCAAAGCTGCTGTGATTATCTTCGTATACGTACAGCTTGCTACCAATCTCATCACTCAACTCAACCTCAATAACAATTCAGCCACAGTCATTAGGCTGAACTTTGCCCAACTGAAGCGAATATCTCTCTTTTGATTGGCTCCATAGAATATACATTCTCAGTAATTCCCTTTATGCCCTTCTTTCTCCAATTTCATTTCTTAGGCCCCATCTCTTATTACCTGTGCCATGTGCTATACCCCCACACCCCCACATTCTGCGCGTTTGTCATCAGTCTAATTAGGCTTGTGCGTCTGGTATGAAGCCCACCTTTGAGGAATGTGAAACGAGTGAAAGAGTTGAAGGAAAGAATAAATCAGCTTAGTCATAGTCTTAGTACGTATGATCACACGAAAACCCCCTCTTCCTACCACCACCCAACCTCTCATACTGTCACGCGTCGGACCCCGACATTGCTCGGCATGTACGTCCAAAGTCTAACTGTTATCGGGACGTGAAATTGAAATCTCAACTTCAAAGCCACAACGACTCTAGACAGGACAAGACGACACTATACAGTGACAGTAACGACACCAGAGTGACAACACTGTAACACACACAAACACACACACACACACACCGCAGCAACACAAACAAACAGCAAAGTACAAAAACCCTACAGCCCACCTCCACCCATTCACCCCACCAGATCAACTCCCCTTAACCGTTACCAAAATACCCACCTCAACCAGCCCGGCAACGCTCGAGTTGCAACCGACCGACGAGCCCTACCCTCCCTCCAAGCCCCGTTTTACTCTGATGGACTCGCGCAAGCTCGCTCTTCTGTGCTCCTTTCTGGTGGCTTCAGGATGCGGCACCATGTACGTGTACTCTGCGTACGCGCCTCAATTGGCGCAAAGGCTGCACTTTTCGGCGTCCGAGTCGCAGATCATTGGTCTTTGTGGCACGGTTGGCGTGTCTTTACTGGGTATTGCTGCTGGTATTATCATCGACAAGTACGGCACTACGACTCCTATTGTTTTGGGAGGAGTGTTTTTACTGTTGGGTTACTCTCTGATTACCCTATGTTACACCAAGAGTATTGAGAGTGTCTTCTTGTGTGCTCTGGCTCTAATGACTGCAGGCTTTGGCTCAGGCATGTCCTTTGTGGCCTCTATTAAGGTGTGTGCTTTAAACTACCCTGAGAACAGAGGTACAGCCAGTTCAATCCCCTTGGCAGCTTTTGGACTCAGTGCTTTTTTGTTCTCCACAATGGCCGGAATTTTCTTTCCAGGAAATACTCAGGGCTTTTTGATCCTGCTGACGGTACTGACATCGTCTCTGTCACTAGTACTGGTGCCTTTTGTAAGAGTTATCCCTGCTGTTTCACACGCTGAAGATGAAGCTTTGCTGGACGATAACTGCTCCAGTTCGTCATGTGAAAGTGTCGAAATCTACGGAGTCTCGTTGTTCAAATCACTGGACTTCTGGAAACACTTTCTCATCATCGGATGTATTGCTGGATGTGGACAAATGTACATTTACGGCTGTGGATACGTCATTAGAGCACTGGTAGGTCCAGATGTGGAAACTTCAGGAGTTCAATCGTTCCATGTAGGTATGATTTCTCTGCTCAGTTTCTGTGGAAGATTGTTATCAGGATCAATTTCTGACGTCCTAACAAGGTACCAGATTTCTCGACTCTGGATGATTTTCATCTCTCTGGCTCTAGGACTTGTAGGCAGTTTCCTGGCTACTATCGTCACTGAAATCTCCTTCCTTTGGATGGTTTCTTTGGCGTTTGGCCTGTCGTACGGTTTCTGCTACGGAGTCTACCCTACCATCATTGCAGAGATGTTTGGAATGACGTACTTTTCGCAAAACTGGGGCTATGCCGGCTCGTCGGCTGTTTTCTCAGCTTACTTCTTCACCACAACTTTCGGAAAAGTGTTTGATTCACACTCAAAGGGAGATGTTTGTTATGAGGGAGTCAACTGTTACAAGTCGGCGTTCACTATGGCTTCGTGGGTTTTCGGAGTCTTCCTGTTGATGATCCTCTACATGATCCACAACAACTGGCAGAAGTTCAAGGAGTAAGAAAGGAGGAGAGTTATAGAATATAGATTATTAGATGTTGTTGTTATACCAGCATACCGTAGATTTACACAATACACATTCCTTTACATACAGAGTATCCTTGTTGGCCCCTCAAACAGCCATCTGGGTAAGTAAACTCATCAAACCCGACATGGCGGTCTCTGGATCACTGGGGAACATATCATAATCACCTATCTCTTCCTCATCTGTCTGTAATCTCGCTTGTAACCTCAACCGAGCTTCCCTCCTGATAGTCCTCATGTCCAGATTACTATTAGGCCAGCGTATAACCACGTCCAAAAAGTGGCTAGTCAGCGCCTGTACCTGTTGAGCCTTCAACAGCTGCTCCTGTAACGTCTCCATCTTGTCTTCGAATGCGGAAAGTTGCTCGCATGTGAGATGGCCGTTGGTGACACGGGTTGTGTGGGTCAGTTCTTGACCTAAAGCGTCGACTCGAATTCGAGTGAGTCGGATGGTGTCCATTGCGTGTTCGCGGGTGAGCACGAGATTGACCACTACGTCGTGTAACGAGGTCATGGTGGTGAGTGGCTGTGAACGTAGTGAGCAGACAAACAGTTGAGTGACGATAACTAATAGGTAGAGAAGCTGGTAGGGAGGTATCTCAAGTGGTGGTGTAAAACGGAGGTGTTTGTAGAGCTCTAGGGTGTCTCTGTGGTATCACTATTGTGATGTCTTGAGGTATCTCTTATGGTATCTTCTTGAGGGTATCTCTTTATGGTATCTTCTTGAGGATAACAAGAGTATCAAGAATGACTTAAGAGTGAGCTGTCAAAGAAGTTTGGCGTGTTCAAAAGCTCAAAGGTCGAAGATTGATGATGAGGCTGTCGAGTTAGTGAGCCTGTGTATGTATCTGACTGTGTTGTGTGTTTCCTCTCAAGTGTCGTGAGCAATGGTATCTCAGGTGAGTAACAAAAAGATCAAAAAAGGGGTGTTTGGGGGTATCGGCTGTCGCTTAGTTTCACTCTGGGAAAGGTATCTCTCTGTGTATCCGGTGTGTGTAGTTGTGTGTATGACGAGGCATGAAGGCAAAGCCACGTAGGGAGACAAGGCCAAGTCTTTTATTAAGGTGGACAGAATAACACTGCTCACGGGACCTTAATGTAGCCGAGGCAAAACAAGAGAGCCTGAAGTGATAGCCACACAACTTAGCACAGCACATAGCTACCCTACAACTGCTTACTGCCCTATACAGACCGTTAGTAAGTCATTTTTATATCTACTGTAGCCTATAATACAGTATAGCCTCGGGACAGCTTCTGTGTATCTCTCTAACCCTACACCCACCCCTTCTATGCAATAATATATTGTCTCTATAAACCTCTAGAGAATGCGGTATCTGTGATACGTGTTGTAGCCCTTCTTGCCACTGTTGTGTTGTTGTAGCTGTAGCTGTAGCTCTTCTGTTATTTTTGTCGCCCTTAATTTATTGGGTGAAACCCGGAATGGGGGACTCATCAGGATGGGGAAACCCCTTATCGTCTTCTGCAGCGTCGGAGAAAATATCCTCATCTTCGGCTGAACTAGTTCCACTCCCGTTCAAACCAGTCGCAGACGCGTTGGGGTCCTCTTTGATGGCTTTTTCAATCGACAGAAGAGTGTGTTCAAAGGACTCGATTCGAGACCCCAGCTCTCCTTCCATCACTGCCAGCTTCTTCTGTAGCTCTTCCAGTTGAGACTGCAGCTCAATGCCGATTTCCATAGGAGTCACAAACTCGGCTTTGTCGGCCTCAGTGGGCATCAGCGGAGTCATTGGTGTCATTTCACTCATGTTGGTTGTGTGTGGTTGTGGTGTTGTAGAAACGGTAATGACATCTCACCACTGTGAGTTTCATGCATGGTGGGAACTTTAGATGCGGAGAGAGAAGACTAAAGGGGAAGTACGATGGGAATATAGATGGGGTGGTTGGTGGAGGTTATAAGGGTGGTGAGTGAAATTTGGGGTTGTGGGAGGTGTATGTCACGTGATACGTGTGAGAATAGGAAAATTGGGTTGTTTTGGGGTGAGTTTGAGATGGGTGTGGTTTGTTAAGGGTGTGCTTAGAAGCTATATATAGGCTACAGAGTAACGGGTTGATTTTCTGAATAAAAGGGAGATGAAATAGGTATAATAGGATTTATAATGACAAATTTACGTGATGCATGAAAAAATAATGCTCGTGTCAGTATCAATATTCTGAGATATCTACCTTCTCCGTGGATAGCCTTTGTTGAGCTATGGTTAGCGGACGAAAGATGAAGGTCATAGCCACTTCAGATATACAGATTCGTTACAATAACGATTCCAGTAGAAGCATTGCACACGTTAAATACCTCATTATAGTCTGATCCACTGCTCTAAATAACCTAGCTATTGGTACTCGGCTTTTGAAGTCGGAGAACCCGACCTTACACAGTCCAGAAGCCTTGGAAGCTATCGCCTCACACCACGGAAAGCACCTTCCGGCACCAACTAAGCACAACTAATATCCAGTCTACTCCCTTAAATTGGTTCCAGAAAACATTGTCTATCTCTAGTCTAATATAGTGCCCTTACGCTAGCCAAGCAGCTACTCCATAGCTTCCCCTAAAGCCAGACGGAAGCCAGACAGTCAGCTCACTTTTGAGTAGCTCCAGCTATAACAGCTCAGTCCCTAGAGTAAACCAAATCCATACTACTTGTATCAATAGCCCAGTTACCTGTACCTGATTCACTCCTGTAACACTGTGACTGTTATATGAAACAGCTCTCTGACTACTAACCCAAGCAAACAGCAGGTTGTTGTCCGCTTACATTTTCGCTACGCTCAAATGACACTCCCGTACACTCCCGTACACTGCGTAACTCAACATTATTTATATACTTAATCCTCTCCACGTGCTTAACCATTAACATAACCAACAATATGCTGCTTGTATCCACTTTCTAGCTGGTATTGTAGGTCGTTCGAGGCTCGCGTTTTCGCATTCACATCAGCCACGAACGCTACTCCACCTTGATTCCCATTCTGCTCATAACATACTCCTGAGCACCCACTCCAATCGTCAATCCCAGACCCTCCTCAATCCAGTCAACCACCCAGTCTCTAGTATCCACTCCCTTCTCCTCATGAGGGTTCTCCTTCTCATCTAGCCAATGAGCCCACTGAGCAGGGAAGGCCTGAGAGTTAATGGTGGTGCCAAAATCATGATCAGGGTCAGCAACTCGAACACAAAACTGGAACTTGTTGTCGTCCACAAACGGCTGAATCGACACAAAGATAGAAGACACTCGGATCGTAGGCTCCTCTTCGGGAATAGAAACCTCAGGATCATCTTCAGGAGACACCTCCGGTTTGGCCTCCTTCTTGGTGTACTCTTCAAGAGTAGCAAGGGCCAGCTTCTCGGCCTGCTGGGCGGTGCCAACAAAGGTGTTGAGGTCACGTGTAACAGACGCGTCAGAACCTCTTCGATGCCGTTCCTTGCCCTTCTGAACAACCAACTTGAGCTCTCCTCCACCCTCAACCTGCTGCATCACCTTGGAAAACACATTGTAGACAATGGTATCAATGGCAGGGTAACCGACGAGATCATGGAACACGTGGATCTTGAGCTGCTCGTGTCGAGAGATAGGAGGAGCAATAGTGTCCAGAACATGGGAGAATAACGACTGTTTTTTGAGCATCTCGGTCAGACCAGCCACAGTAATCACAGGCTTGCTCTCGCCTCGCTCAGCAGCCTCCACCTCCTGGTTGGTCAGCTCCTGCAACTCCTTCACCTTGGCTTCGGCCTGTTTAACAGCAGCAGAAGCAGTGTCCCAAATTCCGCCCTTGTTTTTGTTCCACCAAGAAAGAGCCGCGCCAATAGCCGCTCCAGCGTCCACGGGAGCCGCAGAGGCAGCATGATCTTCCTCCGAGTCGTCCTCCTCGGGTTTCTCCTCCTTGTCCTCCTTGACACTCTTGACGGCATCCTCAATGCTCATATTGCCGCTCTGGACCTCGCTCTTGACCTTCTCAATGCCGGCTTTGGTGGCGGGGGTGGCTTTGGGGTTCTTGGCGAGCGAATCGAGGAATCCCAGAATGTCGTCGTCTTCAGCAGGTGTATCTTTCTTGTCCGTCTTGGGTTTGTCAGACTTGGGCTTGTCGGCTTTAGGCTTATCTCCGCTCTTGGCCTCGGACTCGAGCGAATCGAGCATGGACAGTACATCGTCCGTCGTCTGTTTCTTGTCGGTCATGGTGTGTGTAGTTGTATCTGGTAAGAAGTGGGGTGTTGTTATGCGTGTCCAGATGAGACTCCAAAGGTTATCACCAGAAGGTTAACTGGAGTGTGGGAGCAACCGGCACGAGTAGTAGGGATATTTGGTGGTGGTAGTGGCAAATTAATTGTTGTGTTTATAAGTCACGTGACTGGTTGTGCAATTATATTCTCTGTTTCACTCAGCAGCTATGTATACTGGTGTAGATACTGCCCTGTCATACTGTCACTCTAACATAAGGTCAGCCTTACAAATAGTGTGTGTACTGCTATGTTAGACCTTGCCACTAACTAATTGACCGGATGTTACGGAGATGAAACAGTCTACTTGTAAAATAATGGAGATGGAATGGATATGGGCGCTTGTGGAAGGGGAGAAGAAATATGCACTAAAAATCGGTTGCATATGTGTATCAAATTACAATTGTGGACATGTAGAATTTGTGGGTGATGGTTCTTCTTGGTGACGTTCAATTCAGATAAACGCTGAAAGTAAGAGGGGACCCTTGTAACTCCGTCTTTTTAAGTCCTTATTTTAAAGCTCCATGTTAAGGTGGCCTTCTAATATGTGAGGTTAAGAGTGCCTCGTGATGTGAGGCAGAACGACACCCTCAGTATGCTCTGGAAGTGGCCAATGGAGCTGAGATTGTGGGTGGAGGCTTTGGAGGGCTTTAAGATCACGTGGCAAAAATATCTAGTCTGTATCAGGAAAACTGCGGCAGCTGTGTGTCCTTTTCTGACTGAACCAAGCACAGTAATAAGAGCATATTCAGAACCACTCAGAGGTGTATACCTGCTTCAGAAGTGTTTTAAATGGCTCATTTACCCTCCTGCACCTCATTTTTCTCTCCTTACTCATACCAATGATGCAGAAACAGGGCTATACTACCAGTGTTCCCATTTACTTGACTATATTTAGCATTCCTCCCTGAAAGTTACACTCTTAGTTAACGTTCTGCCAGCCCTATGTACCCACTTAGCCCTGCCACCCCACACCCCAGCTACTTACAAATATGCACCGCAAAAGCACTGCTGCACGTTGCCCCTATTTCTCAATCACCAAATAAACCGATTGGACTCTTACTCGTGTTTATCGCATGTAACTAAGGCCCTGTACGTTGTCTTCTCAGCATCGTATTTACGTCTCCCCACATGACCACTCAAACCCACTCAGAAACATTTTTCACACTCCAATTTTTCACGTGACCTGTTCTCTGGGGCAGTATTTTACCCCATGAACATAAATATAACAGTTTTATTGAATAACAACAGTTTAATTACACCTGTCTTATCTCTACGTTACACTGTCTTTCTCCTCTTCGGTGCAGATTTTTCTCATACTCTATTATCTCTACACTATCTACTAGTTCTGTGTGCAATAATACATTTTTTTCCTTATACCGTGAATAATACCTGTTGGTATACGCTTAGTAGTAGGTAGAAGGTCGCTGGGAAGCAAAGATGTTTCGGCTCTTCTGGACTCGGTGGGGCAGAGGGAACTTGAGATCGGGAGCAAGGAGCTGCTTGATGTACTGTCGCTTGACATCCTCCTCGGAAGACAGCTCAACGACCTTGAGAACGTGGATGGATCGGAATCGAGATCGGTGTCGGGCAGCCATGTCCTGGTAGAGCATCTCAACAGCGTTGGTTCGAGAAACGTCTCGGTACTCCTTGTACATGTTGTGAGTGCCGGATCGGGAGTCGTATCGGATCCAGATACCAAAGTTCTTGACCTTGGTGGGGGTCTTCTCGGAGATCTTGTTGATGGCGACAATCTCACCGGTGGACTTCTTGACCTTCTTGAGCTGGGTCAGGAAGTACCAGAATCGAGACTTGGCAACAACCTCGTTGGGGGCGAAGATTCGCATTCGGTACAGCTTCTGCTCGGGAGCAGCCTCGGTGGGCAGCTTTCGGCCAATAACCTGGTATTCGTTGAGTCGACCCACTGTGTTAGTATTGTCAAGTTGAGACGGAACTTGGTGACGGCAGTTGTGTGAACGGGCTTGTGGTGATGCCTCATCTCCTGACGACAGTCGCAGTGTCGGTGTCTGTTTCCATTATCATCAGTCGTCCATCCTTCGTCGTTTCAATTTACTCACTTTTTTTGTGATGCTGTCGAAAGTAGAAAGTAACAGACCTTGTACAACAGCAGGTATGAGTGAAAAAAACCCAAATCGGGAACGCACGTGATGTTGAGGGGGTTGCCTAAACCAGAAAGCAGTCACAAAGTAGGGTAAGTGGGAGGAACCGTTTAAGGTTATTACTAAGAGGATAAAATATAATGAAGGAAAATCAAGGGGAAAATAAAAATAAATAAATAAAAAGGACGCTTTTAAATATCCCGGATATATTCCTACCCGTCTTATCAGAATTTATTAGTCATATCTTTATCAGCCCTTTAGTATACTCTTAACCGACTGTTGGGTGAGCTAAACTTAGAGGTTACAAGAAGCTGTGAAGTTGAGTGTTGAGGTCTCCACTCATTATTTGAGGTCTAATGTTGCTGTGTTGGATGCGGTGCTTACCGGTATATACTAATTTTCTGTTTGCTTCTATCTCTCTCTATGGTGGTGCTGTGTTCTCTCATCTTACTGTGCTATGAGCCAACTATGGATCAACTAAAACCTACCTCTTCCTAACTAAACACCTGCGCTCTTTACTAAACAACCAACACCCTATCTACCACAGTATACCCCACAGTGAGACATTTGTTATACTCTCACTAATAATATAATATCCACCCACTGCCCATTGTCTCAACCTCCATCTCACCATAGTAACCTCAAGGCTTGATTCTAAATCGTCGTTAAGCAACTGGTACCGACTACCCGTGGCAGTGCATGGATTGCGTGCGTGGACCCCACCTCCTTGTCTGTGAATAACCTGGATGTGTAAAGTGTAAAAAGTATTATCCGGAGACTCTAATACCATTATCTACCTGTAAATCACTCACCTGGAGATTGACTTGCGCCATTTCTTGTTTCTCTTTGCTATTGAGTGATTTGCTGATACGTTGCTGGCTATGTTTTGCTTGCTCAGATCTCCCACAAAGAAGACTGAATAGGAGGTATTATCTGGTATAGAGTATGAGCAACTTACAAGTAGCAAGCTGGACTATCGAGTTATTGCCTATGGTATACAATAGACATACAATAATGTCGTATTGCAGAAACTGTGTCTGAGTGTTGGTATGTGAAACACCCGTATAATATATCGTAATATCATACCAGTCATCAGGCTAGGTTCTCGGCTAAGACACACATCTCTGTCGGCATTACTCTTGGCCACACTTCCAATCTGGGCAAGATGATGTGCATGTTATAGTTAGTTGGCAAAGCCAAGTACAAGTATCGTAGCCGAGTTAGCCGAGGAAGTAGTGTGCCAAGATACGTGCCAATACAAGCTGTACGGTAATGCACCAAACAAACCTGTGGGACTATTTATACATGGCAATCACGCCACTGTTTCATGTCTTTCTCTATCAGCCATGTTTTTTTCTTTTTGATAACCGTTGTTCCCGTCCGTGTTTTTGCATTCCTTTGGGTTACACTTTTTAGCAACCTCGGAATAACTGTGGCCACTGAGAGCAAGGCAAGACCACGCTCTTTTGAGAAAAGAAAATACCCAAAAAAAAAGGAACGAAAAGTGAGAAAAATAAAAGTCAAGGGACCAACGGAAGCCAAAAGCAACTGTACAGTGTTATTAGTCTAAGCGCATACAAGTAGCATACACAAGCCGTGTGGAAAATCACATGGAGGGCCTGTAGCCTTAGTCCAATGTGAAAATGCGTTAGCGCAAATGCTTATTGAGAGATTTGTTTTCAAGTTGATTGTGTGATTCGTCATTTCGGCATTTCCGTATTGTCTAGCTTCCTCTGTTTATGAAGATCACCTCATCTCTGTGACGTCACGGAGCTAGAGCTCATCAGAGTGTCCACAGCCCTGTATCATGTACTCCGCGCATGGCGATAACAGTCAGGGGATGAGACACGGAAGCACCAGCAACATAGTTGTTCGATATAGAGAGAATGAAGCAAGCAATCCAGAGGTGTTCGTTTCAGACGTGTTTCAATTCGATCGACACCCCTGATTGACCACTGGAGATACGCGTGTTTGGTCTCCACCTCACATTCCAATCATAACAGAAACGTTTAAGCATCTCCACTTACAAGTAACCTCTTGTTTACCTCCACCAGAGATAAGTGGGTGTCAGGAACAAACACTGAATGTGATTGAGTCTTGTCGTGGGCTAAATAAAGAATGACATCATGAAGGAGTAAACCGTGAAAGTCTAGAAAATCACATTCCCAAAGCCACCACACTAATGTTAGCACGATAGCTCTACAAGTGCCTCAGTTTAACGGAGTTACAACAATGCAGGGTCTGTTTCATCTACAGTACCCTCAATTCTACGAATATTCATACTCATTTAATATCACTTATCTCGTTCATCTATCTTATCAGATGCACATAACCATGTGTTCTCACACATCTATCCGAAAATCTTCATTCGGGAAAAGTTGGCTCGCTTGAAGAATCCAAACGCCACCAGTGCAAGACCCGGAGCAACAGTATAGTAACTAATATGCAGAGCATTGTGGTTGAAGTCCGACTCCAGAGCCAGCAGAATAGTGAAGGCAGTCAGACCCCACACCAAATATCCTCCCACTCGGTGGAACTTGTAAATGGCCCGGCCCTTATGCACGGATCCAAACACCTCAGTAGGCCACCAGAATTGGGCAGCTCCAACCAACATAACTAGCACCAGAGCGCCGTAGGTGATGATGCCAAAGGTCCCGTGCCAAGAGTAAAAGTGCTGGGCATGGTTCTTTTCCTTGTTGTACAGAATAACTCCGGCTCCGATACAGTAGGCCAGAACAGACAGGGAATTGAGGGCACCATGAATCTCACCTCCAACCTGCTTCTGGGCAGCCGATCGAGGCTCAGGCTGGGTGATGAGAATGCCCTGACCCAGCAGGAAAAAGCCCAGAGAGTTGAAAATCGGATGGTACGAAAAAAGAATGATGGGCGTGGTCAACACTCCATATAGCACCGATCCAATCACCAAAAGGAGCCCAACCTGCACGGGAATGGCGCTGGCGTTGTACAGGTTGCTTAGCGTCTGCTTCTTGAGCTCCGCGGGCGTCTCAGCGCTGTTGTTTCCTAGCAAATTCTGTCGATCGCTCATTTTTCAAGCAGTGCCGTTTTTTTTCTGGGGTGCGTATTCTGTATGTACGGCGTCAAGTCAGATGAAGTTGATTGATAAGCGAGCCTCAATATTAACAACTGTGGCGCGTTCAAGCGCAATCCGGCAAACCTTAAGGTGCCACCATTTCATAAATAGCCCTCTTTTTTTCGCCGCACGCTTTGGACCGATAATAAAACACTGCATACTCGATACAAGGAGAAAAAAAAGCTTATACGCGTAACTCCGCCACAGTTGAAAAATATCATAGGACGGATTCAGATAAAATAAGTGGATGGCGCGCTGAGAAAAAAATATTCACTGGTCCTCAATGTGGGGAAGTGCACGCAAACAGCCGGTATAATATACTTGTCAAGGCGTCGTTTTTGGAGCTCATTTCAAAACACACTTTAAGCCCTGCCAAACTCCAAACACTGATAACGACATGTCTCAGCTCCGTATTACATCACGTTGCATTAGCACTGTCAATCATTTGACGGGTCACTTCAGGTATGCAACTGCCAATGACCTATTGCACATCACCTAGGCAACGCATATTGGTAAACAAACCATGGAAATTATCCCACTACTGGAGATCACGACTCCTTGCTACAGCTACTACAATCTACACTGCACTCGACCATTAATGAACGTATCTAATAACCTATGACCCTTAAATTATAACGAAAACTGTCTTGTTAGCAAACCATCTAGATGACACTCCTTAAGCAGAAGCAGTAACCTCGTGAACGGCGGTGGGAGCAGCGAGGGAGTTGTCAACAGCGGAGGTGGTGTGGGGCTGGCTCACGGGAGCGACGCCAGAGTTGGAGTCAGACTTCTCCTCGGGCTTCTTGGCATTCAGAATGGACTGGGCGTACTGGTAACCCTCCTGTGACAGATCTCGAACGGTAGCGACGGTGGCGTATACTGGACCAGAGACAGTCTTCTTATCGTCAATTTCCGATCGCTTGCCGTCGTAGACCTTCTGGATGTGTTCTCGTGTGTTCTGGTTAATCTCCTGGATGTGCGAAGTCTGCTGCTCAATGAGAGGTCGGGCTCGGTCAAAGGCAACCACGGTCAGGCGCCATGCTCGGGCAATCTCGTTCTCAGCATCGGAAACAATCTCGGAACCCTTGGGCAGGTAAGCGTTGATCAGGGCCTCGAGTCGGTCGTTGAGGGGGTGGAAGATGGGGTCGAGTCGAGCGTGGACAATGGGCTTGCCATGGGCATCGTAGTAGGTGACAACCTGGGACTGGACTCGGGAGGCAACGTCTCGGATGGGCTGCACAACAACTCGGGAAACGGTGTTCTTGGTCTCATCGGCGTACTTGTCGACGGTACCTCGAACGTTCTCAAAGGGCTGGGTGACGATTCTGTTGTAGACCTCATCGGGCTTGGTGTTCTTGAGAGAAGGAACGGCCTTGTCGAGTCGGTTGAGGTACTCGTCAGCGACGTTGTCAATCTGGGAGATGTAGGGAGCAGCTCGCTTGACGACGGGCTCAGCGACGGGAGCGCCTCGGTTCTGGATGGCCTGGATGAGAGGAACGGCGTTAGATGCAAAAATCTTCACAACGGGGAAAGAAGCAGCGAAGCCAGTCACGGCAGCAACAGCTGGATACTCGCTCAGGTGCTGGATGAACTTGGACTGGGGCAGAACGTTGCCCTCAATGGGACCGTTGGAAGTGTTGTCGGCGACAGAAGGCATTTTTTGTGTGGGTATGCGGTGAGTTGGTCTCTTGTGGATTCGATGAAAAGCTGGGTTAGTCTAGGTCTTTTATAGGCATCACTGCCCAAATTTATCCGTGCTTGTCTTACTCCCGCATTGGGTTTCATTACCTGCGCTTATCCATTTTGCTGTCAAAGCAAAGTTTCCAGGTGTAGAGTTTGGAGCTCCAAACTCAATCCAAAACAGCGGTTTTTTCGGCTCCTGTAGCGGGAAGGCCCGGCTGGAGCCACCCCAAAGTAGAAAAACGAAAAAAATAGACCAGCGGTAGGGAAACAAATGGCGCACTAGTGGCGGCCCCCGAGGGGGCGGCCAAGAGCACGCCACTGGCAGCCCCATCCACGCATCTCCGCGGTGGCATTGCGACGCGTTCCAGCCCCAGACCTCCGACCCTCGGCTCTCGGGATCTGCACCGATAATGAGGTGAGGTCATTCTCAGTGCGCCAAGATAATTGTTCCGGTCAATCTAAGGGAGCGAAATGCATGCAATGCAACTTTGAAAACGGGATGTGCATAAACCTGTGGGTGTGACGCCACGTGAAAGTTGGCCGCTGCGATAAGATAACCCAGAGGGGAGTAGCGTTGCTGGGAGCAAGCGAGACGACGGAGGGCGAGAGGGCACAATGGACGATCGGGTGGCGAGGCAGCACGGCCGGCAGCAGGATATCTTTTGAGTAAGGTCAGAGCGACCCGCAGCTCGGGTAGCGTGTGAGCTTAAACGAAAAAATAAGACCCCTGCCAACAGAGTTCTCGTCACTCACGACTAAGACAACCAACCCTGCGGAAACCAACAAGGGGTTATAGCCCATAGCTCTGTTTGTTGTTGTTTGATACTCACCAAGTTCTGAGAGCTAAGCACTGCACTCTAGATGACGCAAGAAAGGGATTGTTGTGTGTAGGAAGAAGAGAAAAGAGGTGGCTAAGGGTGTCCTTAAATATTGGGTGGGTTGGTTTTGTGGTCTTATCACACAGTGTGTGTTTTCAATCTTTAGGAGTTCTGACCATCTAAAACGCATTAAGGTTAGGCTTCACGTGTATACTAAAAAGGCGACTCTCTATGTACAGACCCGTGTGTGTAAGAGAGCGTGTGTGTGTGCTGAATAAGTAGGCGATGGTTCGAGTGCACATCCATGTCTGGATCCGCTATCCATGCACCATCGGCGTTGTGGACGCGAGGGTCAGAGATACGAGAGATATTGCCCCAAAACGGGCTGCATAGTACGCTCCCAATTATCATGTGCACACACACCCCATCTCGAGACACTACCCGTCCCTCAATACAAGACACTTTCACACGTCGCCATCCCACCAGGCCCTTGGTATGAGGGGTAGTGTCGATCGTTGTGGATACGACAGACCAACTTAGTCTATATGCGTTAAATCGGAGACTCGGCAATAACAAACCTAACATTTGTTTGATAGATGACAGTGGGAATTTTTTTATAGAGAGAGGGATCTTTGTGGCAGATGCATAGCCCACAGGACAATATAAATCAAATGCCGAGTGTGTGCGTCCGAGCTCACCATCACACCTAGACCACTCATGTTCAATTAGTTAGTGGCAATTAGGATAATCCTAGCTGGATTCTCGGAAAAGACTCCGTAAAGCTTTTCCTGGTTACGACTTTTTTCATCCGCTTGTCTGGAGTCTGACACTCTGAAACCAGATCGATCCGTGAAACGCACAATAAAGCCGGATATTTGGCCTTGGCTCGTGCGAGAACCGCGCCTCTGAGACAGGTTGCCTGCGAAAGAGCCAGATTAGCCCTGGGAAAAGTGGACTGGGCACGCCATCTGGGCCTTTGGACCTTACGCTTTTTCTTGTTTTACTTCAGAGTGTATGCACAGCCATACCCCGCACTCAACTTTGAGTTAAAGAGACCGGAGCTGAAAATTTATTTACGATAATTTGCAAGAAAAACGAAAAGCCGAAGGGGGCTACTACAAAGGTCGAGGACAATTGGAATGAGCTAGTCTGGGTCGAGCCCGCGCGAGAAGCCTCATTAGGCACCTCATAGGGTGTGTTTGGGCAGAAACGAAGGGAAATCACGTTCATGGAATGTTCCAGCTCTGTCACGTTACGACAACCGTACAACTAGAAACGGTCGGTGCGTTTCTATACGCATGTCCTTCCCCGCTTCTCTTGTACTCTCTCCAGAGACTCGATTTCTGAACAGAACCGTGTGGCAGAGAGCATGTGAAGATGGAGATACGAGATGAGACAAGCAGAAATGAAAGCTTTCCAGCAAACACATGCCAGCGTGCCTTAGCTGGGGAGAAGTGTGAAACTCGTCTGACTAAACACAGAATGCATCCACGGAACACGGAGCATGAAACGGAGAAAAGAACGAAATGTGTGCGTCCGAGTAACTGACGGATAGTATGGGGTGTGTGCGTTCGGAGTTGTTACAGAAAAACTCTCTCAATTCTTTTTTCCTCTTTTAATTAGCGTCAATTATCACATTCTCACTAATACACTGCCTATACCGTCCATTTTTTCATCCACCTTTTCCACTTCATTGTTGTGAGGCCTTGTCCTGATCCAACCCGATATTTTCGTATTTCCCCTTTTTGCCTTATAATCAAGGTGCAGAACAAGGGGCGCGTCGTCCAACTCTGTTGGTTCGTATTCCGCCTGAACCTAGTCGGAGCGATAACTGAATGTTAGAAAAGAGAAGAGACAACCGAGCCCTAACAGATAGAATCATAGAGAGGCATAGAAACGAGGTGATTTTTCTGGAAATGTAATTCCAGTAAACACACACGAGCACATTAGTTCAGCACATACCACGGTAAGCCTCGGCTCACCATTACACCGAGGACTTTTCCTCGACAGGTCAGATTACCTCTTTGGTGTGGACACTTTTTCTTGTCTCTTGTTGTTTGGCCTGCCTCATATCGTGCCCTTGTCTGTCACTTGTGTGTCATTGCACCTGCCAAAAGGCTTGGCTGGTTGGCGCTCTGACACTATGGGCTGCAGCCACGCACGCGGCTTCTTCTGTCAACCCTGCATTGTAAGAAATACGAATGCAAATTGCAAAAAAAATGGTTCGCTTTTGCTTTCTCAGCCTAGACCATGCGTGTTTCCCAATGCGGATGAGCCGCCAAATAGACTACCGACACCTGCTAGCAGTGTCGATCACAAGTGGGGAAAAAGTGGAGAAGAGTAGATATTGGTAAATGTCAGACTGACGAATTGTGGACTGGTAGGGTAAGAGGAGGGTTCAAGTGAAGGGAGCTACTGGTGGTACTGTGCTGTGTGCAACCAGTACAAGTACCAGTGGTTGTACCTTAGATGCCCTTGTACTTGCAGTGTTTGTTCCTGTTGTCTTGTCCATCTGACAATGCTATCTACTGTTTCAGCTGTCAAATGATAAGGTGCGGGGACTGGCTGATTATTCACTTTGGTATACGAGAGCAAGAGCTCGTACCGTAATAGGCAAAATAGGTGCCTGAGTCTTGGCTATAGACGGTCACTTAATCTAGAGTGTAATTGCGTCTAATTCAGTATATCTGTGTGGGTCCGGGACTTTGCCGGTGGTTATAGAAAAATAAATTACGCTAGATGCTTGTCCTACGGGTCGGCCGGTATGACGTGACTAGACGATGTTAGCTTAGGGATCGGTACTATTGCCAGGGACCAGCCTAAGTAGATCAATTGGGTAGGTGGAGTGTCAGAGTGTACTCGGTAGCCATGAGTAGTTGTAGCAGGCTGTACTCAGTAAAGAGGTCCTATCTCAGCAGTACTATCTGATAGCACTATGGTGCTATGATTTATTGGTACCGTAGAGTGGTACTCACTCATAGCCTCTCTCATAGTGCTTCGCACTATTCGCTCTGCTATTCGTTCACCACTCCAACTCCTCCGCCCACTTCACTGCCTTCCTCCTACTCCTCCTCTTCCTTCCACCCTCCTTTCCATCAAGTCTCGCTCTCAGATCATTGGCAGTATAAAATCCCAGCACCTCTGAACCCGTCAGAGCACTCTGAAGCGAAGAAATAAGCTTGCTTGAAGACGGCTGTGTGCCTGACACTCTTAGAGACGGTTTGAGATTGATTTCACGTCTGATAGGACTACAAACTCGTCCTGGAGACCGTGGTTCGTTGTAGAGCTCTTCTGTCAACTTCCTTCTCAATGGTTGAGTCACGTTGGCTGCAAATCCAAGCTGTGGAGTCGATGGAGGAGATATTGACGGAGTACTGTCTAGCTGAATAATCCGGACAGCAGAAGGCTCAGTATCAGTTTCCGAAGAGTCTTCAAAAACATGAAATTTCGAAACTGGAGTGTTCCTTAGACTTCTAAACGCCTCTTCAGTCTTGAGTCTTGATCTCAGCACTGGAATTCTAGTAGGTCTCTTTCTAGGCGTTCCTCCATTAGTATCTCTTTTTATAACCAATGGAGAAGTGACTTCCAAAGGTGAAAAAGAGCCAGGTTTGCGCGACTCGCCTCTACCTCTCACTGGAGTACCCTCTTCTCTCAGAGCTCCTATCGACAAACTGGGTATACTCCTAGGGATAGTCAGGGGTGAAAAAGAGGACCGAGTAGGAGAAAAGTGCAGGTAGTCGCCAAAAGATATCTCATCCTCCTCATCCGTGCTGATTTCCAAATTGTCAAGTGTAGGAATCAAGTCATCCAGTTCCTGCTGTGTGATTTCTCTTTCCGTCTGGTCTCTATCAGCTAGAACACTCTCCACCACCCGGAGCCATTCAAACTCCTGAATGTGGTGTTGGTCGTCTACCGGTTTGGGGGCTGGAGACGCAACGGACATGCTGGTGTACTGAGAAGAAGAAGAACCGGTTTTATTTGCAATATCCATGTGTCGCTGGGGTTCGAACTGTTTGTTGATTACCCCAAACAAACGTGCATAAAGTGAAAACTCTATGTGCCTACCTGTTTGATAAAAGCATATCCTGCTTGTATGCTGTGAGGTCACGGGAGATAGGGGTTGGGGAGAAATGTGACATGGAACGAAGCAGCCGTGGGTTTGTTTTGGGTATAGGGCTGCTTTGGTAAGGCTGAGTCACGGTCTGGTGATGCTTAACAGCTCCCCTTCCAAAAAAAAGCACTGTATTATTCACAAATGAACATGTGTCGATCTTCTTTCAGGGGTAAGCCTGTTACCCGGAAGTCAACCTCCCTATATGCTGCACATTTACCTGATATATCAACGGTATCAAGCAGGACCGTATGGTTATATACAGCGTGTAGCAAAACCTCCGAGGAGTCAATTCCAAACATGAAACAACCGCTTCGAGCTACGTGCACATTCCAATACCACATTCCCAAACACATTCCCAAACAACAGCTTCTCCTGTTTTTCACCTAGCCGCAAAGTAGGCGCTAAAAAAGAAACCACGCTAGTAGACGCGAACAAACACATGTAGCGTGCATATTTCGGCGCTAGCAAACGTGAATATTTGCAACAGGAAGGTTTTTCCACTGAAAATTTGAGGAAAAATGAAGATGAAAAATTTGCAAAAAAGATCTCCGCAACGGAGAATTGAACTCCGGTCCCCCGCGTGCTGAACAATGTTCTGACAGGCGGAAATTCTAGCCACTAAACTATTGCGGAAATTTCACGATTTTGGAGAAAAGGTGGCCTCCACACTGGGCGAGCAGATGACTCAGCCGAGCGGAAATGAAAGTGCCTGTGGAGAGGTGAATAACGATATTAGAGGGATAAGACTAACTTAGAAAGATATAGAATCATCAAGAGTACGTATACCCAACTCTATAGCTATCCCAGATTCGTAAAACGGCTGAAATATCGATATTAGTGTTTTTTGGTGCTTGTTCGGGAACAACAGAAGGACAAGAGATGAATAGTTAAAATATGTGCTAAGTTGTTATACTACCGACTCCCAAAAGAGCATGAAAAAGTTTTCCCAACTCCTGGTCTTTGTAGTATATTTTTAGAGCGATTACTGATCAGGACAACCGTAGACCTCGGTATTATACCAGAAAAGGAAATATTATCGAGGTTGAAACGCCCCTGTGACAGTGTCTAGCCTGATACATTTTTGTAGTGTGAAAAATTCACGTTGATGAATATTATCGAAGACTGGTGGTAGGCAGAGTGGATCTGTAGATGGACCATAAGTACAACAAGTAAGGAATGTATGATGTTATACGAGAAGTATTTATAGATGCATACAACTAAGTAAGATCTATTGTTTATACGACAAAGAAACATTCCAAGTCTTCAAAACTTTTCACTTGTCGTTTGACCTGTGGATATTATTCATATCATTCCGATATTTTTCGGTAAGAGTTGCCTGAGGTGGTCCTTGATAGAGGCGAATAATATAACAGGCAGTAACAAAACCATTGTCTAGACAACCGAAGAGGCGTACATACAAAGAACAACTCTGCTTCCAGAAGTCCAACCGTACATACACTTCAACACCCTTCCGCAACACGCCCACGTAACATCGCGAACCAGCCCAAAACAATTCCTAATCCTTGGCTAATGTAACCGTTCGTCTAGACAGGAGGAAAAATAAGCAAAACGAGAAAATAAGCAAAAAAATACTCAGTTTCCCCACACTCACAATGCTTTGTGTGTTCCAGAGTGGGACAGAATATGTTCAAATCGATCAAGGGTTAAGCTTACAAAGAGGGAGGCAGGGAATAATACCCTACGTTAATATTCGTTAGAAGTGCTATGGACAAGTCCTTGTATAGACAATGAAGAGAACAAGCAGTTGTTTTGTTTACTGACAGTAGTTATTATGTTTACTAGACAAGAGGCAGTTACCATTCTACAAGTAGGGTTGTTATTATGTATATTCATTGTCTCTATTTGTTTTGTCGGAGTCCGTTGTCTACTGTAACGGCCCCGTAACAGCCTGAATATCCTCCTTATCGGTATAAACAATCGGAGCGAGTCCGACCTTGTAGTCCTGCAGATCAAACACAGTATAGGCGTTCTTCAGAAAAGGGTCACCGAAAATAGTAACATTGGGATAATTAGGAAAGTAAGCCGAGTTCTGAATAGCCAACATACACAACCCAGATCCTTCATTCTGACCAGTAAAATAGGACAGAGGAAGAACCAGAGAAGTCTCATCAGCGTGAATAGTCAGACCCTTGAAATTGAAGTCCACAGACATCTTGGCGTCACAGTCAATAGCAAAAGTTCCTCCTTGAGCGTCTTCCGGAGACAAACCTAGAGCTTTAGTAACAGCATTGAACTCAGGACCAGGAAGTGCAATAGCCAGTGATCCAGAGTCAAGAATCACTTTACTGTTGAACTCAACCTCATGTCCGTTAGCTGTAATACTAGTAAAGTTGATCTGGGAACCAAAGTTCGGGCTTTCAACTCCATAGTAGTGCAGGTCTCCACTGTACTTGGCATGGTCAATACCTCCTAGTAGAAACGTTCCATCGGGTGAATCAGGACTGGCAAAGTTCAAAGAGTACACAGCCCGATCAATATATCCCTGTTGAACAGCAGCATACGGGAAACTCTTGTAAGTTTGGCCTTTGGTAACCTGTTCCATCTGAATGTAGGACATTCCAAGAATACCTCTACCCAGCCCAGAGGTCTGAGAAGCAGCTCCAAATTGGAGATTGGAGATGGAAACTCCTCCAACAGACACATTGTCAGTCACCCAGTTGCCTTTACTAGCCATACCCACATACTGATCTCCATAATCGCCGTTGAGGAAGGTATAAGTGGACGAGCTTTGAGGACCATAGGATCCCTCATGAGCATACCCGTCTGAAGACAAAGGAACCCACAAATCTCCTGATCCAGAATCAAAAGACACTTGGAACGATTGAGGAGGTGTTCCAATGGTAATGTTGGTGAAAATGAAACTTCCAGGTTGAGTGGTAATAGGGTCAAGGTAGGTCTTGGAAACAGCCAAAGAGATGACTTTGGAGTTAGCTGGAGCAGCTGAACACACAGCAGCGAGGGTGAGGAGTGAGAGGAGCATTTTACAGAGAAAACTACTCTTTTCACATCTATATATATCAGGTTGATGCCGTGCACTCTATCCACTTAACGTTATGTTATATTGAACCGTATCCACCTGGACTTGAACTTTCAGGGTGGTATTGTGGTGGTACAAGATGGTGGAGAATTGTTGGCCTGAAAAACCTGAAATGCATGAATAGTTGCGAAACAACAATTTCTACAGTTCAAATATGGTGATTATGCGAGTTGTAACGGTGACGTTGGATCGCTTATCTACATCTCAACGGCTCAAAGTTAAACGAGTCAATGTCGTACCTGATGAAGTAAAATGACAATGGAGAAGTCGAATGCGGACTTGGAACGGCTCTTTTAAACGATATACCAAGCCACAAACCGATTACACAATGATAACCCCGGTAATCAGGTACAAGAAATGAGACAATGAAACTCTGATTTGCTTAGAGTTCTTCAACTGGAGCTCAGCTAAGGCAGTTGAAAATTCAAGTAAAATCGACTTCTCTGGATTTATACGAAATAGGACATTTATTAGTATAATAATGATGATGAAGATGAGACACATTCAACCAAAGCAATATGGTATTAGTTGCGTTGATATTACAGAAGATATAGCTGTTTCAAGATCAGCCATAAATTAAGGTCACCCAAATGTTACGAGATCAAATCACATGGTATCCCTTAGCAAAGATCATATTCATAATGAGCACACCAAACCAAACAATATGATATCAAAAGCATTTTTTGGAATACTCTTAACCTGTCTAGGTAAGCATTTTGAAGGTTATCTGATGGCCCTAAATTTTAGTTGACAGGGTTAGCGTGTTTATTAGCGTGTTGATTAAGCATTTTATAGGCTATTTGAATCTTAACAAACTGGGAGATTTGGAGACAGAGAACAGTGTCAGAAACAGTAGCAAATGATGCAATTGAGAAAAAAACTGAAGCAAAGACGTTCACCAGGGTATCAAAGAACCCTGAAACAAAGTCTACAATACTGTTCTCTATAGCTTACAATCATTCACTAGCTTTCAGATAGAATAAGGTCACCCTCTCAACTGTCAGAATAAGGGCAGCCATCTCAAAGTGACTCCCAACTGAAGATTCTATCAGTATCTACTTGTAGACAACCACAACCACACACTAAGTATATACATTACGGCATCTGCCTTTTCATTAATTAAATACAATGTTTTTCTCCGTTTACATCATCAGAGCGGCGGCGACAACACCTCCAACAGCAAGGGCACCGTTGACGTAAGCAACAGCTCCTCCGTTGGACTTCTCCTGGGTGGTAGATCCAGAAGCAGCAGCGGCAGTGGCAGATCCAGAGCCGGAAGCGGTCTTGGAAGCAGCGCCGGCAGAGACAGGAGTGGAAGAAGCATCTCCGTGAGAGTGGCCAGAGTGGTCATCGGAAGAGTTGGAGGCAGCAGCGTGTCCGGAAGAGTTTCCAGAGCCCTGGGTGTTCTCAGCGAGAGATCCAGCGTTGGCACCAGAGACGGCCTCGGCAGAAACACCGGTGGAGTTCTTGCAGACGTCAACGTTGAAGGCGTCAACGGAGTTGTCGACCTCAAAGTCAATGCAGTTGTACAGGTTTCCGTCAACAGCCTGCATGATGACCTGGATGGTTCCCTTCTGGCCGTCCTTGAGGTCGCCGAGAGGCAGACCGGGCATGCAGAAGTTTCCGGCACCAAGCTCGTTAATAGGTCCGTACAGCTTCTTGAAGTCCTTCTGGCCATCGTTACCAGACTGGGTTCCACAGTTGTCGCCAAGACACAGTCGGTACTCGGTGATGGCAGAGGAGTGAGAGGTCTTGAGCATGACATCGACGGACTTGCCGTTGACCTTGAATCGCTCACCAATCTTGCTCAGACCTCCACAGGGGCCCTGAGTCTGGGTAGCGTGGGTGTCTCCTCTCCATCCGGGGTAGAAGACGGTGAAGTGAGCGTTGGCAGTAGCCAGCAGAGTAGCAAGAGCAAGGGCGGAGAGCTGCATTGTGTGTGTGTTGATTGTGGAGAAAGTTCCGGGGAGATCTGGATACTTTTATATACGTGACGATACGGTATGTTACGGAGTACAGGTCCGAGGGTATGTGCTCGGGGGTGCATAAGCTTTGGGTGGAGCTAGAGAGGATTTAGGTTGTTAGCCGTGTGCCGTTGTTATAACAGTGATATGGAGGTATAGGAGGAGTGGTAGGAGGTGTTGTTTCACGTGATTTTGGTGTTTGTCACGTGACAAGTCGATTTCCGCGCTGGTAGCTTTTTATTCAGCCCCCCTTTGACACTGTACTATCCCACAGGGCTAGCCGCTGTGCCTCATCTAACGAGCAAATATATGCACTAGTGCGCACTTTGACAAACCCTATTGTGGAGCCTATCTCGGAGCCAAACAGAAGCGGTTAAATGTGAGTAATCATGATGATCTTGAAGATTGTCTTAGAAAAAAAAAAAAACGTGGGGGAAGTAGTGGGGGTCTCGCGTCACGCGGGGTACTTCATTTGGCCATCCACTTGTACATGATCTACGTTAATTGGCTTACTGGCTACCATCAAGGTGTTACATGTTTCATCAATCATTATTATAAGTTAAGACGAGCAAATATCGAGGACTTTGGACTGACTTTTTGATTTGTAATATTAGTCAGGGGTCGCTTATATCAACGTTGCTTCTTGCAAGTCGCTTATTTTCGCTTATTGTCTTGGATATTTGCTCGTGCCTGGCTCAATTTGCTCGCTCCACCCTCACAATTTGCTCAAGAGGCATACCGAGCAAACACCAGCTCGCCAAGAAAGATGCCGCCCAGAACCGACACAAAGTAGCCCACATTGTAGGTCATGGTGATGAGCATGAGCAGGTAGCCCACTCCAGAGAGCACCGTTTGGATAGCGGCTCTGGGGACATCTACAGACAGTCTCCACGGTCTAGGACCTTGTCTGGTGATCATCTGGGGTCCCTTTTCGGGCAAATCGGGTCTCTCGAGTTTCTGAAGCCGTTCCTGCTCCTCCTCCTCATCCAGCTCATCTTCAATGTCTCTCAGACTCTTGTAGGGCTGGTCTCGTCCGATATCGTTCAAGGCCACCACCTGTTTGTTGAGCTTGCCCGTCTTGATGAGCTTTTCATCGAGCTTGAACTTGACGACAAACAGTCCGCGATAGATCATGGCGAAAAACACGATGAAAATGCACGTTCCAGCGTACTGGCCTCTGTTGGAAGGGGTCCACTGTTCAGAGAAAAGAGCATCCACCATGTTTGAATGGAACGTCATGGCCATGCTGTGTGCCATGGGAGCAGATCCACCCATATCCATGCCTCCCATATCCATTCCCGAGTGATCGTGGCTCATTTTTTGAAGTTGGTGAAGAAAAAAAAACCAAGTTTTGATATTCTTTTTATCTATCTACTCCGGGAGCCAAACCTAGATATTTGCTCGTTTCAGACTAGAAAAACCTTGAGCCGGATTCCGTTTGCCTAGCTCGAAGCCTATGCATAACTGAGCAAATCTTAAGTGGGTGGTGCTAAAAGTGTGGATGAAATACTCTGCAAAACCCTTCAACTCACTCATTCGACGCCCAATCAACTCACAAAATGGTCTACGACATTCTGGCCACGGCAAAGAACCAGGGACAGGGCTCGTACAACGCAGACGGGTCTCCGAGACCCGGGTTTCTGGGACGAGTCTACTGGATGACCATAGGAGCTGTACTGGCTGTTATGACCATCATCAGAGTGCTCTCTCTGCTTCGACAAAGGTACTATTTGAGTCGCCAAAAGCCGCCACGATCAGATACAATCCCGGCTAAAATCATAGGAGCGTTTGTTTCTACTGCTAGAGAATGTTCTCTGCTGCAAATTCCAGGCTTTGATATTCCCTGGATCAACTACACGGTGGAGTTTCCTCCGGTTGGAGATATCCTCATTCTGTGTTTCTACGTCATGATCGTCATGCTGCTGTTGTTTTCTAAAATCAATATTCGAAGCCCAATGAATTATGAGACGGTAGCCTATAGATGCGGCTGGGTGTCCATCTCTCAGCTGTCTCTGATTGTCATTTTGGCAGCAAGAAGAAACCTGATTTCCGTTCTAACCGGTATTTCCGCACAGAGACTGAACCTCTACCACCGATGGACAGCCAGAATTCTGTTCCTGTGTGTTCTTCTCCATCTGGGATACTTTATCAAGACCTGGGGAGTGTCCAACCAGATCCAGTACCAGGTCAAGAACAATATTTTTGCCCAGAAGGGATTTGGAGCGTTTGGAATCCTCTGCTGGATTTTCATCTCGTCTTTTGCTCCTTTCAGAAACATGAGCTACGAGTTCTTTGTCTTCCAGCATATCGTCACTATGATTGGATTCCTGGTAGCTGTGGTTATTCATGCTCCCGATTACGCATATCACGTGGTCATTCCTCCTCTGGCTCTTTTTGGACTCGATAGACTGCTCAGACTGGTGTGGAACATGTTCATCAACAAGGCTGGTCTTAAACCTCATCAAGCAGAACTCAGAGTCGAACCTGGAGCGGTAGTGGCTACTATTCCTACTGGACTATCGTGGTTCCCAGGTCAGCACATGTACCTCAGATTCCCCAACGTGTCTCCTCTTGAACAGCATCCCTTTACTATTGCTACTCTTCCTGGAGACGATATGCAGTTTGTGATTCGATCCAAGGCTGGATTTACCAAGAGACTGCTTAAGAAGGCGTCTCAGTTGCCTGAACATGAGAAAATGACTCTTCCAGTCTACCTTGACGGACCTTACGGAGAAACCAAAGACTTTAAGCAGTTTGATACTTCTGTTTTTGTTTGTGCAGGTATTGGAGCGTCTTTCTGCCTCCCTATTGCAGTCGATATTATCAGAAACCAGCATAAAACAGTAGCCAGACGGCTCAAGTTCATCTGGATCACGAAACGGTTCCAGGATATGGAGTTGTACGCTGCTCAGCTGCTTGAACTTCTGAAATGTGCCAGAAACTTTTATGATAAAGCCACTGGCATTGACGTGGTGGTTGAGATCTTTGCTACCTGTGAAGATGACTGCTGTGGACCTGTCACCAACTGCTCTGGATGCTGCTGTGATGAAGTAGCCATTTCTCAAGGAGCTTGTTGCTGTGCAGCTGGAATTGAACCTCAGCCCAAGAATGAGACAAACTCACAGACTGCTCTGGCTCAGTCTTCTACTCTATCTCCAGACTACTACGACTTTGTGGAAGCTGGATACCTCAGATTGAAGCAAGGAAGACCTCAACCGTACCAGTATAACCGACGTAAGAAGCTGGGATCGGATAAATCTTTCTATCGACTTATCTCGCCGGTCATTGCTATGGCTCAGGGCGAGTCTGGAGTGTGCATTTGTGGCCCTAGACGGTTCACGAGAATTGTGTCGAATACGGTGGTGGATATTACAGACGATAGAGCGGTGCTCAGAGGAACAGGTAATCAGGCCGTGTACACGCATGTGGAGCATTTTGGCCTGTAGGGGGTGAACAACTTATATATTTATTGCATTTTGAAATAATAACGAATTAAAAGGGAAAATACGGAAAAATAACACAGGCCTTAAAGCTCGGGGCTGCTCTTCAATCCATATCCTAACCTTAAATTGTCAGGATAGAATCTTTGGACGGTAAAAAGAGGTCATTGGAGTAATCAAATTCATCATTTTGTTGTCATGGGGGGTAAAGAACAGTCATGTTTTGTCTGAAACGACTTCATATTGCGGACTACTATGTATTTACAAACTTGCGCAAATCTCAAAAGGCGCCTATAATACAACGAGATATGAAGAGAAAGTTTGTCAAGTAGACGTTCAACAAATAGCTTATTTAACTGGGATGATTGTAGTTGACTGAATTAGACAAGCCATAAGGGCACGATATGAATGGTATAAAGCCCAAATTTTTTACTGTAGCATTTCTAGTCCCCCTCCAATCACGTGACAACATTCCTACACCCACTCAACACAATCCGCCCACCTTATCAACATCCTTAGCTGCTTGTAATGCAGTCATTTCTGCATCAGGAATCTCCAACGTCAGTGTCATGTCAGAAGAATGGACCGGTCTAAGTAATGAACCAATCAGAATGAACCAATCAGAGTGTTCTAACCCGTCATCTTAGTAAGTCAAGCTGGAGCTATCAAAACTCAATTCGGGGGAGATGAATGTATCTCGACGAAGAGAGGTGCCACGGGAAATCTGAAGAGTGAAAAATGTTCGCCGTATCGAGTATACTCCAAATTGACTCTACAAACTCCAAAAAAAGACCACGCGGTTACCTCCACCCTCCACCAAGTACCCCATGAAGAGCCCAACAGCCTATATTTTAAAGTGCAATTAGTTTCAGTCATGTGATGGGTCAGTCATGTGATGGGTCTACAATGGGGCTGACATGTATCAGCTATAGAACCCCATGGAACATTCGTTTACAGACACTTCACAATACACTTGTCAATGCTCACACACCCGCCACATACGTTATGTTGGTTTGGAGGCTGCAGGCGTTGCCATGGAGATGAGCAAATGTAGGCAGGTTTGGAATGGGGTGAAAAGTGGGTGAATTGAGTCAGGAAAAAACAACAATCACGTGACCACCCTTAGGAGTATCACGTGACTTAAAAACCCTTCATTTAAGTGATTCAATCCCCCCCAACAGCTCTGCCATCTCACCCCAGTGGCAAACTATAACAGAGCACACTGCATGATCAAAGTTTAAATAATTTAATGGAAAGACGAGCTCTCCACATCTCGAAATCTACTCCACCACTGTTCACACGGCATGACGACGCTCAACCCGTTTGCCACGCTGGGGATCACGCCCGGCGCGAGCGAAGTCGACATCAAAAAGTCGTTTCGCAAAATGGCGCTCGCCTGGCATCCCGACAAGAATCCACATCGAAAAGACGAGGCCACGAAAAAGTTCCAGGATATCAACGACGCCTACAAGGAGCTGATTGACACAAAGACTCGACGGGAGGCCGAGCTCAAGTGGAACGTTTCTGCCAAGACGTCTTCTGCTTCTTACTACTACAGCACTCCTTCTTCTTCTTCCAGAGGAGGAGGATGGTCGTCAGGATACAGAGACGACCCGTTCCCTGAGTACACCACTTGGGGAGGAGGGTTTTACAAGCAGCAGCAGCCCAAGACGTCGAAAACGCGCTCGAAAAACAGCGCATACAGCCACTACGCCCAAAAGGAGTCCAGCAACAGATACGCCTATGAGACACCCACTGGTAGCAAGTACAAGGCCAAGACGAAACCAAAGCCCAAGACGGAAACCAAGCCGAAACCCGAGTTCCGACAAGAGACCAAGCCGAAACCCAAGCCTAGACAGGAGACTAAGCCCAATGTTTACGAAACTCCTCCTCAGTTCAAGTCGACAGCTGGAGATCCGAAATTCAACCGCAAGACAGGATACAGTTACACGTCTGGAGAGAGGTATAGGCCTGGGGAGACGCCGAACGTCAAACCTCCTGTTTACGATGAGCCGGATTCAAGTACGCCCTTCAACTTTGAGCGTCAGAGACATCCTCATAGCAGTTCTGGTAAAGGGGAAAAGTTTAAAATGTACGATGAGCCACCGGCTAAGGACAAGCCTACCAGTGGTACGTTTAATTTCACCATGCCGGATATGAAGACCTCTGAACCTTCTCCGTCTGCAAAGTCATACAGAGAAAACCACAGTTTTGTGTTTGATCAGGACGAAGTGACTTCTGAGGATAGTGATTATGATGACGAAGACCTGCCTGATCCTCAGTACAGAGAAACGCCGCATCCGTTTTTCAACAAACCGTTTGTTGATCTCACCAATGACGATGAAGATGTGCAGGAACTGTCTCCTGACGAGTACAGAGAGATTGCCAGGGAGGCACAGAGGAAGAAGGATCAGGAGAGAATGGAGAGGGAGGGACAACAGAAGCGAGATATGTTTGGAAACGTGCTGTCGTCTTCTTCAGATGACGAGGTGGAGGTTGAAAGTGAGGTTTCTGACGATGAACACATGTTTGGAAACGGTTCTCAGAATTCGTTTTTTGGAACTCAGCCCATGTTTGCTTCGAATCCTTTCGATAAGAGTGTGCTAGAAGACATGTTCAACTTTTCTCTAGGAGGAGACAGTCCTCAACAGAAGAGAAGAAGACCTACAGCTTCTCACAGACAAAGAAGAGGAAGGGTTTACCCTACGAAAAAAACAAGCCCGGATTCAAAACCGTTATTTGACTTGAATAACGTGCACCCTTTTAATGAGACGCATGGCAATTTTGGAATGGACGAAATTCGAAGTAATATCGACCAAATGGGAGGAGATAAGGTGAAAACGGAAAAGGCTCGGCCTGTGGGGGAAGAAGATACTGGCAGGTTTAGAAGGCAAAGGAATACAACCTCTGAACCTGTAAACACGTCTTCTTCATCGGCTTTCAAGGGTGCTTCTTCATCTGCATACACAAAGCTGAATATTGATCTGGCTACAGATAACGCAAACTATATCGTTGCTCCTGAACCTCCTTCTGCTAGTAGGGAGTATGGAGAAGATGACGAGACTGCTTTGGCTAGGTACCTCAGAGACTTCAATCAGTACCAGAAGGATATGGACGTGTTCTACTTGCAGTGTATCGAGTACCGCAAGGCTCGAATGGTGGCTAACGACACTCACAAGAATGTGTTGAATTCATCAGCCACGTACCGAAGGGCCAATATTGAGGCCAGAGAGATGGACGCCATTGTGTTGGAAATGGAGTACTCTGCGACAAGGAAGCATGCAGAGGCGTTGGAGAAGTACGATCAGGTTAGCAGTAATCTCAGGTAGCCGAAAACTGTACTTCAGGACAGCATGGAAATCATAAAGGCCAGGATGGCAACATAGCTTACAATCAAAATGAATTATTTATTTAATGTTAGTGAAGTCGTAGTGTGAATATTTAGTTGTATATTCAGTGTTGAGCATCTCTATATTGTACTGGGATAGAGCTGACTTTAAAAGGATACACTGTTTAGCTTGAGTTAAGGTAGCAGTAGCGTCCTTCCTCAGTCTGATTGGAAAATAGCTACAGAGATGAGAATACCACCATTGTGTAGCTCTAGAGAAGGGGAGCAGAATGCACTTACTGGTTTGTCCGAGAGAGGCCCAGAAGATGTCATTCTCCAGAGCAGTTTCTGACTCTACCATACTGTAGCTTAATAGAACATATTGTAAGAGAGCTCCAAGTGACCTTAAATGACAGTGCTCTTTGATAACATAGACAGTGCAATTGTAAGGCAACTACAGCCATTTAATAATGAGAATATATTCAATACAATAATATAGATGGCATTAGGCAAGGCCACAAGGGCCTAAATGGTTGTGTTTAGGATGTGCTCGCTCTCGGCCTAAATACCACCCGCCTTCCACTCCTCATCAACCTCATACCACGTAGAGTAAAAATCCTTAAAAAATCTCGTACCCAACATGATATCCTTCGAACCAAGAGTACCCCGAATAGAGTGCATGGACAGCTGAGCAATACCAGCATCCACAGCTCTCATACCTGTAGCAGAGGCCAAAAATTTACCCAGAGTACCACCCGCTCGAGTATCGTTTCTGGTATGCATCACCTGGGTTTTATTATCTGTTCGTCTGGCGATTTCTTCAATGAGAGCCATGGATACAGCATCAGAAGTAGTTGCTGCGTTGGGATACACTTTAAGGGTCATACCATAATTAAGCTGAGGTTTGTGGAATTCAAGGTAAGCGTCTGAAAAGTTTGGGTTAACAGCATGGCCGACATCAGCAGAGATCAAAAACGAGTTGGCATACGTCTGGCGGGTATATTCGGCGGCTAAATTCGCCACACTGGGATCCATTCCATGAGCAATAACCCTCTCAACAATGCTCTGAAATAGGTCGCCTTGAGCACCCTGTCGAGTACCCGAACCCACCTCTTCGTTATCGTAACAAGCGACGATATTGAGCGCCCGATCATCGTGATCAGCCTCAATGAAGCCCTGGACGGCAGTATAAGTGCACAGTTTGTCGTCGACTCTGGGGCAGAAAATGAACTCCTCGTTAAGTCCTCCAATAACAGGATCCTGAGTATCAAACAGCTCCAGTTCGACTTGCAGAATGTCCTGCACAGACACTCCAGCGTACTTGGCCAGCAGTCTCAGTAGATCAATAGAATGCTTACCAACCATAGGACTCTTCTTTTCCTCTTCAGTAGGCTCTTTGACCTCCTTGGAGGACGTCAGACCAATAATGGGCGTCATCTGAGTCTCTGGGTTGAAAGGGGGGTTGGCAGGAGTGCCAAAATGAGGAGCCAAAGTGGGGATTCGAGCAATAGGATAAGGAACATGAACCAGCTTAGAAGTGACTGATTTTCCCTCTCTCACAATCAATCGTCCTCCAATTCCAAGATCTCGGTCCCACCAGACGGAACTGAACGCCCCAGAGTAAGGAGCAACTCCAATCAAGTCGTATCCATCAACAGGCTTCTTGATACTAATAGGCTTGACTCGTCCACATAGAGCATCAGTATGAGTAGCAACAACACCCACACCGTTACCCGGCGTCCAGTTCTCGCCAATCACAACGCCCATGATAGCGCTGCCGTTTCGTCTGACGTAAAACTTGTTGTGGGTAGTCAGATCCCAGTCGTCTCGTTCAGACAGTTCGACATATCCAGCCTTGTCGAAATCTTTAGCCAGAAGATCGCAAGCGTGGTATGCAGTGGGGGACTTGGACATAAAGTCCATAAATCGTTCAGCCTCAGGTTTCCACGTCATTGTGTTAGTTGTAGTGGTGTTGTGTTGTGAGGCACTGTATAAGAGGAGGAGGCTAAGACATGCAGCGATTATGTGGGTGAGGTGAGGAGCCAATGGGGCATACAGGAAAGGATGAGTAAGCAAAAAGATAAAAGAGATAAGACACAGGTCACGTGATAATCAAAGGATAGCAATTTTTTGGCATTTACTCGATTTTCTACGGTATTTTGTGTACTGGTAGTTCTTGGGGGGCTGGTGATGGTGGCTACTTTTAGCTTACCCCTAGATGTAGCATAAAGTGGAAGCTGGAGGGCGGAGGAGTAGAGCTACGGGGATGAGGATAGTACTGGGAGAATGAGGAGAAAGAGGCGGTTCCGAAAATGTGATAAAAAGTTCACTTTTGTTGCTATCACGGCGACTTGATGAACACCCCAGGGAGCTATAAATATAACCTTAGCCTCGGACGTTTTTAGATGTTGAAGGTTGATTCAAGGGGGAGGTGAGAAGTGGAGTGTTGTGCAGTTTCTGGGAGGTGTTTGAACGGGCTATTGAGGTGTTTAGACGTGTTTCCATCAGGTTCTGAAGGAATTGAGCTGATTTCTTAAATTTCACAATTTTGTTAAAGAAGTCAACTAAGTGTCAACTAACCATCATATCATCAACTAACACACCATTTCGAACACAATATATTTGTATTTTCCCTCCGGATCTGGACAAACAGGGTCTACACAGCCACATCCAAGCCTGTACACATGCATACAGCACACACCTACGGTCAAACCAATACCGTTGTTGTTTTTAGCACGTCTCCAGGGGTTATAGGTGATAAGCTTTGGAGGTGTGCAAGTGGGAGTAAAGAGGCAGCATCAAGGAGGGCCTTACGAGTAGAAAAAGCGAATTTCAAAGCCAGTATAATATTCATACCACCTCATTGGTCCATATTTCACCACTTTTTTTTTTCCATGCCATACAATATCCAGCTGTCCAGTGATGCTCCTTGTATTTCATCCTCGTTAACTGAAACTTTATCTGGATCTCGACGCGTGTTTTTCATTTGACACGTAGCCATGATATACCAGAAGTGACAATATAGAGACCAAGAACACACGTATATATACCGTCCTAGCACACTACTTGACGTACCCCACAAAAAACCGCCTCGAAAACGCAGCTAACCTCTACTCCTCCACAACCCTATCCCACGTGTAGACGTGGTTCATGCATCACCACTAAGGTCCCTTCTCTACCCACGACACGATGATATCGCTCAACAAAAAGCTCGTGCTGCTGGTGGGCGTGGTTTTCCACGTCGCCTTCATGTGGTCCATCTTTGACATTTACTTTGTGTCTCCCTTGATCCACGGCATGAAGCACCATCAGAGTACCGCTACGCCTCCTGCAAAACGTCTTTTTCTGATTGTTGGCGACGGTCTGAGAGCCGACAAGGCGTTTGAGAAGGTGCGGCATCCGACCACCGGCGAGTCCGAGTACCTGGCTCCTTTTCTGCGTTCCAAGGTCATGTCTGACGCGACTTTTGGAATTTCCCATACTAGAATGCCCACAGAATCGCGTCCTGGACACGTAGCGCTGATTGCAGGCTTCTACGAGGACGTGAGTGCGGTTACCAAGGGCTGGAAAGAAAACCCGGTTGATTTCGACTCGGTATTCAACCAATCTCGACATACTTATTCTCTGGGGTCTCCTGACATTCTGCCAATGTTCAAGCATGGAGCTGAAGATCAGTCGCGAATCGACGCTATCATGTACGGACACGATTTTGAGGATTTCACCAAGGGCTCCATTGAGCTGGATGCGTTTGTTTTCGACCATTTGGACGAGATTTTCGAGAAATCAAAGACAAACAAGACTCTGGATGCTCAATTGAGATCTGACAAGACGGTTTTCTTCCTCCATCTGCTTGGAATCGACACTGCAGGCCACTCGTACCGTCCTTACTCTGCCGAGTACTATGATAACATCAAGTACATTGACGAGAACATTGGTAAGCTGGTGGACAGAGTCAACAAGTTTTACAACGACGATGAACAAACAGCATGGGTGTTTACTGCTGATCACGGAATGTCCGATTGGGGATCGCATGGAGATGGACATCCCGATAACACTCGAACTCCTCTGATTGCTTGGGGTGCAGGTGTCAACAAGCCTATTCCTGCTTCTGAAGATAAGGGTAACCATGATGAGTACTCGGAGGTGTGGGATTTGCCTGTGAAGCGGAATGACGTTAACCAGGCTGATATCGCTTCGCTGATGTCGTACTTGGTTGGTCTCAACTATCCCTCCAACTCTGTGGGTGAACTTCCTTTGGCTTTTGTTGATGCTTCTTCAGAGACTAAGGCTCTGGCTATCAGAAACAACGCCCTGGCTCTGGTTGAACAGTACCTCGTTAAAGAAGAACAACAGCGAGGCTCCCAGATCATCTTCAAACCCTACCCTCCGTTGTCTGAGGCTGGAAAGACCATTGACGAGAGACTGAAGCATATTGACGAGCTGATTGCTCAGGGACTTGATCAGGAGTCAATTGTGGCTTCCGAGGAGCTCATGGGATACGCCATCACGGGATTGAAGTACCTCCAGACCTACAACTGGCTGTTCCTCCGAACTCTTGTCACTATCGGTTTCTTTGGATGGATTGCAGTGGCTTTCTGCTCTTACCTTTTGGCCTTTGTCGTTCGATCCGACAAACCTTTCACCACCTCTGCTCCCCTCAAAATCGTTGCTTACATTGCTCTAGCTACTCTTTCTGGCTTCTTCATCTTCCAGAAAGCCCCTCTTCACTACCATCTCTACGCCGTCTTCCCTGTGGTCTTCTGGGAAGCTGTTTTGCAGCGACGAACGGCTGTGGCTGAGGGTATCTCTATCCTTGCAGGTCGTTCAACCTCCAAGGTTCCCGCTTTGGCTGCTGTTCTTGATATTGGACTGTCTCTGGTACTCCTCGAAGCTATCGTGTATGGATACTTCCATCGAGAAATCTTCTCAGTGTGCTTTGGACTGGCCACTCTATGGCCTTTTGTTCACAACTGGACTGTGGCTAAACGAGAATGGCCCACTACTATTGCCTGGGTGATCATGTGTGGTGTTATGTCTTCCTTCACTCTCCTTGAGGTCGTCAAGGTGGAGTCCATTGAACAGATTCTTCTGTCTGGAGCTCTCATGCTTGTGATTGGACTGGCCTTCACCGTCTACCTCAACAAGAAACTTGCTCTTGCTGGATCCACCGTCTTCATCCTGTTCATCCAGATCATCCTTGTGGTTGCTACCATGTACTTCACCAAGGAGTCGGTTGAGTCTCTTACAGCCCGAAACGGTCTTCCTCTCTTTTCTCAAGTCGGAGGATGGATTGCTCTTATTCTCTCTCTAGCTGTACCCTTCCTTCACTTCCTAGGTGCTGATGCTAAGGACTACCGTCTGAGACTGCTTATCATCTTCCTTGCTTTCGGACCCACTTTTGTCATCCTCACCATCTCCTGGGAAGGCTTCTTCTACGTCTGTTTCTTTGCCATTCTGGTTGTATGGATCGAACTGGAGACTCAAATGAGAGACGCTAGAGTGACTGCATCCACCCGAGCAGACCTCACTCCTGGCGACTTCCGAATGGCTCTGTTCACCTTCTTCATGTCCCAGATTGGTTTCTTTGGAATCGGAAACATTGCTTCCATCTCTTCTTTCTCACTGGATTCGGTCTACAGACTCATTCCAGTCTTTGACCCCTTCTCTATGGGTGCTCTGCTCATGTTCAAGATCCTGGTTCCGTTTGCTGTTCTGTCGGCGTGTCTGGGTATCCTGAACTTGAAACTGGGAGTTCCTTCCTCAGCTCTGTTCTCCATGGTGCTGTGTGTTTCTGATATTCTCACGTTGAACTTCTTCTACCTGGTGGTCGATGAAGGCTCGTGGCTGGATATCGGAACCGGTATTTCACACTACTGTATTGCTTCCGGCCTCAGTTTGTTCATGATGGTCCTGGAGTACTTGTCGGGTGTGCTGGTGGCAGGTGTATCTATTGCACCCAAGGTCACCAAACAGAAGAAGGATATTTAGAGAGCGAGAGAGAAAACAACAACACAAAACAGTAAATATATATTTTAGAGTAAACCCAGATCGTAAAAGTAGGCAACTGTAGGTTAACGGGCCAGATGGCAGCAGTTTTCTACGCAGAGTGGTGCTAGTTAAGAATTTTAGTTAGAGTTTGTTGAAGAAAAAAGTTCTTTGGGGGTGCGTTTTGGGGGTTCTAGGGGTCCTGGAAATATACCGAAACATGTATTGGGAAGGTATATATCTGGTTCTTAATAGATACGGGAGTATGAGGGGATTTCGTTGCTGAACTTGGACAGGGAGGTGGCTCTAGAACCTATGGTGAGTATGTCTGGTTATACTTTTGTTGGGAGGTTAGTGATAATCGAAGAGTGGAGACAGCCAGATAGAACACGTTATGTCGACATTACCACTCAGCAGAGGGTATATCGAGTGAATATATACACTAAAACAGCCATGGTGATTCCACCACGCTCTTAAAAACCACACTTTCTATACCCACCTGCTACACTCCATCCACCCTTCTAGAACCCACCTCGGCGATTAAGATTCAGAGTCCAATATATTCATGCACAGTCTGAGGAGTGCAGTAAAGAGATGAGGTGACCTAGCACTGAGTATCATTATTACCATTACTATAGTGCCAGGTAGCACTGTTCCTCCACCACTACAGCGGTCCCACTGTCGTCGTGACACATTTCTTTTTCTCGACGATCGAATGATCCTGTTGGACTGAAGATCTCTGGTTTAGGAGCTGAAGATCAGGAGGCAGTCGAATACGGAGGGCTTTGAAGCAAGACATGGGGAGGCAAAAATCGGGCTAGAAAACCAGGGTTAGGGCCAAAATGTCTCAATTATTCGATTACTAAGCCCAGCATAATAATACTGCCCACTTTACACCTCACTATCACCCCTCATCAACCAGCCCGCCAACATCAAATTACTGCATCAACTTTAAGCGACTTAACTCTAACCGCCACAATCAGCTGCTTGAGGTGCATGACCATGGAATTGCGCTGTAAGCGGTACACAGTGAGAAAGACGGAAATGGACGGGAAACAGCACCATGAGAAAGCCCCTCGAATTCTGAGTATTTCCACATAATATATTTCCAAAATACCCCCAACGCACCTCATTTCTCCACCCGAAGAAGATTGACTTTATTACCTGGGCCACAGTTATAAAACATACGGCAACATTAATTTGAGAGGGTGTCGATCTTTGTCAACATCTTCAATTTCCTCCTGATTTCCTTCACATCACCAACATGTCGTCCGAAGTCGCCCCCATTCACCCCATCAACACTATCATTACGCCCGGTGCTATTAATGTCACTACCACGGCTGCTGTAGGAGTAGCCTCCTCTATCGCCTCCTCCAACGACTCTTCAAACTCCACTGTCTCTCACATTCACCCTATTCGAACCTACATCACTCCCCAGGGTTCGGACGGTGTCAGCAACAAGCAGAAGTCAGATGGAGGCTCTGCTTCGGGTCTAGCCTCTGCCACTGCTGCTTCAGGTTCCGCTACTTCTGGTAACGCTGCTGCAGCTGACTCCACCAAGGCTACCAAGACTAACGAGAAGGCTGCTTCGTCTGCTTCTCCCGCCTCTTCTGCTCCTTCCAAGGCCAACGGAGGTGTCTCTCTGACGGTGGCAGGTACTGTCGTCATGGTCGGTTTTGCCGCCCTCTTGTTCTAACGAGATCACTCACTAACCACACTACCCACACACTCTTTAGCATAATCATATTATAGATACGGATCAGTTGTAGGTGGATATGGTAGGCAGTAAGGTAGCCATCTAGACTTGTGTGTCAAAGTGGGACTATAATTGAGCTCATCATAAAGAGCTTGACTGTACTGTATACTATCAAGGACCTCAACCTCATTAACATCATCATAATCTCTTCTAGTGTCCATGTAGTAACAGTAGAGCCAGAACACAACTTATGTGTGAATACATGACCCCATATACACGTATATCACCCAAAACACCGATTACGTAACTTCTCCACCGGTCAAAACCGCCCAACCACTTTTTCTGCCAGTTGCGGCCATATCCTGGTGAAAATACGGCTTCCCGTCCGATCAGCCATAGTCAAGCACCAGAGAGCCTAGTTAGTATTGTAGTGGGAGACCATACGAGAATCCTAGGTGCTGCAATTCTTTGTTTTTTGATGCTGCTGTTCTTGGCCATTTATTTTGACTTGGTGATGTTTACGTAAGCTTAAATTAGTTTGGTCGATTGTGGACGTTACAGGAAGGTTACAGGTATGGGAGTGATACAGGGGATCTTTTTAGATCGAGGGCATTCGAATGATACCAATTATGAGGCGTTTTGCGGAGAAATACATATTTGTGGTCGGTGAGATCCAGCACATATTTGAGTATTCTGCATGATGAGGTCTATCTCACCTCTTACCAAAGTATCCGAACTTATAGAGCCATGTTGGTGTGTGTGACCTTGCCCTTCTGTCTCTCTTCCTTGAGGCCTTCTCTTACTCTCACCTCACTCTAAATACCTACCTTAAACACTCCTACATACCCCATCCTCTACTTACCCCAGCACCTACACCATCCAACTCATACAATACAATTCATTCAATACATTAATAATACACCTCCTCCGTCTCCTCCATCTCTCTAATCATCTCGTCTCTTCTTCTGGGCGTCGGGCTGTTCTCCAGAGAGAGGCCGTTTGGCAGAACCTCCAGGACCCGTAGGAGTACCAGGGGGAACCCCAGAGTTGAGGCTAGCATCAGGAGCAGCTCCAGGAACAAACGGAGCCACTCCAGCGACTCCAGCACCTCCAGGGGCGCCAGGACGCACGATACTAGGTCGCTGCGACTGCTGCAGACCTCCTCGGCCTCCTCTCATAGCCAAGGCTCCTCCTCTTCCTCCTCGAGCTGTAGGACCCGGGATTCGGCTCTGGGGACGAGGTCCTCCTCCTCCAGGTCCAGTGGGCACTACAGGAGCTGCTGGAGCTCCCTCCTGCTCCTGGTATTGCTTGAGCTCCGCTTCCATCCTGGCCACTCTTGAAGTGAGCAGTTTTGAACGCATCTCGGCCATGGCTCGTTCCGAGAGTCGTGCACCCTCAATCTCCTTCTTGAGCCGTTCCTGGAACTCTGGAGAGCTCTGGTCAATCTCGGCTTGCCGCTCGGCTTCACGCTCGGCAAACTTCTTTTCCCACTCGGCGTTGAGAGCGTCAATCTTGGTCTTGACCTTGTCGTTGGCCTGTTTTCGCACCTCGAGCTTCCACGTGTTGAGGGGAGCTTCGAGCTCAGCCTTGATCTGCTTGATCTTCTCCTCTTGTTCGACCTTGAGAGTAGCAAGCAGCTCTTCTCTGACTTGAAGTCGGTAAGCCTCGTCAGAGGGAGGAGACTGGGGAGCTCCATCGACGGATGTCTTGGAAGCAGCTTCCTGAGCAGCCTTGAGCTCTTCTCGCACTTGAGCTAGCTCGGCTTCAACAGCAGCCTTCTCAGACTCCAGTTGAGCCACCTTGGCTTCGAGAGAAGCGATTTGGGCAAGAGTGGCTTCAGGAACAGGCAGGTTCTTGAGCTCCTCCTCCTTGGCAAGGAGCTCTTGCTGCAGCTGAGAGATCTTGTTAGACATCTCCTCCAAGTCAGAGGATGCTGCAGCAACAGGAGCTTCAGCAGGTTCAGAAGTGGGAGCAGCAACAACTTCAGGGGCCTCAGGAGTAGCTTCAAGCACCACAGGGGTGTTTTCAGCAGCAGTAGCAGCCTGCTTGGCGGCAGCCTGTTTAGCTTCAGTCTCGGCTGCTCGAGCAGCCTCAACCTCCCTCTTCAGCTTCTCAATCTCCTCTCGAGCAGCAGTCAGCTCGTGAGTCTCGGGAACAGGAGTCACTTCAGACACTGTCAGGACTTCATGAGATTGAGCAGCAAGCTTGGACTCCGACTCGGCAAGCTTGGTCTGAGCCTCAGTCAGCTGTTGAGTCATGGTAGACAACTTCTCAGTCAGAGTAGCCACCTCAGCAGTAGTAGTATCCAGCTTACCCTGAGTCTCAACCACCTTTTGGTTAACCACCTCCAACTCGCCCTTGAGTCGCTCCACCTCCGTCTTGAAAGCCTCTCCTTCATTACCAGACTTTTGAGCCTCAGCCAGCTTCTCCTGAGCAGTCACCAGCTCCTGCTGAACAGCATTTCGAGTCTGCTGAGCATGCTTGAGTTTTCGTGAAGCCTCCTCCTTGAGTCTCTCAAGTCGTCCCTTGGTTGCCTCATGCTCCTTCTTGACTGCCTCCAGCTCCTCCTTGACACTCTCGAGCTCAGCAGGATCCACACGTTCATGTCGCTGCAGAATCTGCTGAGTTCGAGCCTTCCACCGCTCATTGTCCTCCTTGAGCAAAGCAATCTCGCCCTTTTGAGCATCAATCTCGGCTTCTCGGTCACTCAACTGGTTCTCAAAGGGTTCCAGTTTAGCTTCCAAAGAAGAAATGACACCCTGAAGACGAGCAACCTCCTTGTTGGAAGCCTCACACTCCATTCGAAGAGTCTTGTTGGACTCTCGGAAGACGGAAAGCTGCTCCATCTTGTCGGCCAGCTCTTGTCGAGCAGACTCAGATCGAGCTCCATCGTCAACAGAAGCCTTGAGACGTTCAAGGTCAGACCGAGACTCATCCAGAGACACGCTCACGTGATCAAGACGAGCCTGGAGTCGTTTGTTCTCCTGGATCGCAAGCTCATGTTGAGTCTCAATGATCTCCTTCTCTTGTCGGAGGTAAGTGACGATATCAGTGCTATCAGCAGACACATCACCGACCTTTCTCTTTTCCAGAGAATCCAACAACAAGTTGTTCTGAGAAACGACATCATCAACACGTGACTTGAGCTGCACCACCTCTCCCTCAAGGGCAGTCTTCTGACTCTCCCATGACTCAGAGGACGACTCAAGCTGCTCCTTGGCACTCTTTGCAGCAGCATCAGAAACGGCAATCTGCGTCTTGATCTCGTTGAACTGGGTTCGCAGAGCCGACAGACTGTTAGCCGCTTCAGCATGTCTCACAAGTTCAGTCTCGTAGTTGGACTGGTAAGTGGAACATGAAGCCACCGTCTCAGAAAGCTGGTTTTTGAGCTCAGCAGTCTGAGAAGAGAGCACTGAAGTCTCAGCGTTGAGAGCTTCAATCTGAGAAAGGAGACCCTTCTTCTCGGCAGAAATGGCACTGATCTGCTCACCCTCCTGTCTCTGGAGCACATCAATCTCGCCCTGAGCATGCTTCAGTTCCTCAGATAACACCTTGTTCTGCTCCTCCAGACCAGCCACACTCTTGGTCTGAGCCTCAAGCTGACTCTCCAGGTTCTTCTTGTACTCGTCATGAGAAGCAACCATGGTGTCCAGACCCTCCTCAGCAGCCTGAGCAAGACCCTTGAACTGCTCAACCTGAGCGTTGGAAGAGGCAAGCTCAGACTTGACCAACGACAACTCGCTCTGAGCAGACGCCAGTTCGGTCTTGAGTCGACCAAGCTGAGTAGCTTCATCTCCTTCATTCTGCTGCTGCAGAACAGCCACTCGCTGAGTCAGAGACGTCACCTGGCTCTCAAGACTAGCGTTTCGTTCCTTCAACGAAGCCACCTCGGCCTTGGCAGCAGCCACATGCTCTCTGGCAGCTCCAGTCTCCTTGTTGAGAGCCTCAACTCGCTCCTGGTACTGAACCTGCTCAATGTCTCGTCGATCAGCCGTCTTTTTGAGCTCAGCACGTGACTCCTCGAGTTGTTTCTCAATAGTGCTCTTGCTCACCTCCAGAGTCTCGAGCTGAGTAACAAGTCGCTTTCTAGACTCTCCCTCCTGAGTAGACCGTTCAGACTCAGTCACCTGCATCTGAGCAATAACTCCGTTGAGCCGTGTCTTTTCGTCCATGAGCTCAGAGTTGTCCTTGGAGATTCGCTGCTCAATGGACTTCCAGACCCGTTTCTCGGCCTCCAGGTTGGAAACCTGGCCCTTGAGCTGATCAACAGAAGACCGAGCAGCAACCACATCTTCTGTAGCCGTCTGGGTTCGAATCTCCTGCCGGGTAGCAGCTTCCTGCAACTGTTCGACTCGCTGTCTGAGCTGTTCTCGCTCCTGACGGGTCGTCTCACTGTTGGTTTTGAGGTTCTGAAGACGCTCACCGAGAAGAACACACTGAGACTCGGCCTTGGAAAGTGAGATTTGCAGACTGTGTCGCTCATCTGAAATGGTGGTGATTTGAGCATTCAGAGACTTGATAGTAGCATCAGTCTCGGTCTTGTATGCGTTCCATTGAGTCTCCAGGGACGAGTCAGACGCCACAACCACAGGACCAACTCCTCCGTTCTCCTTGTCGCCGGAAATACGTCGGAACATGTCTCGTTCACGCGAAACAGCCTCAAATCGGCCCTGAAGACGCTCCATGTCTCCAACAACGTTCTCCAGCGCATCATGGGCCTCCTGAATAGCCGCAGACTCAACATTGGCCATTTTATCCCGAGTCTCAGCCTCCTTGGACTCGAGTTTCTGGCCGAGTTCTCGAGAAATCTTCAACAGCCGTTCATTCTGTTTCTGAAGACCAATCACGTCAGCAAACATGACTAGACGTTCGGAAATGACTCTGTCAGTATCAGAAACATCCAGATCGCCAGCAAGCATACCATTGAGAGCATCTCGTTCAGCAACAGTCAACGGGCCAGAGTTGCCCTCCCGCATCTTCTGCTGCACCAGCAAATGCTGAATCTGCCGAGCAGCATCGCCCAGCTGTTGTTGCAGCAGCTTGACTTCCCGCTGACCATCTCGAGCAGCCACAGAGAAAGATTCACTGGATGCAGCTACTCTATCTCTCGACTCACTCACCTCCTGAAGCTGTACACTCAACTGCACCAGCTCTCCCTCGAGTCTCTTGCACTCGTCTCGCTCAGCCAGAATGGCCGGGGTGTGTTGTTCCATTTCCTCGAGGAGCCGGTCGAAATCGCTTTGAAGCTCGTCATTTCTGTGCCGTTCCTTTTCAAGCCGTTTAGACACATCCTGGTAATCGGAATAAAGTTGGACAAGTGAAATTCCACCGCGATTAAGCTCAGACACGATTTTAGCTGAAGGGGAGAACGGAGTACCGTTGGACGTAACACCAGCTCTCATAGGAGTAGAAGGCAAGGGAGTACCGTTGGAAAACCCGGAATGGAACTCCTGGAGCTGTTTTTCCACGGATTCCAGCTTGGCTTCCAGTCCAGCACTCTTTGTCCGCTCCTCCTCCACTGCTGCTCTCAGCTTTGCGTTGCCGCCGTTTTCCAGCTCGTTGACTCGGTTTTTCGCGTCAGTAGCGGACTTTTCGTACAGCTCAGCGAGCCGTTTCTGAGCAGACATTTCGCGTCGGAACGACTCTTCTGCCACTGCTGCAGCGTCCTGGAGCTGTTTGTTTCGAGTCAGCAGCTCGTCCACCTTTGCAGAAACAGCATTGTTGCTGGCACGAGCGGTATCGAGAGAAGCTCTGAGTCCATCTCGCTCAGCAGCCGTCTGTTCGACTTCAGCCTGCAGTCTTGCAACCACCTGGGCCTTGTCTCGTCGGAAAGCACTGTGTTCGTCCTGTTTGGCCTTGAGTTCTGTTTCCAGCCACGAGTTGCTTTTTTTCAGCTGCCCGGTCTCCTGTTTGAGCTGTTCCTCCTTGAATCGAGCCTGCAGAACGGCAGCGTGCTCTTTCTGAACCTGGGCTTCAAGCTCGACAATCACACGACGATGTTCGCCGTTTTTGCCTTGAGCTGATTCGAGATCGGCTCGAAGAGAGACGAAGTCACCGCCTCGAGACTCCAGACTCTCGAGAAGACGTCGCTTTTCACCTTCGAGGAGGGTAATGTCGTTTCGAAGGCTCTCGACGATACTGCCGGTGCGTTCAGAAGCTGAAGACATGGACAGTTTTTCCTCCTGAAAGTTTTTGGCGTCGGCTTTGAGGGAGGCGATTTCGGAAGAGAGGGTGGACTCGTTTTGTTGGGCGAGGGTGAGTTGAGATTTGGCGGTTTTTAGTTTGGCGGAGAGGGTGTGGGTGGTTTGTTCTGGGTTAGCGAGAAGACATGAGCGAAGCGAATGTCTGAGAGACAAAAGCGAGCAAATAACACGAGCGAAGCGAGTGTTGTTTGTGAGCGAGCGAGCGCTCTACGACAGCTGTTTGTTGTAGTTCTTACGACTAGCTGTTGTCATCATCCTACCATAAGCTGTCGTACTCTACGATAAGCTTATGTTGTCCGCTACAAGAGCTTATCGTATCATACAAACAGCTTACTGTAGGTGTTACACAGCATTCCGTAGAGTCGTGAAAAGCAGCTTGCCGTTGCTTCACAACTGCATGATGTTGAGATATACGACATCATTGGAAGATACTACTAGTAGTCTCCACAGCTTATCGTATACCTTAACAGCTGCAATCGTAGGGTATTGACAATCTGCTTGTAGTCACTCCTAGCTGTCCTATGGCAGTCAGCTTGAGGTTATCCACTGCATGTTGAATACGACATTGTCATAGGACAAGATCGTCATCTTCAGGATAACGACAATCAACTTGTCATATGAAAACACCTCCCATAGGCTTGTCGTAGAGCTCTCGTCGTACAGTCGCTACCTACTACCAGCAGCTCATTGTAGCTTCAACAGACAATGTTCAACACACTGCTGTTGTATCTACCATAAGCCACTTTCGTAGTGCAACCAGGGTATTTCTACCCATCGTTTATCCACCTCATATCTCGACTCCGACAACCGCTTGTCGTATAATTGGACTCACCAAAATTCACCTCTGCCATCATCTTTTCACTCTTGAGGAGCTCGTACTTTTGAATCTGGGCCGCCAACTTGTCCGACAACTCGTCGGGAAGCTGGCGGACCGCCGCTTCGTCGACGTTGAAAAAATTGGCCACAAACGCCGGGTCCGAGGACCCCGCATCACGGCTCGTGTCGTCCATTGTTGTGATGTTCAGGAAGTGCGGTGGGTGTTTTCAAGGTTGCCAGAGGTGGGGGTTAGGGTTGGAGTAGTGGACGTGGTTTTCATGGGTGATGGAGATGTGGTGGAGGAGAGAAGAAGTGGTATTATTATAAATCACGTGGTTTTGAGGCGGATAATGAAAAGATTTGGGCTATTTCGCTACGTATTCAACTCGTTTAACGACCACCGTATCGTTCAACATCATCCAACATCCGTGTGGCAACCTTATTAGCCTTGATGGATTGGGATCATGAACCAGCCTGAAATGGGTCAGATGTGGAAAAGTGGACAAGTGGGTGGATGGGTGGGAGGTTTAAGCTGGGGGTTGGTGAGGGGGTTTATATGGTATTGAGTGAGTTTGGAGGGGTTTGAGCCCCGATTGAGGTATTTGGAGGGGTGTTTAGAGAGAGACAAGGTAAGTAAATGTTCAACTGGGAGTAACTAAGTGTGGGGTAGGTGCGATGAGGCAAAATGGGGGATTGGAGAATTTTAGAAATTTCAGTAAAATCGGGAGAAATTTGGAAAATTGAAAAATTCATTCATTGCCTCTGACTTCATTGAGTGAAAAATCTGTGATATTACTAGCTCGTATATTACTCTCTAGAAGTATTGATATTTCATCTCAGCTGATTAGTTGAGACACTGTACGTACGAGAATCAGCTGATGAGGTTTACAGCGAATGATGGGGCTTGTTTTTACAGAACAGCATTGCTCTTATTCAATGTAGCTATACAATAACACGACAGGTCTGACTATACAAGAAGCTCAGAACATATGACTGTAGAAGGACACAATATGAGTGTCTGGAGAGCTACAAATACAGCAGCAATTGCTCTAAATGTTTTAAATATCAATATAAAGTCCCTTTAGAACCACTATTGAAGCCCTCTATATTCTACAAGCTCTCTACAGTAACAGTGTATATAGTGCTTGAAGCTCTACTCTCCTTAAAGACAGAGCTTCACTTCACTTCACTTCACTGTAAATTTCAAGACCTTAGTTTTTAGAAGGACCTGAGAACACCCAATCTCAACTTGAAACAAGATGAGTGTGTCTCTCAAAGCTCTACCCTGGTAGCTATGAACAGGTCTCACAACAAGCTAACAGAACCGTTACAGTACATAATCCATACCAGACTAAAACACCCAGATGATACATAGCCACAAAGACACACAGACAAACAAATACATTTTCTTCTAGCTATGATAAACCAACTCCTTGTAGGCAGTGTTACACTCATCTATAACACCCTTATTATAGGTTTTCCCACTCATCGAACTCTGAGCTAATCACCCCCCTCTACTCATCTCTTGGCATAACTTACAATACATTAATTCTACATTTAGGCGTGCTTGGTCTTGAACTCCCAGAGCTCGGTTCCCTGGGGGAAGTCGACTCCGTTGTTGAGCATCTTGGAGAAGGCGGCGGAGAAGTCCTTGAAGAACAGGTCCTGGTCCTTGGCGTAGGCCACCACCCACTTCTTGAAGTTCTTGTCCTGGGTCAGCGACATGTCGGCGGGCAGCATCATCAGCGACTTGGTCTTGACGTCCTCGTACTGGGGGTTGCCGTCCCACTTCTTCCACTGCCACTTGTCGTCGAGCAGAAGAGTGAAAAAGTCGTTGGTGAAGACAGTGGGAGAAAAGGTCCAGGGGCCCTCAAAGCCAGAGTTCTGCTTGTGGCATCGGCCGAGAGCGTGGGCGCCAATCAGAGCAACCATCTCCTGGTCGTTGAAACCCTGTCGGTTGAAAACGGTTCGAACATGAGAAGCTCCCTGAGAAGCGTCGGGCAGAGATCCATCGGGGGGAGAGTTGGCAACGGGCTCGTCGACTCGGCCTCGCTTCCAGGGGATGACGGGACCGCCAAGCTCCTGCACGGCAGTCACACCTCCCAGAGTGTAGAGATCACCAGTGGAGATCCAGGGGAACTTGGCGTGGATGGGGGCCAGGAAGTCTCGGGCGTTGCCAAGACCGTTGTTGGCGGCATGGGAAGCCTCGGGCTTGAATCGCATGGTTCCTCCGGAAGAGCCAAACTTGTTCTCGCCCTTGTTGTAGGTTCCAGACGAGTGCCAGGCGAGTCGCAGAAGAACGGGGCCGTAAGATCCGTCGTCGTAGTCGTCGTCCTCAACCAGCTTGTCGGCAATGGCATCGTACACCTTCTGGTAGTCGGCCTTGGTGGCGTTGAAGGTCTCAATCTGGGCGGCGGGAGAGTTGGTGTAGTAGTAGTAGGCACCGGCTCCTCCAGCAGCAGCGACAAAGGCAAGCACAAAGGCGTTACCGGAAGAAGAGGAGGGGTTGGAGGCCTTGGGGGCCTGGCTCAGACGCTTGGCGGTGGTCGAGAAGGACCGGTTCAGGGCTCGGAAAGATCGCATTTTGGGGACTGGAAAAAGGGCGAGGTGGGGTTTATATAGTTGGGAGAGGGGGACGTGAGGGGTATGCAAATGCGACTGGAGTGGGTGGTTGTTTGAGAGGGTGGGGGGTGTACAAGAGGTGGGTGGTGGTTGTATGTGTGTTCGTGAACGGTTATATATCGGTATTTCGCTTAAATTCGTCCATTACAACCTATATTGAGCGCTACAACTGACCCTGTTTTCTCCTCGTCCATCGGCTATTGCTTCATAGACGTGTTTGACTTTGGCATGACCTGACAAAGCTGCAGTTGACTATCACGTTGGTACTCATGAGCTGCATCCTGGACACCACCAAATGCAGCTAAAAGCGCTTGGTCAGCGTCAAAGCTCCATTGCGACTCTAGACGGTCTTCAGATGCGCTTCTCACAGGTATATCCTCCCTCTTGCTATTGTCAGCTTTCATCTTGATTCCAAATCAGCAAGGTTAGACTAGGAAAGTTGAGGCAGTCAACGGGGTGTAGCGGGACGAGTTGGTGGAAAGTGGAGGTTCTTAAGTCTCAATTGGGGTATTTGAGGTCGTAGAATCCATATTCCAGCTCGGTTTTACTCTCAAACCACTCCTTCACCTCCTTCTACAACACCCCCCTCTCTCTTTAACTTCGTGGGGTGCGCCAAACTCCAACCTAATCCATTCTAGACCCGTAAGAAATTATACCGCGGTTCTCATTGGAAGAGCTTATTTGAGACCGTCTAAAACATGGCTCTTCGGTCCACGTGTAAGGGAGAAACAGAGTAGTGGGCTAGTGAGGATGTAGTATGATACGTGTTCGTTCTGTCACGTGACCTTCTCTTTAATCAGTTTGAGAGCAACCACCCTCTATTATTCATTCGCCACCTTCCCTGCAGAGAACTTCTTTCACCTTACCTTTCTAGCCCTTCCTCTAATGGAGCAAGTCTAGACCGAGGTTCCGATTGAGTAAGCAGGCAGGATAGAACAGCCCACTGTGCGCTGTGCGGCTGTGTAGGTTTAGCCTAGTACGACGGTGAGCCACCCGTGTTACAATGAATAGCTGCGATACTGTTTATTGCTTCGTTCTATTATCTCATCTGGTCTTAGTCTTTTCAAATAGGCTGCTCTCAAGTTCAAAGTGGACTTAATTTTTGCTGTATGAGGAAGATCAAGGCAGCACTTGAGGCAGCACCTTAGACATGCACTGGAATGAAATGGGGTGAAAATAATGGAAACCGGTTTCTGCAGGTACGTGTGATACGTTGATTGTTCAAGGGAGGATATTACTGGTATTTGTGTCACTTGGTTTTGGTTATATTTGTACTTGTCTGCTGGTGCTTCTTTCAAAAAGTGATCCAACTGTCTCACTGACCAACATCACATCACATCCTAATTTAGAATGCATACTCGTAGCTTTGACCTGGAATGCTGCAATAAGCCAAATTTTTGTTTGTGCCACTTTTGGTAATAATATATATACTGCTGGGATCTCCTTGACTCTACGGTTAGAATGGTACATCTTTGGAGTCAAAATATTAAAAACTCGTCCTTGGAGGTCCCTCTGTCAAAGTAAAAGATGTGAAAAGTTGGAATCCCTGTAGCATAAGCAAAAGTTGTTCTGGCAAACTTATTCCATATTAATACTGTAGAACTGTTGATTTGAAGCCTCTCAATTCCACAAAATCTCCACACGTATTTTAATCCATTTAAAGTGATTTTAAAATTGGATCGTCAGGGTGAGTTTCAGAACGGCCCTTAAAAGTACCATTCTAAGCACCCTCCAGCTTAGCCAATAGTACCATTGCAATCCCACTGTTCAGAATAATTGATATATGTCATAAACCCCCTTCGGTACATACAAAAAATCCCAGCTGATTGCTCCGTCTAGCGCATATATGGTGCTGGCTATATTAAAGTCTAACTGAGATGAAAGGGTAATATTATCGGGTAGTGGAATTAGCGAGAGGGTGGGAGGTGTCAATAAACTGAATTATTCGGGTAGTGTTAAAAACTTCCAATTTTCAAATTTCAAATAGCTCTTGTATTCCTGCTGTGACATGTCGTTTCTGTTCTTACTCTACTGAGACAAGTGCAGCCTTCTAGAGGCGCTTAACAAGATAAATATATAAATAAATCACCCTAGCAACAATTATTTGGTCTTCTTCAACATCTCTGAAGCGTTTGCAGCTTTGAAAATACAACTTTCGTCTGATCTTGAGTATCTACTGTTTGACGACAGTATCCATAAGGATATCCACTTTAGGCTGTCCCAGAATCACCCTCCAAGCTCTTTTTTTCCAATTTTTTTACTCCACCTTCATCAACCGACTCAGTAACCTCCAATTCCTCTTTTCCCGACTCATCTACTCCCTCAATCGGTTCAGTAGCTTCCACCTTCTTGGTAAACAACCCCCAGAAACCAAAGAGCATGAACGGAAGGGAAACACACATGAGAGTCACGGGAAGGGTATAATCTGTCACGTGATTCACAACCCCCACTCTTGCTGAAGCTGCTGCTGCCATTAATACCGCTGCAGGGTGTGTTGAAGACGGAGCTGGTGTTATCAGAGCGGCATCTGTTGCTGTACCCAGAGCTGAAGTGAATGAGTCTGATAGTGACTGTGAACTTGACAGTAGCGTCGATATTGGCGATTGAGATGTCATCTGAGAGCAAGAATGGTTACTGATGTTAATTACCCTGTGGCTTGATATTGGGCTCTCTTATCAAGGTTCATCTTGAGACATTTGCACGAATGAGGTGGAAAGCTGTAGAGTTAGATCTGATAAAAGAGGTGGATCAAAAGGTATGTCACGTGAGCACTGGTACCTGGTATTTTAATATGTGAGGTTTTATGTGTGTTTTTGTTTTCTACCGTCTCAAAATATTGTACTGAGAGACACCTTGATGAAGGTTGAAGGCTCTATTTTATGGTCACTCAAATTGCAAGAGTACCATGGTACTGTACCAGGGTAGATGTTAATAATGTAAGCAGACAACATCAGCACAATAATGCATCGTTAAATTATGTATAAAAACACATTCTACAGTATATATACAGCTTCGACAATTATCATCTGAGTCAGCTTTCTGTCTGTAGCTGCGCCTGATCACATGATGCTCACTTCTGTCGACGCACACTTAGATCACCATTCACGTGATATGCAGAGTTGAGTTTGACACGATACTGAGCCGTAACTACCTATAAACTACCCAGATGTGTGTGAATAGATCGTGTAAGCCAAGAACATCAGTATTGGACATCCATATTCGTCAACTAACACGCCAACTACAGTGCTATTAAAACCGCCTCCCTTTTGTTAAGCCAGGGTCCAAGCGAAACCTTATTTGTACAGTGTGCCACTGTTCCTCCCAGCGCATTAAAGTTGTCCCGCCGTTTGTCCCAATTTGGAATCGGCAGTCACAAAGTCCCAAGGGCACGTGATGACGCAAAAATTTTAGACTCGCGCACTCTAGTTTGAAAATCATCGTTTGCATTCTCCTCTCCCGAACAACGTACGACCAGCAAAATGTCCGAGCTTCACGTCCAGAACGAGCGAGCTTTCCAGAAGGTGAGTTGAGACACTGAGGTATTGCCAGGAGATTGGCCTTCGACAAGTGATTGATTGTACAGACGACTTTGATCTGATCACGCGACATCAGAGGATTAGACATGTGGACTTGAGATCAAGGAACAGAGACTAGGTCTACGACTGATACACCCATACTAACCCAGCAACCTCACATCTTCCAGAACGCCAAGTCCAAGGTCAACCGAAAGACCAAGCGATGGTATAAGGAGGTCGGTCTCGGATTCAAGACCCCTTCCGCCGCCATCACCGGTGACTACATTGACAAGAAGTGCCCCTTTGTTGGTGACATTTCCATCCGAGGCAAGATCCTGACTGGAAAGGTTGTCTCCACCAAAATGCACAGAACCATCATCATCCGACGAGAGTACCTCCACTACATCCCCAAGTACAACCGATACGAGAAGCGACACAAGAACCTCGCTGCTCACGTCTCTCCCGCTTTCCGAGTTGAGGCCGGCGATATGGTTACCGTTGGTCAGTGCCGACCCCTCTCCAAGACCGTTCGATTCAACGTTCTCCGAGTCCTGCCTGCCACCGGCAAGGCTAACAAGGCCTTCTCCAAGTTCTAAACTTGAAAAAATCTAGTAAGATATTGTATTAAAACGCTATGAGCTTGAAATGATGTTGGATGTTGTAGATTGTAGAGTGAAAAATTTGTCCAGGGGGGAAGTTAGACATGACACAGAGAACAGAGGGATGGAAGACACGAATGTGAAATGTTTTATCATAGCTGGATCATCGCTGTATCATACTAGTAGATGTATCGACGCTTGTATTATTTTATATGAATTTGTCTGTGCTGTTTTCAATCACTGTGTTCAGGTATTAGTCTTGGAAGTGCAAGGTTGAGTCTCTATTTTAGCATCCTGAGACAAGCTCATCAAGCCATACACTGTGAGATAAAGGGAACTCAAAGTAGCCATAATCGTCATAATAATGCTTCAATGAAGAGCCAGTATCATCTTTAAGTGCTGTGTGTCGATACCCGGTGTTTGGTGTATAAAAATCGCCTATCCTATGGTGCTTTTGGTGGCCATTGGGATCTTACAGGAACACAGCACAGGTAATATCAGGCCGTTAAGGATAGATTGAGATTGTTGTGGGTATACCTACTCGAACCGGCTCTCTACATACTAAATTCTCTGTTAAACATGTCTTTTGTGTCTCCTTGTACGCTATTGCTGTCCTAGTGTGTCCCGTTATCTGATCCCACCTAACTGAGATGTTGCATACATGCTGCTGAACCCCATTTTTGAATACCAGCCATCAGCAGGTTATAGCCACAACTAACAACAGTAAATCTGTAACTGTTGCTGTTTATAACAAACCCAGTACTCAGAAGTTCAACTACTTCTACTGTACAGCTGCTTGTTGCATTTCAAGACTCTTACGATAACCCCATCTCTAGTCTAACCAGTTCCCAGCAAGACCCAACTCTTAACGATAAGACTATTGACCAGTCACTTCCCCATACTCTTAATTACTGTCCACATAGAATCTTCCCTCTCACCACACACAAAACTGAAGCAGAACACCATGCCGCGGGCCTCAAGGGGACTCCAACTCTAGTCGTTGATGTGAATGTGAGCGCAGCGAGAGCTGCGTGAAGTGTGTGGACGAGCGATAGCAGCATGAGCGTCAGCTCGTGCTGGTTACGAAGTCACAGTTGTGGCTTTGTGTCATTTGGGGCATAGGTTTTCGTCTGTGCCCGTGGCCTATCTTTTACTTGGACGATGTGGGGACGGACACATTGTGTCGTTGGCGCTAGGACTACCCGCCCTGCCCCGCTATGGGGACCGGGGGTTGGCTTTGTGCCATTTCCAAGGGCGGAGCATCGCCAAAATGTTGATTACGTAAGCAGTCACACTAAATCTAAAAGGTTAGTTGGGAGGTTACTTAGGAATTTGTTACAAACTACAACACACACTCGCTTGCACACTCGCTACGCTCATGCGCTCCGCTCATGTGTTCTACAGTCCGTTCGCACTCGCTTCGCTCGTGCTCACTCTCTCTCCTTGAATAAAAATAAAATAATAATACACCCTCCTCTAATATACACTGCCAACCTAGCTAATCTGCGCGTCCGCCAACTGATGCCAGTTGAACGACGGCATCTCATACTCCTTGCTGTTGTCTTTTTTGATGGTCGCATCTTCATGGTGCTGCTGTGGCGGTCCCGGTAACGGTGCCTGGGGCTGTGCTGGAGCCTGTCCGAGATTCTCTCCATCGGCAGCTCGCTTGGCCAGCAGCTGGATGTTTTCTCTGAAACTTCTCGTGTCCCAGTCGGCGACATCCTTTTTGAGCCGTTCCAGGGCCTCCTGAAGATCGCTGGCGGCCCACAGATTACGCGAGTCCATGGCCGCAATGGTCTGCCAGTCAATCTGCTCCTCCGAGGCGTAGTCGTTAATATCCAGGTGCTTGAGGAACACCTGATGGTCCGTGGTGGTCATGGTGAGAGCGGCATGGTGGTTGGGGCCTCGTTTACTGAGCTTCTTCCACTTGTATCTGCACTGGATTCGAGACCGGGTGCCGTTCATTCGTTCAGAAACAGCAGTCCAGTTGATACTTCCTCCAACCTCTCCTTGAGCAGAAAGCATATCTCGAACAATCTCATACAGCCTGTTTTCTTCCGAAGCAGTCCATTTATGAGACGCTCTGTTGTTGCCACACTTGACGTAATTTCTCCATCTGTCTCGACAGTCTTCGGGCATTCGATTCAACACCTGTCCGATATCCTTCCAACAGGGTCCGATTTCGCCCACCAAGTCTCCAAGACGCTTGTCCTGGTCAGGAGTCCACTTGGCACGTGTCTCGTATACATGGTACGCTCTTCGAACGTGCTTATAAACGGAAGCACGAGTTCTGTGAGGCAGAACTCCCGCCATGGAGTCCCAAAAGTGGTCCTTTTTACGCTCATTCGACCACACTCGCTGACAAAGCATTTCTCGGTCCCATACGTGTGTCTGACAGTACCCCTCAATGTACTCTTCGAGCTTTTCAATCTCCTCGGGCGTAAAGGCGCCTCCAGACTCGGAGCCGTCTCCAGTCCAGTTGGGACGCTTTGCAGCAGCCACTTTGGGAGCACTGGAACTTCGCATGGCCACCATGGACTCGGGAGGAATAATGTAGTCACGTGACGTCACAGGGTGGTCATGTGGGTGTCCCGGAACAACTCCAGTTCGTCGAAAGTCGTCCATCAGCAGCAGATTGTCTCCACCCTTGACTGCCTCTCCTAGACCCTCCAAAACAGGGTCTACATTGAGATCCTGTTTAGGATTGAGCGACGTCTTTTGGCGCTTTCGCTTGCGTCCATGTGTCTCTTCTCCGGGAGCAGATCCAATCTCCACGGCGGCAGCTGCCACCATTTCGTTGAACTCGTCCTTGCTAAACTCCTTGTTGAACTCCTTGCTGAACTCCTTGTTGAATTTTTCCTGAAAGTCGCCCTCGCCAGCAGCCGTAGCCGCAGCTACCGCAAACTGCTCGGAAAACAGATTCTGGTTCCATGGCGTGTCCGAGTTGTCGTTGAGAAACTCGCCATAGTGGGCAATGTCCTCGTATTGCTGGCCTGCAGGAGGACCAGCGCCCACGGGTTTTTCTTTTTCGCGTTTCTCCTCGTCCTGGGTGAACCGCACGAGATGCATCAACGCGCCCTCGACCGTCTCCTCGTCGTCCTTGGACGAGGGCTCGTGCTTCTTGTCGTCCTTGGCACGCGCGTCCTTGCCGTCGTCCTGGAGATCCAGCAGGGCCTGTGCGCCTTCCTGCACGGGCTTACCCTCTTTGGGCATGTTGGTGAAGGTGGTGTGAGTTGTGGGTGGTGCTGTATCACGTGGTGCTCGGCGCGTACACTGTTTTGCGTTTTCCTGTAGCTGTCCAAAAACCGCGTTTCGCGATGAGTCCGGGTAATATCGCCTTGGGTAGATGGGAAGGAGTGTTGTAGATGAAAACTTTTCCGGGTAACCCCAAACCTTGTTGTTGGGAGGAGACGAAGACGACGAGTACGCAGTACGAGTCGTCGGTAAGTGAATACTTGTAGTGAGGGGTGGTAAAGTAAAGGTGATGAAGAGTACGGTTGTTGTAGGGCTCTTCTGGTGGATTTGTGTCACTCAATAAATGTACAAGAGTGACAGTTGCTCCGTCCAGCCACTGTCTCATTGCTCCTTCTTAGCTGCTTCCATACTCTATTTAGCGTCACGTGGAGGAGGCCAGAAAAAGGCAGCCTGTAAACAGTTGTTCGAGACTATAGGCAGCAGTTGGTGGGGGTGTTTGTAGACTGGGCATTTGCCTGTGTGTGTTTTACTTGTAGTCGAGTGTTTTTCGTTATTTTCGCTCCTTTTTTTTTATTTTGGCCACCCAAATCTCCATATGGACACTCCATTTACGTCCTGTAACAGCCCATATTTCACCCTCCATACACCCTCCCAATGTCAACTATCCACCCAACAAACATACTCATCACATTACTTACACCCCAATCCGTCAACCCTACTCCACACCTCTGTCATGCACGATTTTTTTATTTTCGAACATTTCACCATCACCATGAAGCTGACGCAAAAACCGGCCATCAAGGCTCTCTTCAAGTCCGCCAAAAGCGAACTCACCGAGGACCCCAACCAGCGCATTCCCGTCCACCTGACCGTCACCACAACCCCCAAAACCAATGTCAGAGTACCAGGCCAGCGCGGCATGAACAACATCTCGGTTCCATACGTGATCCCTCTCCACCACAAGATCCACAAGTCGATATCGCAGGCTAAAATCCTGCTGATTGTGCCCCACCCGACTGCCAAGTACGCTGAGATCTTCCAGGGCGAAGAAGCATCTACCAAAGACACATTTGCAGATATCATTTCTGTCAAAAAGTTCCGACCCAAGCTGAGAAAGGACCCCTTGAAGGTCGGTAAGGACTTTGATCTGATTGTGGCCGACTCACGAATCCACGAGGAGGTTGTGGAATGCTACGATCGACTGTCCAAGAAGATTTCACTACGACACATGATGAAACCGTTTCCCATCAGATTCATCCAACCCGGTAAGGAAGATGATGCACGAGACGCCAACATGTTTGCCGATCCGGACTACGTAAAGGCTCAGGTTCGAGGTCTGCTTAGATCGACATCTGTCACGCTACCCAGATCAATGGCCTGTGAACAAGGAGCTGTTAATCTGTCTGCTCTGGTGGGCTACTTGCCTGATAACACAGCCAAGGAGATTGAAGAAAACGTGCATCGAGTGACAAACAACATTGTGGACAATTTGGTCGATGGAGGAGCACGAGCGACTAAAACCGTGCACATTAAAAGCCCCAATACGGTCGGTCTTCCGATTTGGAGACTGGAGAAAGAGGGAAAGACTCTCGAGGAGGAGTAATGCATATAGACAATAATAACCATACCACGCAAGCAACACTGTGAAGCTCCACGGGAAAAAAAAACGTTTCTTTTACTGAATGAGGACTTCAACTGTACATACAGTAGCAAGCTACCATCCCTGCAGCTCTCAGCTCTCTTAAGCTCATCCAGGGTACAGTACCTACAACTCATCTAACCAGTATATACGCTGTTGCACGACAAAAACACCGAGAATTTTTCGACAAATCGTATTCGCAACTAACCTGACACTGTATCATCGGGCTATATTCAGATCTGGACCCACTGGGCAGGGCAAGATGACTCTAAGACAGCAGCCTTATCTCAAACTGTCTTTGGCCAGTGGATGAGATCCAAAGCGTAATTTACGACCATGTGCTGACCCGTAGCGTTTACTGAGGCTCCTACTTGCAAGCGACTTGCTCTGGTGGTTCGGCTAGGTAAACCCAGTAGCCCATCTATGACGCAATGACTTTAAGGTACGTTTATATAGCTCAACTAATTATAGCTACAAAAGTAAAGCAGCGCGGTTAGCAGAAGGTGTGAGACTCATGGGTTCGTTGGGTGTGAGGTTTTGGTGAGAGTATCCAACAGACGCCCTAAAAACGTGCCTTCCATATGTCAACATCACCTGCCTACCTGGTGTACATGTTCAAGACTTCTTCCACCTCGCTTACTTTAAACTCATCGATCAATGTCGAAACCATATGCATGGTTATTGGTTTTTACTTGTAGGCTTACTGTAGCTAGAAGATGTATCCAGTTATGAGCCACCTATTGGGACTCGTGGAAAACACACACCTACAGCTGAACATGGCGTGGCTGTACATTCATCAGAAAAGTAGTTCAATACCTCACACTTGATCTCCACCGCCATGAGACCACTTTTCTGAGGCATTTATGAAGAAGAGTCTCCATCGACATTACGTTAAACATCGATCGATGCTTTTCTTTTCTTTGCTGCGGAAGAGGCTGTGAAAGAGGCTTGGAAAAACGTGTTCCACGGTGAATACTAGTGGGAGAAATGTCCACCACCAGCAAGAATCACAACAGCAGAACAACTTGGAATAACCAGTATGGTAGGAGTTGTGCAAACTACACTACGGTATTTTGCTGCTCATGATATGCACTACACAATGCACTGCATCGTACGGTGGCTCGCTACACTTGTAGGTTGAGTTCGTGGCTATCAAGATAATCTTGTATTAGGTGTGTACCCATACGGCATAGTAATGACATGCCCACCTTGCTCCAAAGTCAATCTACATATATATAAACCGGCTACAATCCACAGTATCTCACTATTATCCCCTTCATCCCATAATGCTCTTCCTTCTGACTCTCGCTACTGCTGCCCTGGCTCAGTCCCACAACGGAACCACCAACGGAACCGCCACCAACGGCACTGCTGCCCACAACGGAACCGTTGGCTCCAACCACACTGCCCCTAATACCACATACTCTACTGTCTACACCCAGCTGTTCACCACCACCGTCCCCGGTGGAAACATCTCCACCTTTGGACTTGTCATTTCCGAGCACGATACCGTGCCTGTCCACTCTCGACACATTACCGGTAACCTGACCACCCACGATGTTGTCACTGCTTCTCTGCTCACCACCACTCACAAGGGCAAGACCTCCACTCACACCGTGACCGTCAGCGAGCACTACACTCTCATGGGCAACACCACCGTTGCTCCTGTTGTTGCCGACCGAAAGAAGAACGCCGGCTCCAACAACAACGTCGGAGTTCTGCTTCCCATTGCTGCCGTTGCCGCTTGTCTCATCTGATCTTAATCAATCTAAGTAATACTAAAGAATAGAATACCATCCTAAAATAAAGAACTGCTACACCGGAACAAGTAAGACAATCTACACATGAACTGATTATACACCAATTAGACAATCTACACATGAACTGATTATACACAATTAGTCACTTCGTTCCTAATTGTAATACACGCAAATTAGTCGCTTCGCTCCTAATTTGCTCTACGTATAACTCGCTTCGCTCGTTATACACCATCTATTACCCAACCTATCTAGAAAACGCGATATCGTCAATTCTGAGCAGCCCCTTGGCACACTCAGCCGCCAGCGTAATGGCCGAGGTGGTCACCAGAGCAGGCTGGATCACGTGCTCCTCGACCATGATGGAGGTGCCTCGTCGCACCGAAATGCCGGCGTTCACCTCGCCCTTCTCGTGTCTCACTCGCAGCTCGGTCACCACGTTGACAGGGTTCAGACCCGCGTTCTCCGCCAGAGTCGTGGGGATCACCAGCATGGCGTTGGAGAACTCCTCGTAGCAAATAGCCGAAGCACCATCCATGGCTCGAGACTCCTTGCCAATCACCTGTGCAACCTGCACCTCACAAGCTCCTCCTCCGGGCACCAGAGCAGGCACTCGGAATAGCGATCTCAGCACACACAGAGCATCGTGAAGAGATCGCTCGGTCTCGTCGATAACGAGATCGTTGGCGCCTCGCACGAGAATAGACACGGTGTTGGAGCCCTCTCGAGAAGAGAACCGCACCGTCTTGGAGCCCGAAGACTCAACCTCCTCGACGAGATCACACGAGCCCAGCTTGTCCTCGGTGAAGGCGTCGATATCGGCCACGGGCTTGGCGCCGGTGGATCGCGAGATGAACTCAATGTCGTCCCGCTCAATGTCCTTGATGACCATGATGTTGAGCTTGGCGAGGAAGTGCAGAGCCAGCTCACTGACGGCGTCTCGCAGAATGGACTTTTGAATCAGCAGCACGTTGCACTTGGACTTCTTGATGGCCTTGGCCAGACCCAAGATGTACTGTCGCTCCTCCTTGAGAATCTTGTCCATCTGTCGGTAGTCGTTGACGACAATGTGGTTCTCCATATCGGGCTTGGGGGCCGAGAGCTGGAACTGGATCAGTCCAATCTTGGCCTTCTCCATGCGCGAGGGGCCTCCGGCGTTCTTGACGGCGTAGTTGTTGAGAACAAGACCGTTGGCGAGGGTGGTGTCCTCAATAGTACCTCCAAGCGACTTGATGATTCGAATGTCGTTGAGGTCAAGAGTGAGTCCGCCCTCAGAGTTCTTCTTGGCAGCCTGCAGAGCAGCGTCCACCAGCATGGGAGCCAGAGTGGAGGAGAACTGGGAGACAATCTTGGAGTTGAGAGAAGTGGAGGCTGCTCGAATGAGAGTCTCTCTGTCGCTCAGGTCAATGGGCTTGGACATGTCCATGACGACCTGGGCGGCTCGCTGGGCGGCCTTTTGGAAGTTCTCGGCGATGATGGAGGGGTGGATACCCTTCTTGAGAAGCTTGTCGGCAGCTCCGAGCAGAGATCCGGCGAGAATGACGACGGAGGTGGTACCGTCACCAGCGACGGAGTCCTGGGAGGCAGAGAGGTCGACGAGCATCTTGGCGGCAGGATGCATGACGGCCATGTGCTGTAGAATGGTGTTTCCATCGTTGGAGATGATGACCTGGCCTCGGGCGGTTTGGATCTGGGTTAGCGAGCACGAAACGAACGCACGAGTGCAACACGAAGTGTTGTACGAGTGTGTGAGTGAGTGCGAGCGACTCAACGACTCATAACGAACAACACGAAGTGTTGTGAGTGAGAGTGCAAGTCACAGTAGAATGAAGTGCCATGTTAACACCACAGTGAAGTTGTAGTATAGCGTAGTGGCATATGGGGCACGTGGGTATCGTACGGTGGCGAATCACTACACGAGTGATGTCGCAGTTCCCCTAGTGGTGCCTCAGGTGTTCTCACCTGAACACGTATCATGACATTGAGGGTGTAGTGTGCAGCCTGAGGTCACTACCATAGTAAAAGTGGCAAACAGCAATTCCGAAAAGCTGCAATTACGCACTTGCACAATCCAGCTACCCGCAATTGCACCCACAACACCTCCACAACCCCCATAACGCCTTCAACACCCACTTCTCCATAACTGTTCCACTTCATTCCATGTATCATATCCTCCTCATAACACCTTTTGTTTCTGCTTGTAAACAACAACAAGGGTTCTTCAACCCCCCTACCATACTCACCATCTTATCCATACCCTTGGGACCCAGGGAAGTTCTGATAGCATCAGCCACGGCTATGTTAGTAGTTGTCAAACGCCTGCACCGGGGAATCGGGCCTAAAAACGCCGCTTTTTCTCGTACTCACCTCGAGCAGCCAGAATGTTGCTCTTTCGCACCTCCAGGGGCTTCTCCTTGTTTTTGAATCCGGACTTGGTGCCTGTAGGAACGCTCATTGTGTTGGATACAGGTGTAGGTGATTCGGTGATTAGCTTTGGTGATGGAAAAGCGTGCGGTAGGGTAACCGAGGAGGTGTGTTGGTGTGAGTGGAAGATGGGGGGTTTTGGGGGGAAAAATTACACAAACCGGTTATAACGGTCACGTGATTTAATATGGTACTGGTATTTTCGCAAAATTCGCCAATGGAACATTCTGGAACAAGCCCTACAGTGGCGACTCACGTGGCTCGACTTGCATTCAGCTGCCTGCATGAAGAAAGATTATTGAAGACTATTAAAAGTGAAATTTCCAGAAAAAATCACTACCAGTACAGTATTCAGCAAAATGATCATTCCTCACAAAGACAAGGAAACAAAAATCGACGATACCACGACACTCACGCTGACGCGAGAACACCTCCTCAACTGCCAGTTTTCCTCCTGGTACAAGCTGTACAAGTCCATCACTCCCAAGACCCGGATCATCAAGCCTTTGCCCCAGGATTTCGTCAATTACTTGTCTGAGGACGGTGTAATTCTTCCTGACGAGGAGAAAACCGGGTACGGATCGGATGAAGGCGATTTCCAGGAGTATTCAGACGATGAGGACGAACTGGACTCGTATGTCTCTAAACTGACAGACTTCCATCCTCAGGTTCAAGCTGTGATTGACGAGTTTGGAGCTGTGGCTCCTAAATTGAACTGGTCGAGCCCTCAGGACGCTATTTGGATCTCGCCTTCGAATTCCACAAAATGTGTCACTGTCAATGATGTGTATTTGTTGCTCAAGAGTAGTGACTATATTGCTCATGATCTGACACTTTTGGATAGTCTGGGAGGTATTCCTGAAGACTTTTCGTTCGAGCTGGTGCTCAGAAAGTGGATCAATATCAACCCTGCTTTGGAGTTTAGGTGTTTTGTCAAAGATAGAGAACTGATAGCCGTCACTCAGAGAGATCAGAACTACTATGAGTTTCTGGAGAAGCTCAAGGAGAGGTTTCTGGGCGAAATTGAACTCTTCTTCTACGAACATATCAAAGATACCTTTCCAGACTCGAGCTTTGTCTTTGATGTGTATATTCCCCAACCTTACGATAAGGTATGGCTCATGGACTTTAACGTCTTCTACCCTACTACCGATTCGCTCATTGAATGGTCTACGCTGGTGAATCTGGATGCTACGTGTCCGTCTTTTGATTTGGACTTGTTGCTGATTGATAAGGAGCTCCGAAACGCCTCTTTTGCTTGCCAGAGACATTCTCAGAACAAGGTGCCTATGGACATTGTCAATGCCAGTATGGATACGGAGGCTATGGTTGAGATGTTGAGGAGTCAGCAGAGAGAGATGGATGCGTTGGAGAGTGCGAGCGGAGCGAGCACTCAGAACGCTGACGGGGAAAACGCCAACGCCGCCGAATAAGCATGTACATATATTTATAGATAGAAATAACACTGGACGAATCGGGAGATCTTTCTGATTCGTTTGATACCATGGAAGTTGTGTTTGTAGTGAGATAAGGGTGTAAAAAGTTGTAATTTGTGTTTTGTATCAAAAACAAGTCAAGTAAAAGTTAAACTAAAGTGGTTTTAGAAAGGTGCCAATTGTGGGAGCTCCAGTAGCCTGAGGGGTGTGGTAATAGAACTGGGAGATTACCAATAGTCTAGTTTATAAGTAATATGGAAAAATAATATATTTTTTTCATGGCGCCGTTTTTCTTCTCGTATCCATCACCATGGCAACCACGCCTCGGATAAATCTCAGATTGGGTTTGCATATGCGGGAGTATTTATAGCGAAATGAGATCAGACAGATGAAAAAACCTGTTAGCCCACTTTTGGGCTGAAAAACGCGTTTTTTTCCGTCTAATTTTTCTTATCTGGTGAGCTACCATCTAAGACTGGATATACTGTTTACTATTGATAGCACACGAGCTATACGTGATGTTACTTTGGGTGGGTTTGGCTCCAAGGTGTGTTTTTATACGTTACATTTTGTGACCTTGGTAGGAGGGCTACAGAGATGGGAATTGGATGGAAATGACGAGAAAGAGGCGGTGAGTACAATTACACTATTGGTACACCTCCAGGAGCATCAAATATTCATACTTGCGCGCTCGTATCTCACTCGACTCAGCCTCGTTTTAAACTTTTAGTTTGGTTCAGATTCAGTGCAGAGTTAGAATTGGTTTTAAGCGAATGCCGAAGTGAGACAGACCGCCACAAGATGGACATGTTGTAATGATAGTGAGACAGGAGAGGTAGGAGGGCTGTGTGTATGGTGAAAGTGACACAAAAGGAATATATATCCACTACTACCTGTTTGTGTAACACCACTTCACCCCCTACTTCATCCCATGCACCACTCCCCCTGTGCATTCCACGCTCGGCTGGGTCAAAGTTAAACACGGAGATCTCTGCAAAGGATAGGAGGTGAGTGAAAAACGGTGATGGGATGAGAGATGAGCATCTGATGAGCGTTGTGATAGCCAATAGGGGGAGAGGAAAAACACGTATGTTTGCTGTATATATATGCGGCTGTCACTCGTATAGATCTGACAGATAGTGGAGACAGCTGGGCAAGTGCGGTGGTAGATGGTGTAATCATGGGCTGTGAAAACGGAGTAAAAACGGAGTAAATTCGCCATTTTTTTCTTCTTCTACGTTTCTCGTTCGTCTTGGATAGGTCATAATTCATTGTCTATAGTGTGAGCAGTTCTCACTTGGTTAGTATCGTCGTTTCGTCTAAAGGACCAACTCGACAGGCAAGTTGTCAACAACAACAACGGGCTCCTCTGGCTTACGCCTCAGAGCAATAATCAGCGGCAGCACAAACAGCACCGCCCGCTCAATGAAGAGGAAAACAGAAATGTCCATTCGCAGCATGCTGGCCATATCGGCCTCGAGATAGGACGGCAGAATGGGCCGCTGGAAAGACCGAATGTCTCTGGTAAACAGAGCGGCCGAGAGAATGAAGTAGAGCAGAATGCCTGCGATTTCGAGCTTGTTTTCTCGCTGGGTGGCTTTGGACATGGTGGAGATGTGGAGGAGGGATGTTGAAGAAGAGGCCAAGAAGACGAGGGCTATCTTCCCACCACCTCCATGTTTTCCACGCTAAACTGTACATTGGGTCGGTACACCCAAACTCTATCGTTTGAGATGCCGCGCTGCATAATCGGTAGGGGGTTGGAGTGCAGGTGGGGATAATTTTTGTGAAAAGGGGTTGTGGGGGGTTGGAGCTTCATTTTGAGCGTTTTTGGAGCTCCCTAGGACTTGTAAAACTCCTGTAATGACCCTCCAATACTCCACCTTAGGCTTAGACTTTGGCTTTGTTTTCACTTTTTTTTTTCAGCGTCGTTTAACTTTTCCGCAGCCTGGGGTTTGAAATACGACAGACCCAAGCCCAAGCCACCTTTTGTTTCACGAGTTGTGGTTGTACTTGGGGTGAGATGGTCACGTGACTACAAGTATTTTGGAAACTGTTCACACATTTAAAGATGTTATACGATGCAATGTCTCTCCTTTATGCATGGGGAAATGTGGTGGGGGTATGAGCAGAGGAAAACAATAGTCTACCGGTAGACGATAGAAATAATATCAACGATGAGACTATATCTGGTCGTAATTTATAGGATACACCTGACCATTATTTAATTGCTGTGATTGTTTGGTGTAAAAATAATCCAAATAATATCCATCTATCAGCCTGTCAGTGGGCTTGGCAGAGTCTAGACTCGAGCGTTTTCAGTAAAGTAGAGTAAGACAGTTGGGATCAGCGTAACGTTAAGAGAAGTTCTGTATAGAAGGAGAGACAGATGAGGCAGATGAGATGAGGCAGTCGGATACATATATCAATTCTGAGATGGCGCCTTATGGCGCCTTGAAGAATTATTATTTTCTCATGTGCAAGGTGTTTGCTATCTATGGTCATACAAAATCAAACAAGGAATAAGAACATCATGTTAAAGAGAAGTTCTCACTGTGACCACTACGATACAAGTATGAACACCACAAACCAACTAAATATTTACATAATTAAACGTCACTAAAGAGTCTCTGATATTTAGTAGGCCATTATTTCCCCTTACAGCTCTATCCTCACCAATCTATACAGTATACAGTCTCTTTAAACAGTCCATCAGAGAGCTCTAAGCTTAAGGACAGAGCTCTAAGCTGAAGCCTACCTCGACAAACAGTCATACGAGACAACACACCACTAACACACAACAATAGCCATAACCAATATATTATTTTTACATCCACTTCTAAACAATGACACTTCTACAGAATTGTAGAAGCCATGCCACAGCACTACGTGCCATCTTACCGACACAGCACTTCGTGCTGCGTCTACTCCCTGAACTTTGTAGATCTCGCGAGATTCTTCTTAATACCCGTCTTCTCACCCGCATACGCACCCGTGGGCTGCTTGTACACCGCTCTCGTACTTGCCAGCTTCTTCTTGGCCTTGTCGTACTTGATTCGCTTCTTGACTCGCGAGTTTCGGTTCTCCTTCTTTCTGTGCGGCGTGAGACCCTTGTTTTTGAGAATCTGGTAGTTGATGGCTCGCTTGCCTCCCTCGTCGAGCTTGTCGACGTCAATCTTGCCCCTCTTGGCATCCAGGTACACCTCATGCATGGCCTCTCTGTCGGCCTTTCGCTGCTGCTTCTTGGCCTTGAGATCAGCGACAAACTCGTCCACATCTCCCTCATCTTCAGTCTTCTTCTTGGGCATCTCTGCGTAGTCGTCTCCAGACTCTTCTCCAGAGTCAAACAGATCATGCTCGCCAGAGTCCTTGACATGGGCAGCCTGCTTCTCCTTGAGCTGCTGCTGTCGCTCAAACCATCTATCCTGGTAAGGCAGGTCGGCATCTCCCTCAATCTCCTCCTGTTCTCGTCCTCGAGACTGCTTGTCAATCTTGGCGGTGTAGAATCGCAGATCTCGCTTTCGTCGGTCCTTATCGGCCTGATCAACAGCGTTAATGGCATGCTCTCCGTAGTCAGGAACAGCAGAAATCTTGGACTTGGACTTCTTGGCCTTGAAAGATGTAGGCAGAGCCAGCTCATCTTCAGAGTCCACTTCCTCCTCCTCTTCCTCCTCCTCAACCTCTTCTCGCTGTCTGAACTTGGACAGATCAAGGTCATCAGAGACATCACTCTCAGCATCAGAAGCCATGAGCTCAACGTCGTCTTCAGACACAACCTCCTCGTCCTCCTCAATCTCCTCGGGAGCACCAATCTCCAGGGCCATTCGCCACATTTCTCGGGCCCGCAGAATGGCTTCCATGATAATATGGTCCTTCATGTTCGCCTTGCCGTTCTCCACAGCATCCATAAACAGAGCAAAGTAGGCGTTGAGAACACCGATATAAGTTCTGAGAGCCGTGGTCTTGATCTCCTTGATCTCAGCCTCCTCCTCCTCGTCCTTCTCAAGAACAGCCATCTCTTCAGTGACTCGAGCAAGCTCAGCGTTCATGAGAACGAGTTCAGGGTTCAGTCGAACAAGCTGCTCATACTGCTCCTTGGAAGACATGGACTCAATAGGCTTGACAGGAATGCTCTCTTTAACACCCTTACCACTGGTTTCCTCCTCCTCATCGTCAGAATCGTCTCCAGCCCACTCGCCCAGGAAATCACTCTCCTTGAGCTGCTTGGCCTGCTTCTTCTGCAGCTTGAGAGCCTCCTCGGCTTCCAGTTTTCGGTCCTCCTCGTCCTCAATGTCGTCAGCTCCATAAAGCTCTCCTTTACCCCAGGCCTCTTCAGTCTCTTCATCCTCCTCAGCCTCGTCTTCACTCTCAGAGTCGCTGGGCTTGAAACCCATAACCTCCTCGTCACTCATATCCATGTGGTCGTACTGGCGGTGACGGTTGCCCCGCATCGACTGCTCCAGAAGGAGAGCCTCCTGCTGCTGGTCAAAAGCATCCACGTCGGAAATGTCGGACATGCTGTTGTGTGTAGAGAATCTTCAGAAATAATTTCTTCATGCATGCACACTTTTTATTTAGAGTTTGGTCATGTGACGGAGAATAGAGGCGATATTGGGATGGGTGTAGCAGGGTGGGTATTAGAGGTGAGACAATGAGGTTTTGGATATGGGTTAAATGAGCTGTTTTGAACCGAGGTATGACTTAAAAATTCCGATTTTGGCTCAGATACAACCTTGGAGGACAGGCTATTTGTCTCTATTAGGATAACTAAAATAAGCCTTGTAGTTGGGAGAAGGTAAGTGGAGCTAAGTAGAAGAACACTGTACAACACCAGAGAGCTACAGAAGAGATGGTGGACTTATTTTTGTTTTCATCGATTTCTACGGCTTGGAAAACATATATCCAGGTACATACTTCTTACTAAGAGCTATCCAAAGGCTACTTTATGAGAGGTTCTGCGAGCCATGCTGCCTCAGCTTACAAGAAAAGACAGGCTGTGTTTTTAGAGTGGACTCTATCAGACAACCTCCCAACACTGTATAATGTCAATGTTCTTAATGACTGTATTATCTATGGAACATATTCTACTGTTACTCATGTCTAATAATCATCTATCTATTGCTATCATTACATTTTCATCTGTTCAAACTAGTTAAACAGCTAGTCACTAGAGACTCATCAAACGCTTGTCTCTAGAGCTATTCATCATCACTATCACCAACATCCAACGCGGGCATCTCAAAGTCCGAACCCATCTCCTCATCTTCATCCTCTGCCTGAGCAGCATCGTACTCCACAGCCTCTTCCTCTTCAATCTGTTCAAACTCAGTCTCAGGTTCAATGGGAGGCATAGCCACAGGTCTCTCAATAGCCTGCACAGGCTCATCCAGGGGAATAAACGGTTCATCAACATTGACCACAGTCTCGTCAGGAGTAGGAGTAAACGCATCAATAGCAACAGTAGTAGGAGCAGCAGTAGGAGTAGCAGTAGGAATCTCTCGAGTAACAGCAATAGGCACGACTTCAGCCACCTCATCAACCTCCATCTCCTCGTCTTCCTCTTCGTTCAGAGTGGAAGCCACAGGCAGGAACCGTCTCTCAGTAGTGAGAGGAGGGAGTCTGGGATGAATAAACTGGGAAATGGAAGCGTCTCGAGGGTACTGTTGCTGAACCATGGACAGAATGCTGTGTTTGGAAGCCATGGACGGGTTGAGAGCTGAAGTAATAGCAGCCTGTCTTCTAGCAGAGTGCTGAGAGAGCAGCAGAGTTCGATCAATAAGACCTCTGCATCGTCCAGACAGGTCGCAAACAAGCATGGTAGTCTGCAGGAAAGTGTAAACCGTCTGCTGAGTCTTTTGGGAAATGGGAGAGACAAACAGATGCGATTTGGAAATGTAGTCGGGGATTTCACTCTGAGAAGCAGAGGAGACGTTAGTAGAAGGGGTGATGAGAACCAGAGACTTGGACACGGCCTTCTCAACGTACTCCTGCACAGAAGAGCCATGGGCAATGTAGCCCACGTTGTTGAAGATGGTGGTGAGCAGTTCCAGAGCAGCCAGAGTGACGGCAGAGTTGTCTGTGGGGATCATATCAACAGTCTCAAGGAGGTCTTCAACATAAGCAGAGATGTTGGAGCCCACAGTGTCGACAGTAGCTGCCAGAGACTGCATGGCAGCAATGTTGATTCGCTCAAACGTGGATCGAACCAGGTTCTGCTCGACAATAGGAACATGGGCCTTGAAGTGGATCTGGTTGAGAGCAGTGGCTCTGTTGAACAGAGGAATGATTTTTCCGAGGGGCAGTTTGACGGGAACAGCAGTAGGCTGGGTGACAAATGCAGTCAGCAGCAGGTACAGGTTCTCAATGCTTTTAGCCGAGGCGTAAATGTCTTTAGGAGAAGAGCCAGTCTTGGCTTCGAAACCCCATGATTTGGGCTGTTCAGAAGTAGCCAACTGGTCGTCTGTCTTACCCTCCAGCAAAGCAGTGATTGCGTTGTGAATATCGCCAATAGTAGACACACATCCTTCTCTCCACTCGGCAGCTTCTCCAAAGTTGGAGGCGGAGTAGTGAGCAACAGTAAGCGCCTCACAGGCCTTGTTGATGAGCTTTGAGTCGGAAGAAGACGCAATCAGCTTGATCAGAGCGGTCTGGAACCGTTTGGAGTGAGGTCGGAAGCCGATAGGATGAGCCACATTGACTCGCTGCAGCTCAGAGATGAAGACAGCAGCAGTGGCAGGAGAACACTCGGGAGACTCCAGAATAGCCAGAGCAGCCTTGGCAAAAGGCGCAATTCGAGATGTGGCAATCTCACGGGTGAGCTCGGGCTTTTGAGACACCAGAGTCAGCATCTCAGCACTAGCTCTGAGAGCCATCTCCCAAGTGGCAGGAGTTTCAGGGAGCTCCAGAATGTGAATCAACAGACCCAACCAGGTGGCTCCATGGCTTTTGAGACATTCCCAGGAGTTCTGGACAGCCGCCAGAACCAGGAAAGCTCCACACCATCGCTCACGGGAGTCGTTGGACTTGAGAAAGGCCGAGATTCGAACACGGAACTTGTGAAGAGTGGCCTCGTCAGCCGAGGTCAGGGCCTTGGCGTTGTAGATTTGGTGCAGAACAACGACGAGGTTGGTGGACAGATCGGCGACATTGTCGGGGGCCAAAGGACCGGCCAGAATGGTCTTGAGAGCGCTCATTGTGGGGGTTGGAGATGGTCTAAAGAAATATATTTTCTCTGCGCTGCATTGAAGAAAGCTTAATTATTTTTTGTCGTAGGGTTCGTTGGGAGTCCCGATTAGGGACCTTATCTCCGCGGAGAAGGAGGAATGAAGGGGAGTGTGGTTTGTGGGGTGGGGAGTAGAGGTAGAGATGTGGGATTTTGGGTGGAGGGTGGTGGAGGGTGTAGGGAGGTGCTGTATGAATATAAGTGTGTTTGGGTTTGTTTTGAGTGAGATAGAGTGGTGTTGTTCTCTGAGATACGATGACGTCAGTGTCAAATACGAAATGACGTTTTATATCACGTGATCCATATATCAGTCGTACTCATTGCGTCCCGATGAGGTGTCCTTTCTAGACCCATGCCAGCCCTGTTTCACAGCACATTAGTCTGCCTACCGTTCAGGGGTGTCCAACAATTGACTAAGAATGTGAGACTACAGGCGGGAGGGTAGTGTGGGGAATTGGCGGGTGATATCGGGGGTTTGAAGGCATATTTGGAATCAGCGTGACAAGGGGAGTCGAATGGTACTAGTTACGACGCTCTAGGAGCTATATTTACCCCAGTTTATGGGACGGTAGTATCTGCATAATCAAAAAAGCGGAGTGGGTGAAAACGTGATCCAACGGTAAAACTTTTGTAGTGAAGGAAAAAGAAAGCAGTTTTGTATTTGCCACCAGTCACACGACCCACACGTGAGTCATGTTGATCATTTCTGGTTTTGCAATTTTTCGCCTTCTTTTCTTACCAATCCATCACTCAGGACGAGCTCCAACTCTAAGCCAACGGTGCGCCGTTCAGCAGCAAATTACGAGGCTGGTTAGTGGATGGAGTGGATAGAGAGGGCAAGAAGGAGGCTGAAAAAAGTGGTGAAAAGAAGGCGAAAAAAGGGAATCGAGCTGTATTTATATTATTCTAGAAGACACAAACACAAACAACCAACACAAACATAACAGAAACACAATATGACTAGTTTTCCACTGTTCTGTCTGGCACTCCATGACTAAGCTTTGACGGTGCACCGGGATGATTTGGCACAGCACAGCAAAGGCACTAAGCTTTTTTCCCTCAAGCAACTTGAATAAGAAGCCCCGACTGAGGAGGAGGAAATTGGATAGTCTGACGATAACCAGACGAGACCGTCAAGAGCGACAAGAGACAATCTCCGACAAACCACTCCACCAATACTACCAACATTGACACACGGACACTCCGACAACCAACACTTGACTCCATCACCAACATGCCGGCTACACGAAAATTGACCACGCTGGACATCTTCCTGTTCATCCCCAACCTGATTGGATACACGCGGGTGGTGCTGGCGTTGGCGTCTCTGCTCATCATGAGATTCCACCCCAAGTACTGCACCATTCTCTACTGCCTGTCGTGCATTCTGGACGCCCTGGATGGCTACTCGGCCCGTAAATACAACCAGACGTCGTCGTTTGGCGCCATTCTGGACATGGTCACCGACCGGTGCACCACCTCCTCGCTCATCTGCTACCTGTGTGTGGCCTACCCGGACTACGCCGTGGCCTTCCAGCTGCTGGTGTCGCTGGATCTGGCCTCGCACTACATGCACATGTATGCCACGCTGACCAGCGGCTCTTCGTCGCATAAGAAGGTGGGAGAGAAGTCGCAGCTGCTCAAGCTGTACTACACCAACACCACGGTGCTGTTTGGCATCTGCGCTGCTAATGAGCTGTTTTTTGTCGCCCTGTACCTGTGGTCGTTTGATTTCGCCTACGAGAACCCGTGGTTCACTGTCAATGGCCAGCCCGTGACCTGGGTGGTGGTCATGGGAGCCGTTACCGCTCCCTGGTGCGCTCTCAAGCAGGTCATCAACGTCATTCAGATGTACCAGGCCGCAGTGTCTCTTGCTGAGCGAGACGTGGAGGAGAAGAACGCCAAGCTGAAGTAGAGGTGGTTAGACCAGTGCCATCAGTGACATATAAATAAGACAGTCATAGTAGTATATAAGTAAACTAGACGAGCACACAACGAGCTGCGAAGCAGCGAGTTTTGTACAATAAGTGAACATATCAATGATGTGTACTGTAGTATCGTAGGTTGTACTTCAGACCGTTGTATCGTAGCTACTTGTATCTCATAGCTTAAGGATGATCCGATTAAGGTGTCCAGGATAATCTTGAGCAACTCAGATAAGGAGATAATATCGGATTTAATATTGGGTGTCGTGAAGAGGGAGGCATTGACGAACAAGACTACAAGTGATGTTTATGGCTTTTAGGATTGTACAGATCACACTTGTAGTGGTAGCTGATAGATACTCTGCCAGTGGTATAGCTTGGCTTTATCGTCCTCTAAAGTGTAACTATCAAGGTGGAAAGTGTACTGTATACCAGTAGCCAAGATGAAAGCATAGGGATATCATAGATTAGGGACGTGAATTAGATAGATCACTTTTGAAACGTCCTACAGTGTCTGTAGTTGCAACATGAACAGCAGATCAACTTCACTCTGGTGTTGTAGCTGACTACAGTAACAACACGTTCTGATTCTCAACTTGTAGGCTGTCATACAGCATCAGTCTACCTGTATGGGACCGTAGCTGCAAGTTACAGCAACAAGACATCACAAACGTCTCCACGATGTCCTCTAATGAAATCTCTGCAATCTTCTCCACAGTCAGCACTCCAGATCCGTCCAAACCTAGTTGCCTAGTTGATCAGGCCAGTCTAACAAACAGTCAACTAGATAATTATATACAATGACACCACGATTAAGGATCAGAAAGTACTACCGCGTTTGTTAAAACAAGGTAAGTGCGCCAAACGCTATCAACATTCCATGCCGCCGTCCGGTCAGGGACTACCTCCGAGGAGGGGGCATATCAGCTAGCACGCATATTTTTCATCATAAACGTTTAAAACGTGGAAGGTCATTAAGGTCTATGGGAGGGAGTCCCCGGGCTTATATACAGAAAATTAGGTTTGCAATTTTTTGACAAGAGTTACCCGGTCTAGGGTTAGTTGACAAGACAGCCATACAAAAGGAGGCAAGAAGGGGCTTTCAGATTTGGTGAAATAAGTGGTAAAAGTGAAATTCAAGATGATAGACATAATCCACCGCCCTAAAGAACCCCACCAACCCTCAATTGACGTTTTTCGAGCTCATTTAGACCGTCTCAGCCTCATCACAAAGTTGCTCCTCGGAATGTGCAACTCTGAGTGATCTCTACAATGACAAGTCAGAGGGAGACGCCCAAGATACTGCAAAAAATCACTGAAAAAGTGACAATCAACACACACAGCCATTATTAACGGTCACGTGACTAAAAACTCACACAAATCGTTTTGACACGTTTCTGAGCCTTCCATATCTTCACCACATCAGCTCCTCTGAAGACACCACCTTAAAGAGATCATTCAAAGCACTGTAAAACAGTCCACTCTAAAGGATGTCATATTCCATTCACCTTAATATTCAGTCATCTTAAACACTGTAGTCAAACTACCAGTACAGTCTACGAAATCACACTGGAAAAGCACACACTACAAGCTACTTTTTCAGGTAATACAGGCATACTACAAGTCACACAGGCATCTACAGGTCCTGGTACATACTACTGCTCCTGTATTCGCTACGTGTATTCGCGTACTCGCGTGTTCGCAGTACTTGCTCACTGTACTTCGTACAGCGAGCTTCGTACTGCTCACACACTCGTGCTCTACACTCCGCTCATACAGTCGATCGTCATTCATCGTATAGTCATTCTATGCTATAAATTAAGCCTTAGCAAAAAGCTTCTCAATGTCCTCAACAGACTGCTGGAGAATCTTCTGCTGGAACTTGGGGTCCTTGAGGTCCTTCTCAATCTTGGAGATGACCGTCTCGGCAAGCAGCTTCTGCTCTCGCTGTCGGACAGAGTTCTCGTATCGGACCCAAGAGTCAAGAACAGACTTGGCCTCGGCGGCGAGGACAACCTGCTGCTTGGTCTCGAAAACCTCGGCCTCGAGCTTGACGGTGTCCTTGGACACGGCAAACAGGTCCTGGGTGGTCTGGACGACATCCTTGAGCTTGCTGACGTCACCGATTCGCTCCTTGACGGCGTCGGTGTGCTTGTCTCGGGTGGTGTTGAGGATGGATCGCATGTTCTCAATGTATCCATCGGCCCAAGAGGTGTAACCGGGGCCTCCGAGCTTGGCGACAACAACAACGAAAGCGGCAAAGACACCGAGAACGATGGACTCATCGTTGACAATGTACAGCTCGTTGGAGATGGCGTAGACGGATCCGAGGACTCCGGTGGCAAGCACACCGGTCTTGGACAGAACGTTGTTGCCGGGGATGGAGTCCAGGATGGAGGTGGCCTTGGCCTTGGGGTCAACCTGGTTGGAGTAGTGTCGGCTGGGTTAGTAAGGGGAAAATGGTGTTACATTGGTCGTGTGGTGGTACGTGGCATGTTGAATTGCAATGGGTTGTAGTGTGCTTCAATGTTGAGGGTTTAAGGTGGTGAAATAAAGTGAGGTGAAATAAGGTGAAATAAAGAGGTGAAAAGTACACGTCTGAAGACACTGACAATGTCACCAAACACCAATTCCACCACTCTCACCACTCAATCATGTTGTCCTCAATCGTGTCCCCATTGCACCACTGTTGTCGTTGCACCATTGCATCTGTGTCGTTGTATCTATGTCGTCGCTTCACTTGTCGTTGCTTCACTGTAGTCGTCACTTCTCATATCGCCATTGTCGTAACCAATTCTCTCAATTGCGTGATTCACACGTCATTCATACTCACGCAGACAGAGCACCAACCCGGGCAAAGGGCATGGCAGCGGGTCGAGCAGCTAGAGGGTTAGTAAGGGCAAAAGTCGTCCATCAAAAGTCCAGCAAAAGCAATGGATTGGGATTTGTGCCATCTGACGTCCTCCACGTCGCAGTTTTCAATACTCACCCAGTCGAGCAGCAATTCTGAGACTCATGTTTAGTGCTGTATGGGTACACAAAAAAGTAGAACCGTGATGTGGTGTTGTGCAATCCTATGCTGGCAGGTTTTGACACCCAAATTTTGAGAGATTGGGCCAATGGGAGCGCAGAACGGGTTACCCGGCCGGCCCGAGGAAGAAAGCTGCAGGGTAGGGGTTTGGGAGCATTGGGAGTAACGGAACTTGTTCGGCTCTAAAAGGTTAAATGAGCGCAAAAAGTGAGCAGTAAAAAAAGGCTGGAAAATGAAAAGAAATAAATACCGAAATGAAATTGCATGCTGATTTGAAGTAACTAAGCGAGGTCAGAGATAGACTGTGGTCATAATAATTGGAGTTAAGACAGTAACAGAAACAGTTACCCTGTATAGACTTACCCCGGGTATAACTTTCATTGTGGCTTAGAGACGCGATCTGGAACAGTAAGAGACTTGCCGTAAAGGACAAGGTGTGCTATAAGAATATTTGTAGCGAAAATGAGCAATTGAGGTGGTAAGGGGGGTGTTATACGTGCAATAGAACCAATTCCTCGAAGAAAAGTGACTCACAGGTTTAGTACAAGTTCCACAGTGTGACGATCTGTTACGTGTCTTGCTGTAAAGAGTGCGAGAGTGAAACATTTATTTCATGGAAGCTAGGAGGTGATGTAGACATGCTAGAAGAATTTCGAGCGGCTCAATCGATTCAGAATCAAACGGAGAGTAAAACTAGCTAGTAATATGTCTAAATTACTGCTCTCAAAGTGCCCATGATAGTCCTGTCTTGAACCTCTCTAAAGCTAACAAGTTGTCCCAACACCCAACCTCTATTTTAAAGACCTCCCAAATTTCACATTTTGACACCCTTAATATTGCAACACCCTTTAAACATATACCAACACCCTCTAAAACACTCAAAAAAATATCCAATCATTTTTTCAACAATTATCTGCTCTTGACCACCATCTTACAATTGCACTTGCAATATCCAGGGTCAGGGTTGACGTGCATATACCATGCATCCCGGACAAAAAAATGTGCATAGTGAAATTTACACCGTAATCTGACCCCACCAACCATGTCGAAACGAGGAGCTGTGGAAGTGACAAAGAAGGCCAAGAAGGCCAAGTCTTCCATCACCATGTCACCCGAGGACGTCGCCGCTCTCGGTAGCGAAATCGTCGAGTCTACCACCAACTACAACAAGTTGTCTGAGCTCATGCCTCTTCTCAAGAGCTCTGATGAAGAGACCCATGTGGCTGCTCTCAACAGTCTATACAACGTGTTTCGACACATGGCCAAGGAGGATCTGTTGCTGAACCCCGATCACGTGCTTGAGCCCAAGAAAAAAGACCAAAAGACCAAGGTCCCCGATCTCAACAAGAAGGCTGTTGCTGAATGGATCACCCCCAAGTACGAGACGTACAAGAAGCATGTTTTGAAGATGCTCAACTCTTCAAAGTCCGCCAACAGCCGTCTGATGGCTCTGGAGATTCTCATGCGACTGGTCAAGATTGAAAACAAGAGCTGGAGTGCCGAGGGCGTCTCTTGGTTCCCTACTAGACTGCTTGGAGATGTGGTTTGGGCTATTGCCACGTGTTCTGTTGATGTCAACCTGTCTACTCTGTCTCATTTCGTGTCCGAGTACCTCGACAAGTACGACGATATCCGGTTCCATGTCTACAACGAGTCTGGTAAGCTGTTCCGTCTGACCAACATTGCTGACTCAGTCGACCAGAAGAAGCTGTCGGTTCGAATCCAGGAGCTGTTCCTTCACGCTGACGCCGACGCCTTTCCCAAGTCCAACGAAGACATTGTCTCGTTCTGGACGAAAAAACCCACTTCCAAGAAAGACGCTATTTTGCATCATGACACACAGACCCTGGCTTTCCAGACCGGCTGGCTTCGAATCCTGGGTCTCCCTCAGACCAATGATCAGTACAAGACTGTGCTGACGGTCATGCATCAGAAAATCATTCCCTTCCTCAACCAGCCTCATACCACTATGGACTTTTTGACCCAATCATACAGCATGGGAGGAGGTGTAGCTCTGCTGGCTCTCAACGGTCTCTTCTCGCTCATGCAGAAGCAGAATCTCGAGTACCCCGATTTCTACTCCAAGCTGTATGCTCTTCTGGACGAGCAGGTTCTCTATGCATCTTACCGATCGCGGTTTTTCCGACTTTTGGACGTTTTCCTGAGCTCCTCGCATCTGGCTGGAGCCATTGTGGCTTCTTTTATTAAGAGATGTGCTCGACTCGCTCTTACTGCTCCTCCTGCTGCTGTAGTCACTCTGTACCCCTTTGTCTACAACCAGCTCAAACGACACCCTGCTTGCATGACTCTGCTCCAGAGACATGTTGAGGGCGAGTATGAGGACCCCTTTGATGCTGAGGAGACTGACCCGCTCAAGACTAACGCTCTGGAGTCTTCTTTGTGGGAACTGGAGACTGTTCAGGCTCATTACCATCCTAACATTTCAAAGCTGGCCAAGATCATCTCGGAACCGTTCAGAAAGCCCCAGTACAACATGGAGGACTTTTTGGACCACTCGTACGAGTCGCTGATCGAGCAGGAGATGGGCAAGAATATCAGAAACGTGCCTGCCGTGGAGTTTGACAAGTTCAAGGTGTTTGGAGAGCAGCAGTACATGGAGGGATGGTCGTTTTAGCATGTGTAATATAATTAGGATAGACAATGTGATGTATATTAGGAAGTGTTGATGGTTCTACGTAAGAAGGGGGTTCGTTTGGTACTACTGTACTTATGGCTGTATTTGAGGTTGAGATCATCTATTGATGTGCTTGTGAAAGAGAGCTTGACAGAACACTCAGAGCACATCACTATAGGAAATTTTGTATGTGACGAAACGAAGAAAATTGTATCAGTGGATTCTCAGTGAGTATTCTACCACACCTGGCTTATGGTTTTATGCCAAAACTATGTGTGGTGGTTGTATCTGCTTGTACACTGTCTCCTTTACACCACCTTTAAAGGGACAGCTTAAAAGAACATCACTGTCAATCTCTAAAAAACAAGCTGCTTATAACAGCTTGAACACAGCACCTCCTCTTCATGCTCAAATTGCAAGCCTTCACTGTCAACACCAAATCATCAATCATACGTAACACTATAGCCGAGCGATTTTCCATCTGTAACAAAAAAAGAAAGCAAAAGATAACGGTGTGAAAAATAATAAAAAACGCATCCTTTGGAAAATGGAAGCTGAGAGTGTTGCAGTAAACACAACTACTTGTACATCGTGTCTATTGTACTTATACAAGTACAAGTAGCCTACAAGGTACCTATGAATTTCTAGTAACAATTACTGTATATGTTCGCCATACTCAGTCACGTCCAACACACGACTCACATCTCAAAAAGTCTCACTTCCCTTCCCTCTTCGTATACAAATGACTCAATTCTTTGTCTTTGGGATCGACATTCTTGAGTCACCGAGTTTATCTTGACTACCAATACGAAACATGTATTGTCTATATTACTGTGATGCAAATAAATAAATCAGGCCAGGACAGTATCCTTCGCCTTCCACCATCTCAGTATACTCAGAGACTTCTCAAAAGTGTACATGGTGATTGCACTCGTAGGAGCGCTTTTAATAAGAGACACTAGGAACCCCTTGTACAGGCCTCTAACTCCCTCTGTGACCAAAATGCGACGTGCCATGTGAAAGGGATTGTACGATTCCAACAGCTTCTGCACACCCTGTTTACCTGCCAGCTCAGTGTATGACACATCCATTCTTCCCTGAGTCTGTAGTCTCTTTCTAATAGTGTCTAGAGGAAACACCAGAGCCTTTGAAGCTGTTCCTGCACACAATCCTGCCGTTGCCTCCTGCCATCCTTTAGTGGGAAGGTTGTAAGTGACGAAAAAGTCGTGATTTTTCGAAGAAAACGTATCAAACGAGTCCTTGATGCGGCCATAACTCGCGAAAAACAGACCCATATACGGCGCAATCGAGATGATGCTGCTGGACACGCCTCGGAAGAACCCCAGAGGGCCTTCAGTGCGGTAAATCAGGCGAAATGTCTGAAAAAGCGATGTGTAGTTCTTGACTTCACTTTTTTTCGCTCCCTGAGCTGCAAACAACGTCCGAAACAGGTCAAACGGGTACGTGGCGATTGTCGCACCCGCACCAGCTGTAGCACCAGCAATAAACGACTGAGCTCCGGGTGAAATGCGCCATTTTTCAGCAGTCTCGTTGTAGCTGTTGATCACTTGGTTGACATGATGATAAGTGACAAACTGGGTGGCTCCATAGAAAACGTAGAGCAGTTCCGCAGGGATATTTCCCTTCCAGAGCGCCGTGACTCCCTCATCACGCACAATCTGCCTCATGGTATGAAAAATACCCCGATAGTAGCGATGGGAGTCTTGCTGAAGCTGTAGTCTGATCTTGACCACATCCAAGGGAGCTATAACAAAGCGAGAAACCATACCTGCGATTCCACCGCATATCATGGACTCTGTGGACGAAATGTCCGACTTGCTGGACAGGTGGTTGGACATGGTGGGGGTGGTTGTTAGAGTCCTTTGAAGAGTCCTTTTTCGTGTTTCTTCCAAAACTCATGCAGTCTCGTGCATCGAGCTAAAACTAGGTTTCGGAAAAATCTCAAAAATCCTCTAGAGGAAAGAGTAGGCGTGGAGAGGGTGATGGAGGTGAAATCGGGATTTTTTGGATCGATTGTAATGGTCACGTGACGGGAAGTATGGGACTGTACTCGGATTTTCTGTAGGATGATTTTTGAGCGAGATGGTGGGTTCTGTTCTGCCGTGCCTCTTGCAATTATCAAGTCACTGTTTGGTTGGGAGTGATCCAGCCTTGTGATTTGGGATACGATGTTGCTGGGTTACGGGTTAGGTGGTTGCTGTGGTTACTGGGGATATTTGGGGCTTGAGTTTGAGAGCAAGGAGTGTGGGGCTTGAATATGGGTTTGAAAATGGGTATGATGGGGTTGACGATGGGGCTTGGTGTGATATATTTTGGGGCATGTGGTTGGGAGGAGGGTGGTCAAAAGAGAGAACCTTAGTTGGGACTATGCTTAGAGTGTTAGTTGAAGAGGAGAGCAGCAAGTGGCGATTGTAGAATGTGTCAAAGTAACAAAAAGTGATGTTTTTTCTTCATATATCCAATCAAACGGCCCTTATAAACATATCTAGCTATCACTCATCTCCAAATACACCCCACACCATCTCATTACTTCTCCCCTTTAGTCAGGCACCTTCTCATTAGGATAAAGTTCATGCAAGAAATATTTCGATTAAATTTCAACATCAAATCCCACCACCACACAATGAACATTCTCAACAATGTGGACGGATCTGCGAAATGGGAGCAGGGCGCCAGCGTCATCTGCTCCGTTTCCGGCCCTATTGAGACCCGAAGACGAACCGACGAGCCCACACTCGCCCAGGTCGAGCTGGTCATCCGACCGGCCATTGGACAGTCTACAACCCGAGAGACGCTTGTGAAGGACCGCATTTTCAGCGTGCTGGCCGCCACGGTCGTGCGAAACCTGTATCCTCGAGCTCTGCTGCAGATTGTGGTTCAGATCCTCGAGCAGGGAGAGGGAAGTGGATACAACGTTTTGAAGCTGGCAGCATGTCTGAATGCTGTTTGTTTGGCGCTGATTGATAGCAGAACACCCATGACGGGTCTGTTTACCGCCGTGGCTATCGCTATTGTCGACGATAAGCTGGTTTTGCATCCCACTCGAAAACAGGTGACTCAGTCGTCTTCTACCCATGCTGTCAGTTACTTTGTGGAGAACAACAAGGCCACAGGACTGCTCATGTGCGAAAGCGAGGGCGAGTTTTCCGAGGAGCAGCTGTTCCAGGTGCTGGAGGACGCGGCACGTGCATGTGAAGAGGTGGCGCTGGAGATGCGACAGAGAGTGGAGCAGGGCGTCAAGGAGGGACTCAGAGTGAGCGCAGGACAGGAGTAATTTATAGAAATACAGTGCATGGAATAGAGCAAATGAAGGGCTGTATAATGGTACCGATACCATCTTAGTAGCTTGTCTGTAGAGTGTAGGGCTATAAGTTGTAGACAAGGTCATAGAGAGAAGACTGTTCACCATACGGAGTAGCTACCAGTATGACAGCATGAAATCTCAAGAGTTTGAAGCGAAAAATATTATTAATATCAAGGAGATTGTTCTGAGATATTGGTTGTACCCTGGATATTGATCCGTTACTTGTATGTTTGTAGTTATTGAGATAGACCTTTATAAAGACAACTTCTAATTTACAGTGCTCGGATGTCACTCTGTTGGACACTCTATTCTTACAGCTGTAATTAGAGTCTTCAAGGAAGGAGCTACAAGAAGACCCTTATAAGAACACACAATACTGTCCTACAGTCAAGCTCTAAGATACAAGTACAGCAAAAGAGCCATATTTATCATCTCTATACATACTGTCATTGCTCTCACAGTAGTTATTCTATAGCTCTCTACAACTCAAGGCCATTAAGAAGACATCCCAATCCTTATTCCTGTCTTCCTCCCACTGCTTAATCTGAAGGTGAACAGTCCCATAGCTTAAACCATACACTCTGTTCTTCCCTTAACTTAACAAGGACAGTATTCACAGGACTACAACTACACTTAGTTCATTCTTTCAATATAATTCATTCAGTAGAGCACTACATCCTCCCCTCTAAGCGGACAGCTTCTTGAAGTCCTCAACCATGGAGTTGAGACCCTCAATCTCGGCGGTCAGAGACTCGTACCGCTTGGTGTTGGACTCCTGGACGTCGGCTCGCACCTTGGTCTCGTAGTCCTTGACGGCCATCTGCTTCTCCAGCGACAGCTTGGACTTTTCACATTTCTCAATCTTGGTGTGGGCCTTCTTGATCTCGGCGTCCAGGTCAACCAGACCTCGGACCAGGATGTAGACGGAGCACTCGGGAGAGACGACAGAAACGACACATCCGTCGGGAGCAGAATCAGACGAAGAAATGGACTGCACCTTGGTGGCAGCCTTGACCAGAGACAGAATGGACTCGGTCTGCTGAGCAACGGTCTTGGAGACAGACTCAGAGCCCTGGACAATGATCTGAGAGTCCTTGAGAATACCGTACTGAGCCAGCAGAGATCGAGCGGCCTTGACAATGTCCAGAACCAGATCGTAGCCCTTCTCGGCCTCAGCGTTATCAAAGGCAGCGTTGAACTCGGGGTAAGAGGCTCGCATGATGGTCTCGGTCTTGTCTCCGACTCGTCGAGGAAGTCGCTGCCACAGCTCCTCGGTGAGGTAGGGCATGAAGGGATGCATCATCTTGATGGCGCCCTCCAGACAAGTGTAGAGAGTGTCTCGGGCGGACTTTTGCTGCTCGGGAGTGCCGTTGAGAATCAGGAACTTGGAGTTCTCAATGTAAACATCGCAGAGCTCGTAGAGCCAGAAGTTGTAGACGGCAGTGGTGGAGTCCATAAAGTTGTTGTGCTGCAGAGCCTCATCGGCAGTCTTGGCAGCATGGGTGTACTTGTGCAGAATCCACTTTTCAACCAGCGACAGATCAGCTCCAGGAGCATCGGAAGCAGGAGGAACGTAGTCGTCGCCCAGTCGCATGAGAGCAAACTTGGTGGCGTTGTACATTTTGTTGCAGAACTTTCGGTAGCCCTCGACTCGGTTGATGTCCAGGTTGATGTCTCGGCCTCCAGTGGTGTAGGCACAGAGAGCGAACCGCATGGCGTCGGTTCCACACTCGGGAATACCGTTGGGGAACGACATGGTCTGTCCGTCCTCGGCCTTCTTGACCTCTCGGGGGTCCAGGTTACCCTGATGCAGCTTGGCGTGCAGGTCCTTGAGAGGGATACCGGCAATGACGTCCAGAGGGTCAATGACGTTACCCAGAGACTTTGACATCTTTCGTCCTTGGGCATCTCGAACCAGAGAGTGGGTGAACACCTCTCGGAAGGGAATGTCTCCAGTGAGCTTGATACCCAGCATGATCATTCGAGCAACCCAGAAGAAGAGAATATCCCATCCGGTCTCCAGCATGGTCATGGGGTAGAAGGTCTCCATGTCCTTGGTCTTATCGGGCCATCCAAGCAGAGAGAAGGGCCAGAGTCCGGAGGAGAACCAGGTATCAAGCACATCCTCATCCTGCTCCAGAGTGAACTTGTCGGTCTTGAACAGCTCAGTGGCCTTCTTGTGGGCCTCGGCCTCGTCTCGACCGGAAACCCACCATTTACCATCCTCCTTGTCCTGCTCGGGCTCAGACTCGAGGTTGACAAAGTAGACGGGAGCTCGGTGGCCCCACCAGAGCTGACGAGAAATACACCAGTCCTGGATGTTGCCCAGCCACTGGAAGTACTCGGACTCGGAGGTCTTGGGGGTGATGGTGATTCGTCCATCTCGAACGGCCTCCATGGCAACATCGGCCTGCTCCTTGTTTCGAACCCACCACTGGGGCTTGAGAAGAGGCTCAATGACATCACCAGACTTGGCACAGACAGGAACAGACATGGGGTTGGCGGTCTGGTTCTCAAACAGTCCAACCTCCTTGAGCTTCTCAATGACCTGCTTTCGGGCGTCGAATCGCTTGAGGCCCTGGAAGTCGCCACAGGCCTCGTTGAGAGTACCGTTGTCGTTGAAGATGTTGACAAACTCGAGGTTCTGTCGCTTTCCAGTGAGGTAATCGTTGGGGTCATGAGCAGGGGTGATCTTGACAGCTCCAGTTCCAAACTCCATGTCAACAGCCTCGGCATCAGTGACAATGGGAATGGTCTTGTTGAGGAAGGGATGGTCAACAGTCTTGCCGTGCAGATGGGTGTATCGCTTATCCTCGGGGTGAACGGCAATACCAGTGTCTCCAAACATGGTCTCGACTCGAGTAGTGGCAACGGTAATCTTCTCGTCGGAGCCGGTAACCTTGTAGGAGAAGTGGGTCAGGACACCAAACTCAACGGGTTCCTCGTATCCAGGAACAGACAGCTTGGTGAATCCGTCAATCTCCTTGTTCTCAACCTCGAGGTTGGAGAGAGTGGTGTTGAGAGCAACACACCAGTTGACAAGTCGAGAGGCTCGGTAGATGACACCTTCCTCATGGAGTCTGCAAAAGGCCTCATTGACAGCCTTGGTTCGGGGCTGATCAAGGGTGAAGGCCTCACGTGACCAGTCGTACGAAGCGCCGAGCTTCTTGAGCTGGTTCTTGATTCGCACGTGGTAGTCCTCCTTCCACTCCCACACCAGATCTGTGAACTTTTCTCGGCCCAGATCGTGTCGGGTCTTCTTCTCCTTGGCCCACAGCATCTTCTCGACGACGGACTGGGTGGAAATACCAGCGTGGTCAAAGCCGGGCACGTACAAAACGGTCTTGCCCTTCATTCGGTGGAATCGGATCAGACCGTCCTGAAGAGCGACAGTCAGACCATGTCCGATATGCAGAGCTCCAGTGACGTTGGGAGGAGGAATGGGGATGACGTAGAGTCCCTTATCGAGGGGAGATCCGTCGGCCTTGAGCTCGGGCTCAAAGTAGCCCTGCTTCTCCCACCACTCGTACCAGGACGATTCGACAATGGCAGGGTTGTAGGACTTGAGAGCAGGGTCATCCAGAGACACCAGGGTCTTCTTCTCTCCCTTGACGGTCTGATCAACAAACTCGGGGATGGGCTCAACCTCCTTCTTGGGCTTCTTGGGAGCAGCCTCCTTCTTGGGAGCGTCCTTCTTGGCGGCCTGTTTGGCGTTGAACTTGGCCAGCTTCTCGGCCTTCTTTCGCTCGTTTTCCAGCTGCTTGGGGGTCTTGGCCTTCTGCTCAGGGGCAGCGGCGGCGGGGGCTTGGTCACTCATGGGGCGCAAAAATCGGTGTGCTATTCCGCGAGAAGGAAAAGCCAGGCGTTTAAGTGTGGTTCGCAAAATGGTGTACTTGGGATGATCCAGCCGGTGACTCTGAAAAACTAAAATCTGCCAAAATAAGATTTGGGTTGGGGTTGACTTGGGAGAGTATAAATATGACTGATTTTGCAGCAGAGAGTTTTTTCTTCTTCAAGTAACAACCAGGCTTGTTGACTGGCGTCTAGATCTCACGGACGTCCGCCTCTCTAAACCTGGAAGAGTAATAGCAGGAGATTGACTTACTGGGGAGTACATTAGTATCTCCGGTTCAATTGAGTTCTAACATCCTAGACTGGATGCCTTTGATGCTCTCGGTGCGTAGCACAAGAGAGCTGAGAAGCGCAGACTGTCGTTTAACTGAGTAACCACTAGTGTACAGTGTATACAGTGTCAACCACTGCTACGATGAGCTGTTAGTTTGTATCATACCGTGGTGTTGATCATTGTTTTAAGGCTGCTTTACGGAATATTTTACGAGTAAAAGTTTCACCCTTGGAGTAAGTTTTTCACTGTTTTACTGCACGTTCCAGTGGCTGCGTTTTGTCTGCATTTTCGACATAAAAGTTAGTCGTGTGATGTTGAATCGTACTGAGTGATAAGTTAGTCATTATCTCGTGACTGAATATTTCCATATCCGGTAGCCTTATTTGAGATGAGAGTTCAGGGGTTTGCCACTATCACCATGACTCATCTTGTATCAACGTTACGTTATCATATCTCAGATCAAAGTCTGATGTGACTGTGTGTTATCGGTTGTATGATCGGTCAAGTGACTGATACAAGCAATTGAGTGACTCTTTCCTATATCTCGTATTCTTCTGTTAGTCATAGTGGCAAAATAGGAAGGCTTAAGACGATATCCAAAATGAGCCTTCTTCAGACACCCAGTTAGAGCTCAGTAAGGGTAAATTCCAAGAATCCACAGTCACGCGACCACACTCTAGATAGGTCCGGATGAATCAAAATGACAAGGGGAGAAGAATAAAGCAGTCAGAATTTCGATACCCTCAATATTGGTCGAGATGTAGGTCTTCTAGGTTTTTTCTAACAAAACATCCATCTAAAGTTCTCCCCTCCCAACTAAGCTCAACAAAACAAGACACTTCTCTAGAAAAGCACCTTTCAGTGCCCCTAGAGGCTCCTAAATACACAAACTTGTAGCCCTTATCCCATAGAAGCCAACAAAGAAACAATATCCCAGAATACTCCCCAACTCCACCCTCCAAACAGATTCTCCTCCACTTTACCTCTCCCCTGTAAACCGACCATCAGTCCCACAATCCTGCACTTTTTCACCCCTAATACGTGTCACGTGACCCAAACATACCCCCCAAACAACCCTTACCCTAGCACCACCCCCCACAACCATTTCTCACCACTTTCCCATCCACCAATAACCTCTCTGCTTACTCCACTATGTAATACGATAGAGTTTACCGTTTTATGTGGGAGAAGAAAAATAAATTAAGGTTTTTGACAATATTTGGATTTTTTCAGACCGTCAAAAAAAACCACAGTCTATGCTACGACTAGTACGAACCATGGCCACCCAAAGTCACAAATCTCTCAAGCGAGCGCGCAAGACGGCGGTTCTCGATGTGGCAGACACACTGCGGGACCCCATGGCTTCAGACTCGGTTCTGTTGAACGACATCAAGCGGGTTCTGGCGACCCAGCAGACCACCATGGATCAGGTCCAGAACAAGCTCATCAGTCCGGCTATGATGAAGCGAATCCGACGAGAGGATCGAAGCAAGGAGGAGGTTGCTGTTGAGCGACCTGAACGAGAGCTCATTCACCAAAAGTACGAGGCTGAAGTGACAGTGTCTGGACTGGGAGCTGATGGAGATGGTATTGCTATTGAGGAGCGAGAAGATGGAGAGAAGCGGGTTCTTGTGATTCCCTTTGCTCTGCCTGGAGATACAGTCAAGGTGCGGGTGTACAAAAAGAACCTGTATTTCTTCAACAGTGAGATTGTGGAGGTTGTTTCCAAGGGCGATCTGAGAGATGATAGTCTGACATCCTGCAAGTACTTTGGAGACTGTTCTGGATGTCAGTACCAGTTTATGGACTATGCCAAGCAGCTGGATCAGAAGCGAAACGTGGTTGTCAACGCTTTCAACTACTACTGTCATACCAAGTCTGTTCTGCCAGAGGTTGGGTCTACCTTTCCTTCTCCTGAGGTGATGGGCTACAGAACTAAGCTCACTCCTCATTACGATGTGCCCAAAACCAAGTCTCCTGAATGGCTGGCTGCTCCTCCTGCTTATGGTTTCAACATGAAGACCAGAGGACAGGTTCTGGACATTGAAGACTGTCCCATTGGAACTCCTGTAGTCAGACAGGGACTTAAAGACTCTCGAGAAGACGTCAAGCTGCACTACAAGGAGTCCAAGCGAGGCAAGACTTATCTGCTGAGAGAGAATACCGTCAAAAACGACGCTGGAGAGCTCGAAAAAACTTGTGTGACTGATAACAGAGCTATCGTGTCGGAGTACATTGACAACTACCGGTTCGACTTTACTGCCGGCGAGTTTTTCCAAAACAACAACTCCATTCTGCCGGCCGTGACCGCATACGTCCGAGAAAGCATTTTGTTGGACTCTGGAAAGCCTCCCCGGTTTTTGGTAGATGCATACTGTGGCTCTGGACTGTTTTCTATTACCTGTTCCAAGGCCGTGGAGAAGGTGTACGGAGTGGAGATTTCAGACGACAGTGTTCGGTTCGCTCGAAAGAACGCTGAGCTCAACAACATTACTAATGCCGTGTTTCTGACCGGAAAGGCCGAGAACATTTTCAAGGATCTCGAGTGTGACGGAGCTGAGACTTGTATGATCATTGATCCTCCTCGAAAGGGTACCGATCAGGCTTTTATTGATCAGCTGGTCAACTTCCGACCTCAGAAGCTGGTGTATGTTTCTTGTAACGTTCATACTCAGGCTAGAGATATGGCTTACCTGCTGGAAAAGTGTCCGGACTACAAGGTGGAGAGTATCAGAGGTTTCGATTTCTTTCCCCAGACTAAGCATGTGGAGGGTGTAGCTGTTCTCAGCTATCAGGGCACCAGAGAGCCTAAGGAGGCCAAGGAGACTGAGGCCAAGGAGACTGAGGCCAAGGAGACTGAAACCAACGGTGTTGAGGCTAAGGAGACCAACGGTGTGGAGGCTGAGACCGAGGTCAAGGCGTAAATAGACAATAATTATTAATGAGCATTGGAGTGTAGTCAAGTAGTTTTGTTAAGCTTGGGGCTGGTGGGGAAAGATACTCTTAATCTGTGGTTTTGTGTCCCTTTACGTTGGGGGTGGCCAAACGTCGAAACGTGGCCAGACCCAGCGAACCCCCAGAACCACCTCATCAACATGCCCCAAGGCACCCCCCTAAAGAATTACACAAAGTCATGACACAAACTGGTGTCTGTGTCACGACAGACCACTTCGTGGCCTGTTTGACCACCACATGCAGACTCTCGTCTGCCACCTCCGCAACAAGAGTCACCTCGTTGGAGTCCATACAAAGCCCGCGGGGGAGAATTTTGCTTCAGTGTGTGGTGGTGAGGAGAGAAGAGAAGTGGGTGGTTGGGTTAAGCTGTATAGAATGGCACACTGAAATTAAAGTGAGATGAAAACTGACTGGTCATATTGGGTGGACCTTAAGAGAGAAGAGCAGTGATATACAATAATGAACACTTCAGAGAACATGACAACTTCAAAAAATTAATTCAAATACTCATTTAAATGATCTGTTCTACTTCAAAAGTGTTTCAATTGAAAGAAAGTCATCTCTCAGTATCTACATTGTAAGTACGGTAATGAAGTCTTGTTCTTGAGGACAGCTTCTCTACATACTACTCTTCTACAACGTCTACAGTACAGATAGTAATTACAATGCCAATTCATTAATGATTCATCCTCTTCTCTGAGTAATTGAGGTGTAGTGACTGCATCTACATTCACTGCGTTCATGTAGCTGGTAGTAGCTTCGCTTCGCTCAGCTACTATCCCTCCAACGCCTGCAACTTCACCAACTCATAATACCTCCCCCTCTTCCCCATCAAATGCGAATGAGTACCTTGCTCCAACACCTTTCCATCTTCCAACACATAAATACAGTCAGCGTTCTGGATAGTCGACAATCTATGAGCCACTGCAATTGTCGTTCTACCTAGTGAAGCCGCATCAAGAGCCTGCTGAACCACCTTCTCCGACTCTGAATCCAACGCTGAAGTTGCTTCATCCAGCAACAAAATCTTGGGGTCTCTGATGAGAGCTCGGGCAATGGCTACTCTCTGTTTCTGTCCTCCAGACAGCAGAGTGCCCTTGTTTCCACAAAAGGTGTCATATCCATCAGGTAGAGACATGACAAAGTTGTGAATATTGGCCTGAGCAGCAGCATGATGAAGAGTAGCATCATCCACCTCTTCATCAGTGCCCAAAAGAATATTTTCTCTGATAGTTCCAGTGAACAAAATAGGCTCTTGTTGCACCAGAGAGATGAGAGACCGGTACGACTTGAGATTGATATCCCTGATATCAATACCGTCAATAGTGATAGTTCCATGCATCACATCGTAGAACCGTTCCAGGAGAGAAATAGTGGTTGATTTTCCACATCCTGAAGAGCCCACTAAAGCCACATAACTTCCAGCGGCTATCGACAAGTTGAGTCCTTGAAGCACGGGAATCTTGGGTCTTTCAGGGTACCGAAATTTGACGTTTTCAAACGAGATATTGCCCACCACCTTTTCCACATCCAAAACAAGCCCAGACTGTTCTTGTCCGCCAATAACCGGCTCGATTTTCAAAATCTCATGAATGTTCTGAGTAGCCACTTTAGCCTTGCCCATATCCGGAGTGAAGGAGAAGATGGAGCCAGCAGACTGGACACCAAAAACCACAGTGACAAAAGCAACAAAGAAAGCGTTGATGTCAATCTCGTACTTTCTGATTAGAGTAGATCCGTACCAGAACCCTAGAGCATTAATGAGAATAATGAGGGTCTGAGAAGCTCCAAAAAGCATGCTACTAATTGCGTTACTTTTGGCAGAGCTATACACAACACTATTGACCTTGGTAGAGTAGTAGTTGAGCACGTCGTCTTCTCTGGTGAGAGCAATCACAGTTTGAATGTTGTTGGTAGCTTCACAAGCGTATCCTGCTGAAGACTCGTACACCTTTCTACCTCTCTGATTGAGCTGGGTGAGAATGTAGAAGCGGAAGAAACCAGAAGAGAGAATAAGAGGAATGCAAGCTGAACAGACAAGTCCTAGTTTCCAAGTGTAACAGCATGAGAGAATGATACTCATGATGACAGTCACTACTGAAGACAGAATCTGACCAAAAGTAGCTCCTCCTAAACCCTGAACATTCTGAGTATCTTTAGACAGAGAAGAGGTGAGTTGACCTGTTGTAGTGGTATCAAAGAACTGAAGGTCTTGGTTGAGGAGATGAGAAAAAATCGTTCTCTTCAAGTTCCTCACTAGAGTCTCTGAAGCAACACCCAAGTAATAAACTTGCATAAAGTAAGACCCCAACTGGACCATACCGACCATGAAAAAGAATCCGGAAAACTTGTCAACCTCATGCAACATGTGTTTGTAAGCCAGAGGATCCACCATGAACGAGTTCATCACTGAGCCGTAGAGTAAAGCCAACGAAGGGTATCCAGCTCCACAAATCACAGCAAAGCCAGAACCAAGCAACAAAGGCTTCCTTTCATTCTTGTTGAACCGAGCCAGCAACTTGATCATACCCCAAGTGTTTAGAGGAGAGCTTTTCTTGACTTCCACTTTACTGCCAACCTCAAAATCAGACCCAGATCCGTTATCCCAAAAGTACCCTTTGTCTTCAGTAGACGTCGTATCATCTCCACCCTCCTCAATCCTCTGAGCACCCACCAAACCATAGTACGTACCTCTAGCAGCAATCAGCTCATCATGAGAACCCTGCTCGAGAATATCTCCTTTAGACATGACCACGATTTTGTCGGCGTTCTTAATGGTACTCAGACGATGAGCAATGACAATGGTGGTACGGTTTCGAGCAGCTTTATCAAGAGCTTGCTGGACGAGCTTCTCAGAACGAGTATCAAGAGCAGAAGTGGCTTCATCAAGGAGAAGAATAGGAGGGTTGGAAATAACAGCTCGTGCAATAGCTACTCTCTGTTTCTGACCACCTGAAAGAAGATATCCTTTTTCTCCTACCTGAGTATCCAGACCGTCAGTAAGAGTCATGATGAACTCTGAACAGTTGGCTAGCTCACAAGCATCTTCCACCAGTCGCTGCTTCACACTTCTCTCGGCATTCTCATACTCTGTACCAATCAAACCATGAGCAATGTTCTCGTAAATGGTACAGTTGAACAGAGTGGGTTCTTGAGAAACAAGACTCATTTGTTGACGGAGCCATTTAACATCAAGAGAGAGAATACTCACTCCATCTAGAGTAATGGAACCTCCTAGAGGTTGGTAGAAACGTTCCAACAGGGCAATAATAGTCGACTTTCCAGACCCTGAAGCTCCTACCAAAGCCACTGTAGCTCCAGCAGGAACCTCCAGGTTGAATTCATGCAGAATCGACACTGCAGGACGAGAGGGATACCGAAAATGCACATTTTTGAACGAAATCGAGCCCTTCAAGTTGGATACCGTCTCTCCTCCAGACAGCGAATCAATATCCGGAACTCGATCAATGGTTTCGAAAATCTTCTTACCAGCTCCAACCGCTGAACCAAGAGACTCCATATTGGGAGCCACTCCTCCAAGCTGAAAAGCACCAATCATGAGAGCCATGAGAACCGTAATCACGTGACCAATACTAGTCTCTCCCTTGTTGATAAGTCTAGACCCCTCCCAGAGTGCCAGAGCGTACATACAATAAGTGATACACCACAGAATACCCACCATAGCTCCTAGAACACGAGCTTTCAAGAGGTAATTCTTCAACGACGAGTTCAACGGCTTCTCGTACCTCTTATCCATCTTCATTTGCATACCAAAAGCGACGATATTGGTGATGGACGAAAAACACTCCTCTGCAATACTGGAACATTCACTATCGTCTTCAATAGCCCATCTGACGTAACGTACCAAAAAAGTAGAGCAGATACCCATAGCCAGAACGAGAGCCACGACAGTAGAAATCATAATTCCCGTCAAACGAGCTGATTTGATGAATCCAATAACCAGAGAGGTGATAAAGGAAGACACAGCAGAGACAATCAACCCCAACTTTTCAGAAATACCCTCCTGGATCAAATTCGTGTCTGTTGTAATTCGATTCGTCACCTCTCCAGCCCCCAATTTATCGAAATATCCGATATTTTGTCTCAGAATCGCCTTCAGATAATTCTCTCGTATTCGCGCACTTAACCTTTCGCCTCGCTCAACCGTAATGTACGTTTTGATGGAAGTCAAAACAAAGGTGGCTGCGGCAATGTAGACAAAGTATAAAGCGTAATGGTCAATCTGGTGCTGAAATCTGTCTGCTGAGGAATGAAAGACAATGAACGTGAGAAATTCGTTGGTCATTTGGCCAAAAATGACCGTAAACAAGGGCATACACACGCCTGCAGCAGCTGCAGTAATCATACCAACTGTCAGAATAAACATATCGAACCGAGTGGCGTATCTAAACAAAGTGAAGAAATTGACCTTGACTTTTTCCGTGGAGATTTGGCGCTTCATGATTTCAATTTCAGACTCGGATAGATCACCCAGATCGTCGTCGCTGTCTGAGGGTGTTGATGAAATATTCCGCGGCTTATCGGGTGGAGGAGGGGGATAGTGGTCTAGAGTGTGTTCAACGATAGTCGAAGTGGGTATATTGGAGTTGACGTTTGTTCCGACATAAGCAGCGTGTCTGAACTCGTCTGACGCTCCATACGAAGGTGTGAGGCGTTTGACAGCATGAGGAGTCTCTCTAGTCCAAGTCATGGGAGGAACCAGCATCTCAGAGATGGATCTATGACCACCTTGGGCTTGAGCTTGAGCTTTTTGTTGTTCCAACTGGACTTGTTGAGAAGCATGGTGTTGTTGCTGCTGAGCTAGCTGAGCCTGGTAGTACTGAAATAGCTGAGCTTGATGCTGTTGCTGTGCTTGGGCTTGTTGAAGAGCTTGTTGTTGGGCTAGTTGTTGCTGAAGAAACTGCTGACGTAACTGTTCCTGTTGTTGCGCTTGTTGCTGCTGCTGGAGCACTTGTTGACGTAGTTGTTCCTGTCGTAGTTGTTCCTGTTGCAACAACACCATCTGATGCTGTCTCAACAGCTCCTGATGATGCAACTCTCTCTGGACTCTGTCCTGCTCTTTCCTTCTCTTCTCCTGCTTCTTCAGCTCCTCCTTCATTTCCTCTGAAGGCCCCTGATGAACATGCCGAACTCCTCTATGGTCGTAGAAAGCCGTAGGAGCAGGTGGTTGGACTACGGAGGGTTCGTAGTCTCGTTGGTATTGGGAGATTTCTTCATCAAGGGGAGTTCCAGGGACGGTGAAACCGGTTTGGGGGGTGCGGGGGGTGGTTGGAGAGCCTGGGATTTGATTTCCGGACACTGTGTTAGTACGTAAGGAGGTAATTGCTGCGGAGCAGCTGTTACCGACCAGCTCTCAAGGAGGTGATTGTTGCGAAGCAACTGTCACCGACCAAGAGTTCAGAGCTGTTCACACGTAACCTGTTCACTTGTAAGTGCTAAGTTGCAAATATCACACTGCTCACTTGCTTCTCACTATCTCTCAAGGTAGGTTGTTCATCTCCCCCTGAGCTATCTCCTCCACAACTGCACTCTTCTCAACTCCGCACACTCACTTTTTGCTGAAGATCCGGTCGTCTCGATGCTCACTGACAAGACCAATGCGACGTTTAAGTCGCAAAGCCGTTATTCTCTCATCTGAAGGACTCCCCACTCGACTAGCATCTTTGTCAACAAGGTTTGGCTCCATCTGGGGTGGTTGGAGCTAACTGGTGGTCTATGAGCCACAGTAGCGGTAGTTGCATGGCAAAAGTAGTGGCACAAGCGACTTTTTCAGATGCTACTTTTGTTGTCCTGTGTGTTGTCTATACGACACTGAACACACCAACCAGTTTACCCCGATATACAGTTATAGTCATGCGAGCTGCACCATATTGCGTGAGCGATGCAGATCTGAGACAGGTGAAATCCAAAGAGCCGACGTGATTGCCAAGGTTGGCTGAGGGGTGTTGAATAATCATGCAATAAGAGGGGAGCACGGGGGCAAAACTAGAGCAAGTCACGTGATATCATATACTGGCGTACACTTTCTAGTACCAAACTACTGTACTCCTACTGTACTGGCACTGTGTGTGCTCGTTCCTCGCACACTGTTTTGACAGTTTGAATTTGCTCCCTCTGTCAGATAACCTAGACAAAGGCTAGAACCAATGATAGCCGTGCAACCACACACGGGTAAGACAGCTGATCCACGTTGGAAATATCGGGCGGAAAATATCTGCCGGCGCGAGTGTCAGGTACCGCCCCTGCTCGTCCGCAGTTTGTGCTCTATATCTCGTAAAAAGCTTTGTTTTGGGCACCCTGTCGGGCTAAACTAGTGGCTGTAGTTGTCAGTAGCGCTCGAAATGGCTTGTTGGGTGGGCGTCACGATATACACAGAGCAGCATCTCCAAAACAGTGTGTACAGTCAATCACGACAATCGCGGGTACCTGTGATTATCACTACGCACATGATGCAATCCGATAGCGCAACTTACGGGGCAAGTAGATTTGGGTGGGTACGTAGATACGAAGGTTGGTGGGGTGGAGGTTGAATTGGGTACAGAGGTGCTGAAGAGATGAGAGTAGTTGCATTGTGATCGCACCAGCAAGGCGATCATTTTGGTGGTACTGGCTAAGCTGTAGAGTGACTGGAAGGTATTGCTTGGTCTCGACTCTCAATTTACCCCAGAAAGCCTGTTTAGCTAACAACCACAACTAACGCAGCCGAGATTATGAGACAGCAAACGTTGGACCCGGCCCAACTTCCGACCAAACTCCGATCCGCGTTTGGAGGAGGATATTGGGAAAAATCGGAAAAAATTGAGGAAATTTTGGAAAAAAAAGGTCATACAAGTGAGCACCGTGATAGTTCAAAAAACACCTAAAAAGGCATAAAACCCCCTCCTGAACACGTTCCTTGCACTGTTGATACGATTATTTACCTCTGCAAACTCCATTTTGCGTTTCCTCCAGACTAGACCCTTCGTGTTGAGTTGTGAAACGCAGGTCTGAGCCCCGTTACCAAATAGGCTGAGATGACATGTGTAGGTCTTCTTGGCAGTTACACGAGTGAAAACGAGGTCTAGGGGAGGAGCTAACAGCTGCCGCTTTTGTGTCACCTCTACACCAGTGTCTGAGCCAGCAATTACTGAAACCAGACGTCTGGACCTCTGTAGACCCACGGGCTGTAACTTACAGGGAAATAAAGCGACTATTTTCTTTTCCGGTGTTAGTCTGGTGTGTCAGTGTTGGTCATGGCTATTTATAGATGTTGTGAATTTATACGTCTTGTGAGCGAACTGAAAGAAAGAGTGGATACCTTCCCTGCATCAACGGTTATCATTCGTATAGAGTGTGCAAGGGTCCGAGTGGAGACGGATTGGAATGTACAAGGTAAAGTAGGTCTTTGGACAGTTGGGAAGAAGACAAAGGCGAGTGGCTATGTTGCTGATATGTAAAAAATGTGGGAGATATTCACCAGGTGGTAATACATGTAGGTATGTATTAATTCAGGTACAGGTTATTACTCTGGGATAGCTTTATCATCAGTATCTCTATCAGCAGTAAGATACAGTATCTCAACTACTATGAATTGACTATAGGTAGGCTACTCTCTGAGCCTGTAAGAACTCATGGTATATTTATGTTGACTTGTACCCAGACTGGTATATTCTGCTGGAGTGTGGTTTGGTGGATAACAGTATGCAAGTCAATAGGTAAGGTACAGTATTATCTATTTGGATCAAGTGTTTTCTTACCTGACAATATGCCACTAGCAAAAACATGTACCACTTCTAGTTTCTGATCTCACAGTAGGTGTGAACAGCTATGGTAATCTGTCTGTTATCATAGCTTCTCATAGTATCATTGCCTGTGAAGGCTCAGGAGCTCTGATATGAGTTTTTAAAGGCATAACGTATTTTCGTACTACTTGTACTATAGTGTGAATTAACAGGCACTTGTCACTTCAATGGTTACTGGTTCCTTCAATCGCTAACCTTCTTAATGTCAACTAATTACCGATCTGCTACTTTACATTTACTTCTCAGTTATTTAACCCTCACTCACAGCCACCTCGACACCCAGACAATTACCCAATCAATAAACACCAGCTTCCAATTACTCTCTTTAGTAGAAGCTGTTGAAAACTGACATAATATGACGTATCACCTTACTCTACTCCACTTGACCCCACTCATCTCCCCCGCATGCATGACGTGCATTAGCGAGCAGTTAGCGATAATAAAGGGACTGGATCTGGGGAACGCAATTCTTCACTAATTTTGATTCTGGAAGAAGTTGAAGGATCGCAGTGGTCAGGAGAGTGTGATTACTGACTTTCAGAGCAATTGAGTTGTTTTCAGCACCTCCACAATGCTACAAGTTTTCACCGATGCACGTGCTAACGAAACGCGACATGAGTAAATGAGACGCGAATACGAACAAAAAAATATGTGAAAAAACCTGACCACCACCAATCTCCAAAAACAGTAATTCCTTGTCGTATCTTATCCACCACCTTATTTAAAGGCATTGAATGAATATCCCTGTTAAACTCAGAGTTCCAACAATTATACGAACGCTATGATGGACGACATCACCATCACCAACACCAACACTACCAGAACAGAAACAGAACACTCGTTACACACAACCTTCAACTACGTCATTCATTACACAACATGCTACTACTATGGCTCTTCAGTCTCATATCCACCGCACTATGCTTCCCTGGAGACCCTCTCAGCCCTGAAAACATGAACCACCAGAAAAAACCTCCTCCAGGGTACCCCGTCTACCACCCGACCAACCTCGTGCGGCTCATGGTAGTCGCCAAACAAGACCAAGCGCCGTTTTTGACCGGAGTGGTCACTACTCAAGGAGACAAGCTGGTGGTAGGGAATATCGCCAACGGAGACCCTCCTGCAGCCTTCAATTACTCGGCCGAGTACGGATTTCGCGCGCAAAACGGAAAATACCTGTTTTTCGACTTTGCAAACTACGCTGTAAGACTGGACGATGAGCCACACAATGAAACTCAGTACATGCCAGACGGAACCATCTTCACTGCTACTCCACCTACAACCGTAGGAGATCCAATCGTCAATCTCTGTCCTCAAGGCGACAATGAGTACCGTTTCTCGTACTACTCGTTTTGCAACGGTCAGTTTATGGTGGATATCTATCCCATCCCTCCTCAGAGCCTGACTGCACTGTGGGAGAACAGAACGAGGTACGATAGTCCGAAACAGAGGGGGTGGTTGGACTCACGTGATGTGAATGGGACTGATAATTCGACGTTTGAATATGTCACAACAAAGAGTGGAGGAGTAAAGGTCGAGTGGAGTTGGTCCGTGTTGAGTCTGTTACTGGGGTATGTCATGTGACCAGGAATACCAAGAGTTGATCACGTGATAAAGTTCACAATTGTATACTTACTAACGCCTTATTTATGAATTTAATGATAATACATACACTTATGTATTTCTTGGTGGTGGTTGGAAATGATAAGTAGGGTGCTGTGTAGGGCTCAATAATCGAGCTACGGGAATTTTGAAAGCAGTGGGAATAATTCGAGACCCCAAGGAGTATGATAGTGGCTTAATAAGTGGATTTGGAGGATTTTGGGGCTCAGAAAACCGACCTCAAGATTCATCTCATCTCTGTAAAAACTCAAACCTCATCAAAGTTAGCTTTTTGGGCAATTAAATGGTCCCAAAAAAAGGTGCCCCACGACGGTTTGGCAGAGTTTGGCTGAAGGTAATTTTTAAAACCTGTATTCAGGTAGCACCTTCAACGGGGCACTTGGATGGGTTGAAGTGGTGAGATATTAGTATCGTTGAAATATCACGATACAGGGGAGCATATATATATAAGTATTATTTCAAGTGCACATACAAATATTCTCAGTATTGGACTACAAGCTACAGTTACAGGCTATCTACTAAACTCCCAACTACAAGTCAACTAGTACGGTACATGTCAACAAAACTAACCAACAAGTGATGCTACAGTAGAGACTTCAGAGGTAGCTGTAGCCACAAGGACTTCAAATTTGTAGTTAATCGAACATTTTGACTGATATAATGCTCGTTTGAAACCTCTCAGGCTTTTATAGCTCCAGTTGTATGCCCTTCTCTAATGGAACCATGAGGCTAATACTACAACTACTACAACTACAACTAAACTACACTACAACCACTTCTTATAATGGAAACTGTATTGAAAACCACTAATTGCTAACTAACTAAACTAGCTAAGAAATTACTCCTGTCGCTGGTCCTGTCGGTCCTGTCGCTGCTGCTGGATTCGCTGACGCTGCTGGTCTCGGTCCTGCTGGTCCTGGACCTGCTGCTGCTGTCGCTGCTGTCGGTCGTCCTCGATCTGCTGCTGTCGCTGTCGCTGGTCCTGCTGCTGGTTCTGGCCCTGCATCTGCTGGCCAACTCGGTCAATCTGAATGACAATGGCCTGGGCGTTGGTACAAGAAGCGGCGGCTCCCTCAGCTCCGGTGGGTCGGACCTCGTAAAGTCCATCATTGCCAGAAGCACAGGCCAGGAACTGGTTGTCGTTGTACTGCAGGTTGCCCATGACGTCAACGGTGAAGAGCAGGCCCTGGTTCTGGTTGTTGGTCATCTGGAGCTGCTGGTTTCGGCCGAGCTGGGCGTACTGTCGAGACTGCATGTCCTGGAGCCGGCCCTGGTTCATCTGGTACATGTAGTTGTTCATCTGGTGGCCCTGGAACATGCCGTTCTGGAACATGTTGTTCTGGTGCTGGCCCTGGAAGTCCATCTGGCCCATTCGGGTGTACATTCGGCCGTCCTGGTTGAAGACGGGAGAGTACATCTGGTTGGAGTTGCCAGAGTTGCCGTTGACTCGGAGGATGATGGTGGCCTGAGCCTCCTCATCCTCATCGTCCTGACGCTTGTGGTTTCGACCCTTGTTGTTGTTTCGTCGACCTCGTCGCTGGCCGTTGAGAGACAGCTGAACGGGGTTGGCACAAGGAGCGTTGTTCACGTAAACCTGGTACACCTGGTTGTTGTTCTGCTGGTTCCAGCCCTGGTTCTGGTTGTTCCAGTTCTGTCGGTCCTTTCGGCCAGCAGCAGTCTCCTCAGACTCCTCTCGCTTGTTTCGGCCTCGAGATCGGTCCCGGTTGTTCCAGTTGTTCTGGTTGCCCCAGTTCTGGTTGTTGTTGCCCCAGTTCTGGTTGGAGTTCTGAACAGGGCAGGCAAGGAACACCTGGTCGTTGTTGAACTTGAGAGAAACATCCTGGTTGTTCTGGTTGTTGTTCTGCATGTTCCATCGGCCTCGGCCTCGTCGCTCGTCAGACATCTGCATTCGGCCGTTGTCACCGACAGAAACGTATCGGTTGTTGTCGGAAGACTGCAGAGCGCCGTTGTTGTCCATGTAGACGTTGATGGCAACAAGAGGCTGGCCGTTGGCAGCAACGTTCTGCTGCTGGGGACCGTAGTAGATGTTGTCACCATCGGTGTACAGCTGCTGCTGGTTGAACTGGTTGTTCTGGGTGGCAGCCTGCAGCTGGTAGATGACGTCCGAGTTCTGGGCGTTCTGCTGAGGGGCAGGAGCGGCAGCAACAAAGCCGGCAGCGGCAATCAGGGTGGCGGTGGAGAATTTCATGGTAGAAGCTGAAAAAAGAGTAGGTAGAAGTGAAGTGAGGTTGATAAATCAAGCGTACTGAGAAAGGAAGGGATGGAGGGGGTTATAAGTGATCTGGATGTGTAGGGACTTCCTCTTTGGATGGGGCTGTGGGATCTTAGGTGTCAGATGAACATTTTTGAACGTAACTTGTGTTAGGGAGGTCGTAGAGATATGGGGAGTTCACCATTGTAATTGTTGAAATTTGGGGATTCTGGTGGTATTATTTGTTTTCCAAGTTTTTTGATATTTTCGTGTTCTTGTTGCACCGTCCTCCCCAACCTTGCTACGTCAAACATCACCACCTCATGTGCAGGGTTCAATGAGGGAGGTGTAGCCGTGTCAGCGAGAAAGAACGTGACAGGATTGGCTGAAATCTGAAGTTGACTTGTCTCCAGTTGCCATGTCCTACTTGTATGATGTCGAGCAGTTCTGCTGTGTTAATACGTTCTCACTATACAACAGTGGGATTTTTTTTGGGGTGTTTTGGGGTACTTTTTTATTTTTTATTTTCCCCTTGTTCTATTAATAACCCGATCACAATCCTATTGTTTCTCGTACCGAGATCCAGGGGCATACCCGCTTCTAAAAGGCTTGCAGTTACTCGTTTAGGCAGGTACTGGGGGCGGCTATGCTGCCAGGGTTTAAGACGTTGAAACTGACGTTCTTTGTTGAGTTGCCTATTTGGGTTGATGGGTTTGAATGGTGAAGTGTTTGATCGCAGTAGGATTGTTTTGGTGGTTGTAGTATGGCTGGTTGATGCTTCAGTGTCTAGACTGTGAGAACACTACAAGAACAAATACAAAGCTTACTAAGCTGAAGACTTCCCCAATGGTTTTAAATACGTTTTTTCATGCTATATAATATGTCAAATGTCTAAATAAGTCCGTACCTTGCTCTAGCGTTCCTCCTCATACACCACCTTCTAGACTGAAGGTCGAAACGTCTGTCAAGATTTCTGTGACAGAGTAAATTGTGTTGGGCACTTTCCTGAACCGTTTTAAAACCCACAATTGACCGTGGGCAGTGGGTTTTAGTGCACATGATTTCATTCTCCAGAGTATGTTCTCTATCTAGATGAGCAGCGTAGCTAGCTAGACTCCTGAAACTCTTACCAGGACAAAACGAACATGTCAAGAACTGTCTTTTGTTGGCTTTTCTGTTAAAACGTCTCAGTAACGTCTGTCTTCGAGTTTCCTCATTTGAAACCAGCTGAGGTACTGACTCAGGTTCAGGTGCTGAGTCAGTGGAAGTGTTCTCAGTAGTAGTAGCTGTAGTCTCTACAGAAGTGTTCATGTCTAGAGTGGTGTTCTGAGAAGTGTTTTGGGAAGTGTTTTGAGTGTTTTGAGAAGTGTAGTTACGTGCGTTACACTTTTCACACGGCTCCTCTTCATCAAACAGCCCTGGGTTATCTCTCAGGAACTCATCCATACGACCCTTATACCTCTCGTAAATCTCCATGCTCTCTCTGATCTGAGCATCTCGGCCTGTATCTTGATCAGCAGGTCGATCTCTAATCAAAGCAGCTAGAGTGAATCTCTGAGCGTCTTCAGGAGTCATATTAGCGTCAAACTCGAGATTCGAAGTCATACAGATAGCTGTAGATAGTCCAGGCATAAAGTTGGTATGTAGAATTCCACTCTTGACCAGCTTTTCATTATCAGGACTATGAACAGTCATAGTGTAAGTTAAAACACAGTTTTTCCACTCCACACAGTCTCTGGTTAGCGGCTCTTCAAACTCCAAATCGTCAAAAGGCACGATTCCAACTTCAGCATTGGTGATAGCTGGCTCCTCAATAAGAGTGGTATCGTCATATGTCTCAATGTATCGCTGTTGCATGTTAGTGATAGTGACATAGAGTGGAATTGATACTGTATATATTGTATTACTGTTACGGCCTCATACAAGAGAAAAACAAAAATAAATAAATCACAAAACAGCCTCAGTTTCAGCCTCACTCAAGGCCCTTAAGTAGAGCCTCACAGCAGAACTCTAGACAGCCTCACAGTGAGAGCCTCAACTATGCTGTACAAACACTGCAGCTATTAGGACCTGTAATGGAAGTGTCTAAAAAGAGGATTTTTTTATTTTTTATTTTTTATTTTTATTTTCCATTAATATCGTCCGCATTGTCAGCACTGCACCCCACATGCTTCATATCAAGACCCTATTCGCAGAGCAAAGTCAAAAATATTTCTTCCAGTGATTCACCCAGGTTCAGGGACCCTACCATAGACTTTACAGCGTCTGAATATACCCAAAAGTCTTAGTTGTAGCATCGTCCTCCTACTCATCTCTTGTTGAGTCTCTCTTAGCTTATCCTAATTCCGCCAGTCTATTTTCTTCCGTCTTAGACACTCAAGCATCTAACCAAAAGCGTCTAGAAGGCCATAGAATTGTACCTCAAGTATACTGTATGACCAATATTATACTGTAACAATAGTGGTAGGTCATCAAAAACCCATTGTTCGCTCTCACTCGCTCGCATGTGACAACCTCACTAATCACTTATCCGTCGATATTTTTTCACATCCTTTTCATCGTTCACGTAATCCTACGCGCATTAGTGAGACAGGGGTGGACGACGACAGCCAACAAATACGCAAGTAAAAATCAGGAAATGTATTACTAAGCAGAAGGTGGTTCTGAATATATTGCCGATTTTTATTTTATCAATTTATTTCCTTACAACACTCCTCATGTCCTGCCGTGTGTCTTGTGTGTCACCTACGGCATAACCTTAGAATATATTCTGATCAACCTTGTTTGTACACTTACACTCAACTTCCACAGACAACCGGACGAGTGTGACTACACAACACACAACCACACATACAGCAATGTTCGCCCGACTCAACCAGATGCTGTATCCCTCGTCGGCCAACCCCAAGTTTGTGCCACAAGACCCATGGTCCTTCATCTGTTTCCACGTGTTGCACACGGTTCTTCTGGTGTTCCATCTGGGCTACTCAGTCGTCCACTTTGTGCAATATGTGGCCCACAGAATCAAGATCCGGGGGCTCGCCATCTCGTACCACCACAACCGAACGCCCCAGCTCATCGCCCATGACGTGGCCGAGCTGAGTAAGCTGCCTGACCACCTGGCCGTCATTGTCGACCTTCAGCACGGCTCAGAGGAGGGAGGAGGAGTCGAGGGGCTCGTGGCACAGATCTCGGAGATTGCAGCCTGGTGCTGCGGCACCGCCGACATCAAACAGCTGTCTGTGTACGAGCGAACCGGCTGCCTCAAGTCGTACAACATCAAGGACGTGTACAAACTGGTGGAAGAGGGCATGCGGTCATACTACGGCTCTGAGATGCCGTCCATCAAGATCGACGTGCCCCATTCGGGAGCAGCCCATCCTTCCGGCGAGTCCAACGGCAAGACTGTGAACCGAAAGGCATCCAACAAGCATGACCTTACTATTCATCTTCTGTCGGAGGAAGACGGACGAGAGTGTCTCGTGGAGCTGACCAAGACTCTGTCTGAGCTGGCCATCGCCAAGAAACTCAAGCCCCGTGACATCACCGTCGAGGTCATCGATGAGCAGATGAACATGCTGGTTGTGTCTGAGCCCGAGCTGCTCATCGTCTTCGGGCCCCAGCTCGACCTCCAGGGCTTTCCCCCGTGGCAGATCCGGCTCACGGAAATCTACCACCAGCCAGATAACGACGCCGTCACCTACGGAGTCTTCCTCAAGGCTCTCCAGAGTTTTGCCTCCTGCAAGCAGAATGTCGGCAAGTAGCCTCGCATATATTTATTTGCATTGCTTTTTAGCTAGTAATATTAATCAGCGAGGTGCGCAAGCACCGAGCGTACAGTCAGAATAGGCCGATGAGGCCAGTTGTGTAGACTTGTAGTGTGTATGAATTGTCTTGTAATGATGGTCATCTGATCCACTTGATCGTTTAAAGTTGTGACATGGGTCATGTCAGAGAACACGTCAGAGCGCCCAAAAATACTCTCCTGATTGATCCCAGTAGCTCAATAGATAGCCCTGATCTCTGGCTACACACTCATACTCTTCACTCCCCTCTCAGACGTCTGTATCGCTCAAAAAATGGCGCGCAATTTTTCGCGCTTTTCATCTGCAGTATGCAGAGACCCACCCAGATACTCATTCATTGGGCGTCTGGTGTAGTTGGTTATCACATGCGCTTAGCATGCGCGAGGTCCCCGGTTCGATTCCGGTGTCGTCCATTTTTTGCCCTTCCTCTCGATCGGCTTATTTTTTACTGTCACTCAGTCATTTGCAATATGTTCAGAATCGCTCTCTATGGCCATAATCTTGTTCCTGTAATGAAACCTTGATTCGGAAAAAGTATATCTGCCTCGGAGTAGACATGGCCGAGGTACATTCTTGAGGATCAAACAAAGAAACATGTATTATACAGTATACATCTTATTGTAGTATTGTAATCTGGTTATTACTCTGCCATCTTTGGTTTTGGCTGTGTGATTGAGACATGATCAATTGGAGCTAATACACCAGTTAGTTATAGTTAATAGTAATAAATGCATTATGTTACTTGTACTTTCGTCGTTCTCTACTTCTTGGCCTTCTTGGCAGCAGGCTTCTTCTTGGTCTTCTTATCATCAGCCTTTCGCTTCTCAGCTCCCTCCTTGGGCATGACCTTGAAGAAACCGTCCAGACGAGCCTGGGGCTTGACCTTGACCTGTTTCATCAATCGTGCAGCTCCAGCTCGCACTCGGTCCTCGGAAAATCCCTTATCTCTGACCAAAAAGTCGACCAGACCCTCAACATCAGGGTTGTTCCACTTGATATCACACTCAGCAGAGTCGAGCACGTCAGGAGCCTGCAACAAAGCTCTGACGTCCTGGTAAGGCCAGTTTTCAGGCACCTTGAGCTTGCCACTGGGGTTCTTCTCGATATGCTCCACAATCTTCTCCAGACTGCCGTGTTCTCTGATGAGTTTGAGAGCGGTCTGAGGACCCACTCCTCGAATAGTGTCTGCGTAATCACATCCAAGCAGAATACACAGGTCAATGAACTGTGCGTGGTCCATCTGGAGTCCTTCCAGGATCTTGGCAAAGTTGATTTCCGAAATAGGCATCTTCTTGGCCTCTGAGAAGGTCAGATGACGGAGAAGAACAGGAGCTCCAAAACAAAGAGTATCCATATCCTCAGAAGCAGCAGCGTAGACCTTTCCAGCCTCGGCGAGCTTGGCACACTGAGCTTCAGCTTCACAGGGAGCCTCAACAACAGGAATACCCATCAGAGTAAGCAGCTTCTTAGCCTCAGCATTCTGCTCAGGAGTGACTCGAACAGTTCGCTTTTCAAACCTCGACACCTCCTCCATAGCTTCTTTAGACTCCTCGCCCTCCTCTCCATCTTCCACCTGCTTCTTGAGCTCCTCAATCTTCTTGATAGCTTCATCTCTTCGTTCCTTTCGCTTGGCCAGCTCTCCTCCCTTGAGAACAGGAGGCTTACCGTCAAACACGTAAACGGGCTTGATTCCGTTGTCGACTATTCGCAGCGTTCGGTAGAACATTCCCATAAGATGGGAAGTTGTTTCTCCGTTTTCATTTTGCAGCTGTTGACCGTCAGCCTGTCTCACGGCAATGACAAACTGGTAGAGAGACATGGACGCGTCAATGGCGACTTTTCGGCCTCCAAAGTTTTTGATCTCCGACGACCGCAGCGCGCCGGGACAGTGCTCCATCAGCAGTTTGTTCAGACCCTTGATTCCCATGTTGTTGTGTGGTGATGCAGATGTAGGAATTTTTCAGACGTGTCGAACGCGTAAATGAGTTTCGTGTGTTAGAGTTGCGGTTAGGGTGGGGGTGGAAAGATGGGGAGACGTGTTACCGGGGAGATAATTAGATGGTTGTGATCACGTGAGTGCCAGGAGTACGAGGATGTAGTTCGTTTGATGTTTTTTTCGGAATTTTTGCCACTTTATGAAACCGCTGTTGACCTTCAGCTTGGCACTGCAGGTGCACCAGCCAGCCTTAAAAAGAGCTGAGTGAAGAAGGTGGGAGCCATGCCAGGAGGAAAACAAAAATGGGTGTTTTCAAGCTGGAAGAGATTTGTGTCACGTGATTGAGTCTTGATACCCTACTGTGTTTGAATGATCTGAATTTTACGTGTTTTGGTGGTGCTACTTGTAGCTATGTGCTCTTAGTCTCTGTTCAGAACAGACTTTAAGAAGACACGCTTTTTGAGAGCCTCCAAAACTGGGACTTAAAATAGAGGGCACTTCAAAGACAGGCAGTCATTAAGAAAGAAAGCTTGAGACTGTTATTCAAGGCACCAAACAACTTCTTTCAAAAATCACATGTACTTGTACAAATGATTATATTCATGTTCAAGATGTATTCTCTTGCCCTTATACACAACTCTCAAACACCTCTACACTCCATAAACTAGCGTTCTTACAAACTGTATCTTATGGCTACAATATCTACACTTGTCGGTCTATTCTAAATAATGTAATGCTAATATATATAAGCTAGCTGGAACATACACTCCAGACTAGATGAAGGCCTAGACAGGCTAATTTTTGAATCTGTTTTGAACCGTGGTCTTGGACTCGGCTCCAGTGGCATGCGTGCCCTTCTCCTCCAGAGTGTTTTCATTGTCCTCCGAAGAGTCACTCTCCACCGCATAATCGTCATCCTCGTACTCATCGATAACCCGCAAACCAGGTCGGATACGGTTTCTCCAGGTAGGAGCCTCGCCATGGATATCGATACGATCACCTCTACCTCGAGAAGACCGGTTGGATCGGTTGGATCGAGACGACTTGTGGGACATGGATCGGTCCTTTCGTCCATCCGACAACTCCGTAAAGGTATCTCCACTGGGGCTCTTGTTGGAGTCGCTTCGAGCCTGCAACAAGCCAGGAATACCGGGAGGGTTGGAGTTGAGGAACATGGAGTTGGCGGGATCCGAGTACGTGTCCTCTCGTCGAGGAACGTACAGAGGAATCTCTCGCACACACTGGGCAACATACTTGAGGAACTTGGTTCGTCTGTATCCCCAGAGAGGGATATCGGCAAAGTTGGATCTGTGAGTAATGTTGATGGTGACGGAGATACGGTCCAGATCCTCGAAACCAGACACCTGGAACCAGGGCTTGGGCTTGTAGTCCTTGGGGTGATCGAGAGCAAACTGGTCGATTCGACGGTGAAGTTCGTCGATATCTTCAGTGGACGTCTCGGGAAGGCCAAGAATCAAGGTCTGAGGATCAGACTGGAGACCTGATCGAGAAATGTTTCCGATCCAGAGAGTGTTGAGCAGCGAGTTGGGGGCCTGCACAAGCTTACCGTTATCTGTTCGAGTGAAGGTCGAGTAGAGTAGAGACAGGGCAGTCACGTGGTAACCAACATCGGCGATATCGACTCGATCGCCCACATCGATAGGATGCTTGACAAACAAGAAGACACACGACGAGAGAATCTCCTGACAAGTAGTGGAGAAGACGAACGAGAAGGCCAGCAGAGTAGTACCAAGAGTAGCAAGAACAGCTCCAACGGACGGGGAAAGCATACCCACAAAGATAATCACGCAAATGAGCAGCACGACAAAAACAAGAATATGATGCAGCTTCTTGACGGCACAGTCCACGTCCTTGAGAGACTTGTAGATGGACTTTCGCTCGTGACAAATCTGAGTGACGGCAGCAGACATCTCGTCGAGAGTAAGGTCGCCATTGCCGTCCTGGTCCAGAACAGCAAACACAGCCTCACACTCGTCTCGAGAGTGCTCTCCAACCACATCAATGACATCCTGAACAGTCAGAGAGTCATGTCCTTCAAGCACCAGAGACATCCAGATTCGCTTACCGAGAATTCGGGCAGTCGATCTGGACTTCATGGCCTCCATGACGATACTCTCGGAGGAGGCAGCAGTACCTGCCGTTCGTCCAATGACCTCACGAGCAGCTTCTCCCATAGACCGAGACGCCTTTTTGAGTCCTCCAAAGAACCGTCGGGTGCCCTCGTTCTGCACAGCCTGCTGGATACGTCGGTTGAGTCGATCGTCCATTTTTCGGGTGGTGGCGAAAAGCAGACCTCCAGCCAGAGTCACATCCTCCTCCTCAAACTCGGGACAAAACTGGGGAAAGACCATGTATGCGGCATCGAGCATTTTGACGAGCACGGAGATGGCCAGTCGGTTGTCCCGGATACGGTTGGCAAACTGGGTCTTGTGGAAAGACACGGAAATGAAATGAATGAAGATTCGCTCAAAGAGATAGACAATGGAAGTGATGAGACACGAAACGAGAACATTGGACAAGTTCTTTTGCCACTTTTCGGCGCTCCCATTCTCCTTGGTGTTGGCGAGTCGGTTCATCTTGGTCACGGGCATGAAAGTGATCCAAGAACAGAAAGCCCAAAGCACAAGAGTGATGGCATGTTCAACGGCACAAACGATCGTGGTGAACCGCTTCAGCGTAGGTGAAATGATACCCGCAACGACTCTGAACACGTTGGGCACCACATGTGCCACCAGTCTCGAAACCCATAGAGATCCCCACATGATTTCGACCCAGATGAAAATCCAAGACAGTCGAACGTTACCGAGTTTGGCATCAGGCTGGCCCCAGGCTCCAATAGCAAGGGGGATGAAGAAGACAATAGCCAGGGGAACCCAGAAAACAAAACACCGGGTGAAAATCGAAAGCTGCATGAGGTACCGAATGTACGATCGAGCCTTGACGATAATCTTGAACTCGGTGGGTCGAGTGGAACCCATGGTACCCTTCTGGAGCGCATGGTAGCCTCGTCGCACTCCAGTGGCGAGCTTGTCCTCCTTCTCCTCCGGTCGAAGCGAGTGATTGGTAGTCTCCACTCCATGTTCGTCTCTGATATCTTCCATGACGTCTGAAATTTCGGGCAGGTCCATGGAGTCCGCGTCCGAGTCCTCAAACACCGTCTCCAGCACCTGGGACACCTTTGGCTTCTCGTGCTCCTCTCCCTTCTCCTTCTCCGTACTACTAGTCGTATGAGTAGTGGCGTTGGTCTGATGTCGAGTGATACCTAGACCCAGAGGGAACTCGTCCATGGGCTGGCTGGTTGTTGTGGCACTAGGAGGCACTGCTGAGCCGGGCTGCTGAGATGTCGAATTAGACCGTCGTCGTCCAGTAGCCCGAGTCTCCTCTCCAACATGGCTCTTGTAACTTCTAGAAGAACCGTTCGTTTTCGACCGGTACAGTCCCGTAGCGTTGGAAGAGTTACTTCCCCGACGCTTCGAACTCCTTGAAGCCGTTCGTCGCACCTGACTTCCTCCAGGCTCTGTACCATTCGCCATACGCTCGATACGTTGCTGCAGGTTTTCCTGGGGCGCGTCATCTTCCGAAGACGACTCGTTTTCTGCCTGCATCAAACCAGTCTTTTCGTTGGCGACCGACGTGTCGATCGGAGGTGGTCGGGGCACCTGAGCCGCAGTGGCGTATGTGTTTGTCGTTTCCACATGGTTGAGCGGATGAGCATGGAACCCATCTTCGGGCTGAATAGACGCCGGAGACGTCGGGGCAAGCGATGCGGGGTACCCGTGGATGGCGTGGGTGCCGGCAGCCTGCACTGTGTCGTTCAGAGGCTCGTGGGTGATGTGTTGGTACGGGTTTTGTGTCTGGCGTGAGACATTAGGCATAGCAACTGCTGGTGGTAGCTGGGGCGGATTTGTGTGAGTCGAGCTGGAGTCGTGGAGCTCCTCTTCATGTGTGTCGAGGGGACCCTTTTCCAAGTCGTCCATGGTTTGTTGTGTGTGTTGTGTTTGAGAGAGAGCGTGTGGTTGTATTATAAATGTTGGCTATGGGTTTTTTGAAAAGACGACTGCTTACTGCACCAGGTGTTTTAGCCTTTAGCGTTTAAGGTAGAGAACAAGCGTGGGGTGTATTGTGATAGTGCAAAAAGTAAACGTTGATCAGCGGTGAGTGAGGTGGGTGCACTATATAGGTGAGAAAAAAATATCCATGAACTTCAACACTAGTGCAGTATTGTAAGGGTGTAATAAGAGCAATAGTCAGAATGCTCCTTTTGAGTGCCACTGCCCCTCCCTCTCTCTATACTGCACCTCAAACTCGCATCTCATACGCGTTAGCTCCGATCAGATCGTCGTCTAAAATTAGTGACTTCTTGGCCCCTAACTGCCAACCTTGGTTTGGGAAAGGTCGGTTTTGAGGCGGTTCGACTGGGAATATAGGCCTCAAAGTGGCTTGAAATGGACCCACGGGTGAGCTCTCCATTCTACACAAATTTCCATCCATTTCGGTGCATTCCACATCCACTTTTTGCTCGCCTAGTGCAACCACAAACTTTGTCCAGCTCATTACTTTTTCACTTTTCAAACCAAAATTTGCGTCACGAAGACACCAAAACTACGATACAGCAAGTGCGGCTGGCCAGCAAGCAATCGCTGAGAGAGAGATAGTGAGATTACAGAGACAGATGAAATTACACAGAACCGGTTTGCAACAACCAAAGCCCTTTTTTTTGTACATATTCCGCTCCTGCACAGGACCGCCTTTGCTTCATATCAGATCTATTGTTTCACTTTTTCCTTGTTCTGTCAAAAAAAAATTATAAAAAAAGACGAAAAAAATACATTCCGCTCTTTGTACAAAAATAGATACTCAGGAGAGTGTTTTGACGGGATATTAAACGGAGCCATGGGGGGAGGTTGGTAACACGTTAGTAACTCTGTGGTTACCCCAACAACAGATTGGCTGAGAGCAAGCAGCCGTTAAGAAAAAACGGACCCAAACTATGAGCCAAGTGTAAGTAATGGCGAAGCAAAACTAAGGCAGTGGTAAGCCCCAAATTGTTGGTAAATATTTGTTTTTCACAATGAGGCAATGATCATAGGTGATATCCACACCTCTCCTTTATTCACACCTCTCCTTTACCCACACGTCTGATTCGCCTCTCCTTTACTCGTACCACCAACCTAAACAAGGCTGGAGCCGTTTTAATGCAGACCATGACGTCAGACAAACAGGCGTTGAAGGTTGAGTTGAGATTGAAAGTCTGAAAGAAACATCTGAAACTGTAGTGTAAATGATGACTGAGACCTGATAGAAATGGTGTTTCAATGGAAAATTGGATATCGGAAATTGCACTGGTGTCTGTGTCTGAACCACCACCACACCGCTCACTTCCACCCCTATCTTTGCATACCTAGCGCCTCCTTGCTTTGAATTACGAAACCACATGTTGCACTGCAGCTGAAACAAAAGGAGGCTTGAGGAGATTTTCATGGGGCGGTCAGAAAGAAGAGGCGGAGTGAAAGGCACTGCAATAATATATCACAGGAATGAACAAATACGGGTTTGAAAGAGCCACTAAAACAATGGCATAAAACAATGACATACGTCTTGTTTCAGGTCGTTCCAGGGCAATTGCTCAATTGACCTATCCCATGTATCGTTCTCACATCTCGGACTTGCTCTTCCGTCATTTACCCCAGGTCCGTTTGGCTCAGAGTTGAAGCGGTTGAAAAAGTGAGTTGCGGATTCCGAAAATCGAAAGCCGACTGTTGCCGATAACCACTGCTATCGTAGGGGTGTCTTATTAACTACGTGCCTTGCGTTCATACTATCCATGTCTCAACACTCGTAAATCGGGAAATCGAAATATCCTCGAGACTGAAAATACGTCCCTGCGTTTAATCACTGCAGAAGCGATATCTAAACGAACTCAGGCATATAGGGAATATTGGTGAGTGACTGTAAGCACGAGTATCGTAATATAATTACAAGGAAGTCATATACAAGAGAAGCTGTATAAGAAGCTCTTCCTATGTTGTTCTTATAGACAGTCTTGTAACAGCCTTAACCTGGGGAACATCACTGAAAGGCCTTTTTCTCACGCTCCGTCAGAGCTACGGACATACCAATAACTCCATTGGAATCCCCAGGTCAAGACGATTCCAATGGTACCCTCCATTTCCCAGCTACTCCTCTACAACCCCCAATTGAGGTCTTTCTGTAAGCCTACCAACCAACATCTAATTTTAACTGCTGTGAGATTAAATTTTTGCTCTTAGTCCACCCCATCGATGGATATTCGGCCCAGACCCTTACTTTTGCCCGTCAGTACCTGCCCGAACTCTCGTCTATTTTAACTGCAAACGTTGGCTGTTCCGCACGATAGGGTTTGCAGTGTGGCAACTGAGCGACGGCAACCTCCAAGATGAAACTCACGCGTTTCTGAGTTTGATTTTTCGCGTGGTACCGGCGGCAGGAAGAAAGAGTTCCGAGCCGTTGTGGAGGCTTAGTAAGAAGTTAGTGGGTGGTAGAGGGGTGTAGAGGTGTTTGTGTAACTGTATATATAATATTCCATGACTTTCTATGGTTTAATATGGCTGCAGTGTGCTCTGAGTATTACCTTTCATTTCATATTCAACGGGATTCGAACCGGGTGCAGCGTTTCTAAGACACTGCTCTGAAACAGGGTCCGACCGAGGTTGGAATAGGCGTCAAGTATAGAGGTAACAAATGATCCCAAGTAAATTGAGGATATACTTGAGGGAAGAGTACTCTCCAAAATGCATTTTTTTGTATTCAAACTGAGCCCAAAACACCATCAATTGAATACTGAGCCTTCTAATGCCTGTTCTATGTCTCATCTTGCCTCTAAACCCTTCATTACGCAACACCGCCTCTCACCCTCCACTAGATAAAGTTCACCATACAGCGATAACAAATTGTTAGCATAACCAGCACCACATAACCACCTCCTCAACACCACACACCCACCCTCACAAACATGCTACCACTAAAACTAGCCTCTTCCCACCTCCCTACCACCCCCGTGACCTTCCTGACCCGCTCAGCTGCTCTCAAACTCGTTCAATTGAGTGATGACAAGGCCGAGATTTTCAAACCTCTCAGTCCTTCAGATCAGACGGCGTATCTCGCTTATTTGAGTAGCTGGAACGCTACAAAGACAGATGGAAGCGCGTGTGAGCCTGGCGAAGCGACCAAACTGAGCATGGACGTGAAATTCAAAAACTACAAGCAGACTACGCAGTTCATTACAGACGTTATGGCCATCTCACAGCCTCTCAGGCACCATGTGTGGTTTGAGAACCACTATACGACAACTAAAGTGGTGCTTCAGACGGGATATCTCGATAAACTGACGGCTATCGATTTCCGAATGGCTGAGTTGATTCAGCTTTATAGAGATGCTGTTGAGAGTAGTTGAATGAAGCCATTAATAGAAGTCCCAAATAACCTTCTATTTTATTCACCCAAATTTCAGTCTTTTGTTATATTTGAACAGTAGACAGCACCACACTCAACTCGATCAAAAACCAATATATTTCAAAAATAAAAACACTGCCTTACTCCCCCCTCCCCGTAGACTCTCCTCATACTAACAACTAATCCCCATCTATACTCCCCCACCCTACCCCTTACTAAGCCAATCTAACTTCACCCCATCATGCATAACGTGTCTACATACTGTCCACCACAACATGATCTCGGCGCTTTTCATCTTGGACCCGTCGTTCAAGCCGCTCCTCAGCCGCAACTACCGCGGCGATGTGCCGCTCGGCTGTATTTCGGATCTTCCGGGTCTCATTCAAACTGCTCAGCAAAACGGCAATGTGGCTCCTCCGGTGATTGAGGACCGAGGTATTCACTACATGTGGATGGAGAGCGGGTCTGTGATTCTGGTGGCTGTGAGTCCACGTGTGAGCTGCAATTCCATGGAAACCCTGGTTTTCCTGTCTCAATTGGCCACTGTTCTGACGTCCTACTTTGACCAGCTCCATGCTGAATCCGTTCAGGACAACTTTGTGCTCATCTACGAGCTGCTCGACGAAATGATGGACTTTGGCGTGCCTCAAATCACCGACGCGGGTATTCTTAAAGAGTACATTACTGTGGATGCTCATAAATCGCTACTGGGACAGGTGGGAGACTTGGTCAATGCTGCAGTGGGAGAAGAGCCTGGAAATTCAGCAGATATCGACGTGGCTACTCATACAACGAGTAAAATCTCTTGGCGACCGACTGGTCTGCAGTACAAGAAAAACGAGCTCTTCTTGGATGTTGTTGAATCGGTTAACCTTCTCTATGCTAACGATAGAGTAGTGAGACATGAGATTCAGGGACGAATCAACGTCACTTCATATTTATCAGGAATGCCTGAATTGCGGCTCGGACTCAACGAAAAAGCTATGCTGGAACATAAACTGGCTGCCAGTGGAGCTGCTACTCACAAAAAACCGCGTTCAAAGACGGTGGAAATGGAAGACGTGCGATTCCACCAGTGTGTCGAGCTCTCAAAGTTCAATGTCGACCGTCAAATCTCGTTTATTCCTCCGGACGGAAAATTCGAGCTCATGAGCTACAGACTCAACTTGGCTAACGCTGAAGAAGACCATGCTGAGGAAGAAGAGGGGCAGAAGGTACGAAATTACGCTGCACGAAACCGACCTCTGATTTTGGTCACTACAGACGTGGAAAAGAAGGGAAACACGCGTTTGCTGATTGCCGTCAAGCTCAAATCGCAGTTCAGAAAACGATCCACCGCTAACGATGTCGAGGTTTTCGTACCTGTGCCTCCAGATGCCACTTCACCGCGTTTCAGAGCAACAGCCGGAACTGTGGTGTATATGCCTGAGAGAAATGCCATTCGGTGGAAGATCAAACAGCTCCAGGGAGGAGGAAAGGAGTTTTCCATGAAGGCTGAAATTTCAGTATCTCGAACTGAAGAGGAGGGAGAATCGCTGTCGGAGTTGCTGCATCTAAATAACACTCCCCAGAGCCAGATTCCCGTCCAGGTGACGTTTGAGATTCCGTACTATGCCATGTCTGGCTTGCAGGTAAGGTATCTCAAGGTCAATGAGCCTACATTGAAGTATAGATCTCTGCCGTGGGTCAGGTATATCACCAAGAACGGAGATGATTATAGTTACCGGTTGAAAAAGCCGAGAGAGAAGGAGGTGAAGAAGGACAAGGCTCCCAAGGCGGATGTTGAGCCGACTACTACGTAAGTGCGGTTCTGATGGCTAATAGATATGAATAGATGACATGAATTATGGACTTGACTAGTAGGCGGTTAACAAAAGCCTAACTGTAATTTAGTTGGAACAAAGTCTTGGATTGAAGATTGCTCGGGATTTAGTATGAGCGGGATGAGAGATTATCCTATATTTGCTTAGAAGTCGATCATTTCGCACATGTTTTGCATAAATTATGAGTCCGTCAGGTCCCTGGAACATAGGATTGGCACCCCTAAATGACTTTATTCTTCAACAAATGCTAACTAAAGTACTGTAACCTTAAGTAATAAAAATAGAAGATGGAGAGCACTGGAGGATGACAAGCAGTGAACTCTTGCAAGACTGAGCAAAACCACAGAGCCAACGCTTCGCTTATGGCTCTGGCAAAAAAGGATTACAGCACCCAGGATTCTCGTATGGTCTCCCACTACAATACTAACTAGGCTCTCTGGTGCTTGACTATGGCTGATCGGACGGGAAGCCGTATTTTCACCAGGATATGGCCGTAACCAAACCTCCGCAACGGAGAATTGAACTCCGGTCCCCCGCGTGCTGAACAGATGTCCTGACAGGCGGAAATTCTAGCCACTAAACTATTGCGGATTGTTAAATTTTTGGAAAACGTGGCCACTACTATCCGAATTTCCCTTTTTTTCGCGGAAATCGACGGGCAGAGGTGTGAGAGGTAATTTGGTGGTTTGGGGGTGTTTATAAAGGTCTCTTTAGTTGGTTTGAAGCTTGAAATTTAGGTTTTGAGTTGTTCTTGAGAGTGTAGAGAGAGTTTTGTTTTTGAGGTGGCTGAAAAGGGGTGGTTTTTGGAGGGTTCTGAAAAGCTCAAATGACAGTCAATATAACTGGAAAACTAGAAATATGATTATTGAGACGTGTAAAATTACATTTAGCTAAGTGTAATATTTTAAAAAAATTATGTACGCTTCGAAATAGCTCTCTACTTTTCTGCTATTTTAACGAAAATAGATACACCACTAATGACACATACAATATATTCTGACAGAAGAAAGGGTTCAAATATGAATCTTTTGGTTCTGTTTAATAATAAATATTACTGCTCTGTAGAATATTGTATATAGGAATGCCTGTTTTCTTCCAGTCAAAACAAGGCCTCTAACAAGTGCCCGTTTATGGCTATAAAACGATGATAAAGAGAATTTTGAGACTAGTGACCCATAGAGATGGCTACTTCAGTCATAATATGCAGTTAAGCACGCTTATATCTTCAGCCAGATATGTTTCGATATTTCTCATGTCTCCGTTAGCAAGCCATCAAGTCTGTTGGGTGTAAGAATAGTCAAAAAGCGAGGTGTGGGAGTTGATAATTGTAATACACTGGCCAAGGGCTTTCAAGCAGTATAATAATCTCTTGCCTAAGTCTTCATTTGACGATTCGGGGCTTCTTATTTGTCAGTGGTCATGATGCACTCTAAACAAGACTCTCAGAATACATCTGTAAGCTTAACCAGGATCATTTACACTTCTTCAAAAGACTCTATAAAGCCATTTTGTTCTATCTTACAAGTGTTTGTCATCATTACAACTTCCTTTTTCGGAACTGGTCTAACTGGATGTATGTCAAAGTGGTCCAAATTGGTGTATCCATTTACAATAGCATTCTGTGAGCTCTGTTAGAATACAATATACAATACAGTACCGGTAGTCCTTTCATTATCACCGTACAGCACATACAGAGCCCTTCTTCGCAGAACATACAGTGTTCAATCGTCACAGGGCTAAAGTTCCTGTTCCACCTGTACTCCCCCATAGATATGTTAACTTCAATTCAATCACTCTATTTACTCGTGCACTCTTTGTGCTCTATTGCTTTTCTAAGCATTTTGTAGCTGGGTAGCTTTGCAAGATGGCTGTTAAGGGCATACCAACACAGCTTCGAGCAGTGTCGTACAGCACTCGCAGTACTTCGTACTGCTCATACTGTCTTTCCACTGTCTCAGCTGTTAAGATATACGCTCACTCACTCGCACTTCGTGCTCGTTCGTTCGCTTAGCAGTCCATAGTAACAGCCCACTCGCTCTCCTCCTCTCCGTACATAATAGACATCAGCTTAGCCTTGACATCAGCAGCAAAATCACCGCTCTCGCCCTGAGACAGAGGAACCTGGATAACCTCACCCTCGGCAGTTCGGATGGCCTGAACGGGAGCAACAAAGAAGGCAGTTCCAATAGCAAAAGCCTCAATGAGTCGTCCGTCCTTGGCAGCCTCGGCAATCTCGTCAATGCCAAACTCTCGCTCGTGAACAGTAACATTAGTACCCTTGTGCTTCTCAGACAGGTACTCGAGAGCAGATCGTCGAGAGATACCGGGCAGAATGAGCTTGGTAGAGATAGGACAGGTCATGAGCTCAACCTCATCGGAGTCCTTCTTCTTGATGGCCACAAAGAAGTTGGAGCCTCCAGCCTCGGTAACAGTCTTCTTGGTCTCATCGTACAGCCACAGCACCTGGTGGTAGCCAGCAGCAACAGCCTTGGAGTTCTCCTGAAGAGTAGGTCCGTAGTTGGCACCCAGCTTGGCGTATCCAAATCCTCCGGGCCAGGCTCGAACGGCGTCCTTGGGGTCGGAGCAGTACAGCTTGAGAGGCTCGGCGTTCCAGGCCTGCATCATGGTAGCGCAGACAAAGACCTTGGCGGCAGTAGGAGCCTTGAGACCAAGACCAGAGTTGGTTCCGATAGCAGTAGGTCGCAGGTAAATGAAGCCTCCGGGAGCGACAAATCGGCCCTCCAGCTTGACGTACTCAATCAGACACTTGAGCAGCTCGGCCTCGTCAAATCGAGGAAGTCCGATTCGCTCACAAGAGTCGTTCAGACGAGCCATGTTCAGCTCGGGTCGGAACAGAATCAGCTTGGTGCCAGCCTTGTTCTTGTACAGCTTCAGACCCTCAAAACACTCAACGGCGTAGTGGAGAACAGAGGCAGTAGGGTCGATCTGCAGAGGACCAAAGGGCTCGATTCGAGGAGCAGTCCAGCCAGCCTCATCGGTGTAGTCGACCTGGAGAATGTAGTCGGTGGAGGAGTTGGCGGGGAGGTCCGCGGGCGAGTCGAACTGCTTGGGGGACTTGTTGAGAGTGATCTCGAGCTTGTCGGCTTTCAGGGGAGTTAGCTGGGTCATTGTGTGGTGGGTTGAAAGTTGAAATTTCAGATTTGGGAGGTTTTTAAAAACAGAGTTTAGCTTTCCGTCAGTAGCCGGGGGAGAGATATGGGTGGTGGTGGGTGGTAGAAAAGGGTTGGAGAGATGTAGGTGGTACTGTTGGAATCAGCAAGAGGAGAGGAATCTTTTGCACTTTTTAGATTTCTAATCGGAGCAGTATTGGCCAACTCTCGGATCTCGGCATTGACTCATTCTGATATTAACTCAACGGTTTTAATCTAATTCAGGGTCAGTATATCCGCCGTGAGTGGGGGTTGGTGACATGGTGGAACCAGAGAAGAGGTTATAGACAGTTATAAGATGGTTAGTGGGATCGACATGTCACATTTATCTCATCACCGTTGGGCGCCGTTACGGTGCTAAAGTAGTGGGAAGCTAGTGTCACGTGAGTCGAGCATGAGCACCGAGCATGAGCACCGAAGGTGCGAGTGCGAGTGTTGCATAACCCCGTTTGAATGAGTCATTTCGTGTGTGTATTGCTTCACTTCTTCCATTTCCACCATCCTCTCGTCTTCTCGAATACACTTATAGTTACAGTATGAGGCTCTACCTGGTACAACTAACTATCATGTACCTTAACCTCTATTGTCAACTACTTAGTGCTTACCTACGTCTTCTTGCCCACAATACGCAGACGTTTTTTTTCTCTCAATCTGCCGTCATTCTTTCTAGCCCGCCCTAAACGTGCCACATGGGGACACAAAGACGTGTCAGTGGCTAGCTATACGGTGGTTGCGATTGTCCTTGGTGCAGAGTTGCATCTCGTTACAGTGGCTTGCAGAGGCCGGAGTTAGTCAAGCCTTTTGGGGCGGATTTGGGCGTTTTTGTGCGTCTGCGGCTTTGTGTTTGCGCGCCGGATGTCGGACGTTTGTGTGCAAAAGACCGTGGCAGCTCTTGGGCCGATATTATGTCTCCTAGCTGCCGCGCTAAACTAGTGCTGGTCTTTGTAGATTGACGTGAAATTACATAAAGAACGATTGAGGCAACAGCTTAAAGGTGGTTGAAACGCAGCACCACACAGTGTGATGAATATGGGAGTAGACCTAACAATACCTATATATTCGGAATCTACGCTTCCAGGGCTATCTCCACGTACCAATCAAGCCAGATCTGCTAAGTGATCTCTAGCACATTGATCTGACTACTGAGTGCTTTGCGCTACACCACTGCACAGAGAGGGGCTAATGCGGCACACACTTTCCACGGCGCTAAAGTGGAATGGACTGACAGCACGCTAGCGTGGACTTAGACTCGGCCCAGGATCCGAGAAAACTAGAGAGAGTGAGTGCCGCTGATTGGCTGCACCCCTGTACCATACCCCAGACTCACAAGCTCCTTCCAGAAGGGGACTTTCCTATTTGAGACGAGAGATGTTTACGAGACGGATGTGGATAGAAGATGCACTGGTGCTACTGTAGTGAGACTATGTTACTGTTAACAAACACATCTGTAGCTATGTAGGACATTGCTGGTTGTGGTTGTTGTTGTATAACCACAGTGTTATAACTGGTGAGGTTCGGTTCACTCACTCTGGTCTGGCTTGGATTGAATTATGCTATAGGTGTCTGCTATTACCAAGCTATTGGGAGACTAAACTAGCGCCAATTAGGAATGTAGTCTAACTGGTATCAGAGTGAGACGAGAGTCTCAGCAGTGCTGGACAATGTTTATGACCAGGTCCAGGGTGGTGTCTAGAGTCTTACCCTTGTACATTCCCACACACTTCATACTGCTGAGTTATATACATCATTCCTTGTTTCACCACATACACTACTTTAGCCTCCGTTAGTTAGCTCTCAACTAACGTCAACTATGTCATCGCCGCTTATCGTACCCCACAGAACGAGCACAAGTATAGGTTGCCAATATTATGACAAAGAGCACAAGGAGCTGCGGGTTAAGACGCAAACAGATGCAAACAGACTCAAACAAAAGCAGGGCTGTGTGCTTGGTAAACAAGTTCATTATTCTGTTGTCTTATGTACATTGTCTTCATGTACACTGTACAATTAAAGCCATGCCAAAAGGATATCTTGATATCAGGTCTACTGTCGTGGTTAGTGAGATTAAGTCATTGAAGGTAAAATTAAAATACAAGAAGGTTAGGATATTGATCCAATAAATATTGGCGAGTGAGCGAAGCTCGCGAGTGGCATAGTGAGTACCAGTACTAATGTAAAGTACTCAGCCGCTCAAAATGTATGCTGGAAACCGTTCAGAACAGTGTACAGTAGAACAGTGGTAGACTCGTAGCTACGCTACTCGTCTGCTCGTAACTCGCTTCGCTCGTTACTCGCTGTTCGAGTGCCGGAACTCATCCCTAGGCTCCTCATAAGGCTTGCTATAATGAGGATCATAGTCATGCACCGGTGACGGAATGCTCACTCTCTCGGCATACGGCACTCCATACGTCGGCTCACTGAGATCCTGTTTCGGCGTGAATCCTCTCGTCACCGGCGTGAAACCTCTCTCCATGGGCGTGTTCACTCTGGAGAAGTGAGCCTCAGGGAACTGCTGGGGAGTAGCAGGAGAAATAATCGGTGTAGGGAACGCAGCAGGAGTCACAGCTCGAATCTGGTAAGGAGTAGGGGGGAATGCAATTTCGGGAAGAGAGGGAGTGGGGTTATCCAGACGCTCACGCTGCAGCTGGGCAAAAGACGGCTCATGAGCAGTGGTGATGGCAGGAAGAGTGGGCATGGGAGTACCTGTGGTGACTGTAGGCATGGCCATGGGAGTGGCAGCAGGAAGAGCTCCAAAGGTGGCAGCATCCATAGCAGGAGTTCCAGGAATGCTTCCCAGACTAACCAAATGAGGCAGAGTGGCTTCTCTGAGCTCAGGAGAGTGTTTGAGCTTCTTTTCAGGCATGGGAGGGATAGGGTCGACGAATTCCGAGTCAGCGGGAAGATGAGTGGCTTCAGAAAAGGCGGTATGGGGGTTGACTGACTTTTCGGCAGCTCGTTCAGCTTCATCTTCATGCTGCTGAATCACACCAGGAGTGGTGTTCATGGCGTTAGCAGCAGCCATGACTTCAGGAGAGAGGCCGGCGTAAGAAACAGGACCATAAGTAGCTCCATAGGTAGGCATGGGAGGCTGGACTTCCTCAAAATGAGCCTTTTCAAAGTGCTTCTCATCAGGAGGACCTCGCTGGTGGTAGGGATCCGTCATAATCTCCATGGTGCCTGGCTTGATAGTCAGAGGACCAGTGCCCTTGAGAGGCCAGTCGGGAATGTAGAATCGCAGGTCGATTCGTACAACCAAAAAGATGACGTTTGCAATGGTCTCAAAGAGTCCGAAACCGATGTAAAACAGCGTGTTTCCGTAAATAGGAGCCACGTTCAAACTCCATCGTTCTCCGAGGAAACAGGTGGCACATCGCATAGCAGCAGTGGCAGTGAGAAAGAGAGAAGTGATGATGATGATGACGGCAGAAGAACCCAGACTTCGGCCGTTGATAACTCGAGCAGCCAGCTTACCAGAGTCGATTTTGGCAGAAGGGTCAGCCTGGTACTGCAGCACCTGAGAGTACTTTGGAGGAAAGTAAAAGATGCCGTAGGACTCAATGTTGGAGGCAGGAAGTCGTCGTCGATCGTCATGGTGAAGAGACAGAGCTCCTCGGGGGAGAACGTAGGCTAGAGCAATGAGGAAGACTCCTCCAATAGCGACAAGAGTGGCTAGAACAGAAGCAGCCTGCATAGCTCCAGTGGCTTGTCTCCAGTGAGTGTAGTCTAGGAAGTAGAGGAAAATAACAACCTGAGCAATAACAGCCATGACAATGACTCCAATGATAACCAGATACACGCCAATCATGGCCCAACCGAACCACGTGGCATCTCCTGTTTCCGGGTGTCGGAATGTGAGAATTCGATGGGCCAGCAGCAAGTTCATGGAGTTGACGTAGACGATACTGACGACAATCATGATAGTTGACGCGATACCCAGCGGGATGTTGAGCACATTATTAGCCCATCCGATACGCATACCAAAACCGAGCATGTTCATGATGCAGTGCCATCCCAGACCGAACGAGGGCCAAAAATGGTGGTTTCGGGCGTATCCCCGTGCGAAAATGTAAAAGTGGGCAATCATGAGCACTCCGTTGACTGCTACAAAAACAGCTGAAGGCGCAATGTCGCTTTTGGTGGGAAAGTTGCCGTAAATGTTGTACTGGGTGGTCATGACGAGATTGACAACGTTTTTCGGAAGCTCGTTTCCAACCACCTGGTGGGCCATCTTGACCACTTTTGCTACTCCAGTACCTGTCCATGCCCATCTAGGAATAGGCATGATAGAGAGGAGTCGATCAGAGTACTCCAACGGCCGGTTGCCGGTCTGTGAGTTGAGAATGTCCACCAGAGCAGGTCCGTACGGCGAGTTGAGGACTGTTTCGAGGAGTCCACTAGGGAGGAGAGATGTGACTGTAGCGAGGTTTCCGTTGCCCTCAAAGAGTTTGGGGAGGAGGGCCAGGAGGTTGTCCAGGGGGGTCATTTGGCCTGACATGGTGAAAAAGGAGGTTTTCGAAGAAAACCGACTGACGAGTTGTGGAGTGTTTTATGCTAGTTTTTCACCAAGAATGAAGCGAGTGTTTTGATGCTCGTGTTTTGATGCTGTTATGATGACGTGTCGTGTATCGCGTATCGTGTGTGTCGCGTCTCTTGTATCGTGTGTGTCGTATCGTTTGTCGTTCAACCTCCACGCCGTTAACTGCTCCAAGTCCAATACCATATGGTCTCAGCGGACACCACCCTTATAAGACGTTACCGCTCAGGCCTGTCGTAACTTAACCTTGTTGCAGATGCAGCGCTAGCGAGACGAGAAAAAACAAACTTTGCGATCGTCGTGTGGGGAGCAGAGATGAGCGATCAGAGCGGATGGAGGGTATTAAGGGGTTGTAGAGGCTGTGTTTGTGTCTGTAGACCTATATTTCCTCGTTTTCACCAAGCAATATCACCACTTTGGCTACTCTGAAACACAGTTTAGCCACTAGCCTACCTGCAAAGAGAGACAAGCGGGGTGCATAAGCGGAATCCACGTAGCTAGACGAGTAGCCGTGCGATGGAGACGGCAAGGGTCGGATTTTGGAGCTGCTGGCCACGCGGTTCTATTCAGCTATTCAGCTTGTCTCCAGGGTGCTTGCAACACCCCAAATATTCCTCTGCCCCGCTCATACCGGGGTCTAAACCTTGTAAACCTTGGTTTGTTTTGAAGGAGGGGCAGGAGACAAGGTTTGCCCAACCACTATGAAGGTGGAGTGGAGAGTGGAAGCTGAGATATATATATGGGTTGGAAGATGCCATATCTTCTTGTACACGTTACTACGGCAACGATTATGTGTATATAACACTCTGTGGTTCCTCTATGAGGTTCACTTCGTACTATTCGCTTATGCTTGATACCCCAGCTGTACGTGTTCATACATATTTGATAATAATAGAGACAAAAAAAAGACGAAAAAATAGACCATTAAGCGAGTCACAGTGTACAACATGACACAATATGACGGTGTGAAAAAACGGCATATTAACAAATACCACTTGTGAAATTAATTAATACACCTTCAATTCAACCAGCCGGAATTATCCAACTCCGCAAGCTCCGTTCCTAAGATCTACACTGCGCCTCGTGAATACGTGCTTTTTTTTTTTTCGCTTTTCTTCCCTACATTTGCTATCGCAGGCTTCCCTACAGCTGCAATGAAAATCCTACCGAAACGGAATAGATATTGGGTGATTATTAATACATGACGGACGTAAGAGGCATTCACTAGCCGTTAATTAGTGCGGGAAAAGCGCTTAGCACACCCGCCCCTGACTAGCCCAACTCCTCATAGCCGTACCTGACAAATGCTGAACGTGTTAACGGTGGCCATCTTGTCTTGGAGCCGTTGGATGAGTGGTATTGCTGCAGCCCCTCTTTGTGGGGATATGGGTGGGTGAATGGGAGAGGTTGGTGGGACGAGTAGTGGTCGGATTTGGATTTTGAAAGCAGTTCTGGAATCTCCTGACTCGGGGGAACAAGCCAGTGTTCTCAGCTTGTCGCTAGCTGTCCTGGTTCACCCACCATCTTCAACGCAACATCAATTCTACCTTTGATCTGCAAAACTTTCACAGCCCGTTAAACTCGGTGCGGGGAAGAAATTAATGAGTGACGTAGTAGGGGTGGGGGTCACGTGAGCACAGGGGTGTGTGTGGGTGGTCGAGGAAAAAAAACAGAAGAAAAAAAATCTCGTTTTCTCACTTTTGATTGGCTAGTTTTCTACTGTTGTGTTACACTTGCTCTCTCCTACAGTTAAAGTGTCTCCACCCCGCTTACTTTGACTCCAGCGATTCGACGATTAAATTAGAGAAGCTTGTATAATTAGCTGTCCAAGATTATGCACTGTGAACATATTGAGTGATATATTATCATCGTAACAAGTACCACAGTCACCTGGATATCATCATATACACCAGTTCACCCTGTTCATAGCACAGCAACATCATACAGTGTACTCGTCCAACCATGTTTCAGTCTCAAAACATGTTTCACCTTCTCTAGACTGACTGTAGATCTCAACCCGATCCTGTCAAACGTCAGAGAGAGAAATCAATTAAGTCCGAATCCAGCCATGGGTCAAATCCCGCCAGTTTCCCAGAATACAGCCACCCCAATCTGGCCTTCTAATGTTACATTCTCCAGTGTCTCATGTTGGCCTATTTGATGCTGGTCTCAGTTGAGCAGAAAAAAATCCGTGGAGTGATCTACACCCCGCACTGTTGAGACATCAATGGTGTTTAGACATTTAAACAGCGTTAAATCGACGCGACAAAAAAGACCATTTCACTGTCCTAAAAAGCCCTTTATTTGACCCATTTAAGGACGCATAATTGTTCCGAAAATCGTCTAAATTCCTGTCACCGACTAAGGTTAGGCTGCTAAGAATGAAGCCAGAAGGTCTTAACATATGACTCAAAGGAGGTCTTGGAAACATCCAAATGAGCTATAACTTGGTATATACGTTCTAACATCTATTCTACACCCCCAGCCAAAATCCCAGCTCTCTACCTTCAAAACTCCGTATTCTATCGGCCTTTTAGTTTCCCACATTCCACCGGCTCTAACTAACCTCCGACCCGCCACTACTCCCGAATCGGCAAACCTTGTATCCTTTTCGCACCATGGTGTCAGTTCGAACCCCCCGAGGTGACGGAGGTTGGACCAGAACAAAAAATGAAATCAAGACACGTGATACCCTACAATCAGTGCAATTCACGTGATATATCCCTCTGATCACGTGACATTTGCTGTTTGTGTGCAATTCCCAATCTCACTTCTCCCTTACACCAGGTAAAAAGGTGACATATGCCAAAATTGCATAACGGCGTCTACTTCTTAGACCGAGCGTAATCCGGAGTCCGGCTTACTCTCACACGTCCAGCCTCGCCTTGTTTCCCCTCAGCCTCCACCCAGCTTCAGACCCCGTCATCTGACATGGTGGGCCTAACTCACGCTGCTGCATCGCGCTGTCACGTAGTCAATGGCTAGTTTAGCGGGAGGTTAGTTCAACGTTCAGGGAGTGTTGTAGGGAGCAGCTACAACTGCAACTCGAAGTACTTGCAACAACAACAGCATCGAACATGTTGCACTCTCATAACTTCCGGAAGGCTAGAACCAATATCACATTCATACTAGCGGCTAGCGCAGGAGTCTACAGCGAGTGTCAGGCTTTGTCTGCGGCACACGTCTGTTTTGCGGCAATCGCTTGTCTGCCAGCTTTGTTCTCCCCCTCTCGTTAGATCGTCTGTTATCTATACTACCTCATGACAGTCCCTTGCGTCGGTACACGGCTCGTGAGACAGAACCTGGGAGGGTGTGAGTAGAACATGATAGAAAGAAGTGATCCACATGTGGTAAACAAAGGTGGAGTTCAATTACACGATGATAACAATCATCTCATACTCCATTCTACACCTCCATTGTCTTCTGACAGGCCGACTAGAATATACACTATCTACACTCTACAGCACACTAGTCCTTGTTAGCACGTCTTTGTTATTATGTCGACGTCAGAACCCAAGCCAGGCCATTTCAAAGCATGAACAAGACGTCAGCCAGCTGTCAACGCATTTTGGGCCCATCTAGACTTTCGGAATGGATCCGAAAAGTCATGTGACTTGCTCTGGGCTCCTGAAGCTGCAGTGGGGAGGCCCGGAATGCAGTAGTCAGGGTCTAGAAGTTATCAGGCCGTTTTTAGCAGGCTAGGAGCAGCCAAAGCGGCAGCCAGACAAGGCCAAGACGGACACTGAAATGCGGGGATATTATCGACCCACATTACTGGGATTGTGGAGATATGCTTTGCCAAGCGGGTGTGGATTTATCCATCCAAGGGGTCGCCAGGAGTTATAAAACCACAACCGGAAGATCATATATATAAGATCACGTGATATAAAAGGGGGAGGTGGTGTTGCTACTTTTACAGTACTTCTGGTTTACTGGGTTCATGCTGTTTGATATGTTCCAAGTATCTTGGGTGACATTTGTTTAAATTTGCTGAAATCCTCCCACCGGCACCAGTTTCCTCCTCATGGGCAACTTTAGCCACCGTTGAAGGTGTGTGTATAAAATAATACCTGATAATTGAGGAGCGCTAGTTGGTGGGGAAAGCAATATCAAACAAACAACGAGTGTGCAAACAACGAAAGCAGCAAATATTATCCAGTCAAAGCTTCACGGAACGTAAACAAGTTCAGGAGAGGCTCAATAAACCCAGACAAGCTTCAATAGCTGGGATCAGAGCTATTGCAGATATAAGCTTAACAAAACTACAGCAAATCTTAACAAAAACGAAAAGCTTAACAAATGGTCTATCAAACGCCGTAAGAGAAGACACTGTAACATAGCCATAATCCATATAGCAGGCAAACAAATGTTGTTTCGGGCTCCTTCACCCGCTTATATCTTAAGTGACTCAGGACAAAGAACACGTGACCCGCTAAAACATGTTCTAGACTCGGGTTTAGAAACCACACTATTTTAGCCAGCTAACCTCTGGCAATTGGCCCCGCTACAGCAGTCTAGCGGACAAGCTACCGTGCATTTGCAGGCCCCGAACCAGATCTAGCGAAACACGCTAACCTCGAATTAGAGCTGTTGTAATATCGACTCTGTCTCGACTAGTTGCGGGAGCCATATACATACGGAGATGAGACAAGAGATCAAACAGATATATCAGGGTATAGAACACAAAAGGAAACCCATAGCGATACACAAAGAGCTCAAAGATAAATCCGAAAAACGCTTCCCTTCGTATCTTCTCTATAACCCAACATTACCCCTCTCCAACAAAAAAATGCATCTCCGAGGTGCATCAGATCCACTTAAGCAAGGGCCATAAACAGACGCTTATGTTGGCAGAGGGGGAGTTCACTGTAAATAAAATATGAAGTAAAATGGGTGGAATCAAGTGTCACGTGAATTACACACAGTCACGTGATTTTCAGAATGATTTTTTTCTTCATTTTCTCCCTACAATATCCCTTCTGGTATGACCACAACAGTTGTCTGGGTTTTAACTCTTCTAAATTTAGCATGCATATATTGCTACCTCGGCTTTTGCTCAACTCGAGATCTGCGGGTCGGAATGGGCTGCAATTTTGCGCACTCGCGTAGCCACCGTGCATACGGCCACATGTCGATTTTTACCGCCGTACGTCGAGTTTTGAGCGAGTTACCCGGTGTCTAATTCTGAGCTCGTATCTCGTATTGTCAAACAACCTACTGTGTGATGTCTTACTAAATGTCTTACCAATAAAATAAATAATATTAACTACGTACCGAGTACGGACTCACGGTCATTCGGGACCCTCGTGAGTGTCCAGAAGGACGGACTCATGTCGACAAAAAGAAGAGCTGAGCTGAAAAAGCTGAAAAAACGCTCTGACTTTTTGGACTAGAGTGGGATCAAAAGAAGATCTGGTGTAAGCATGGAAGGCATTTGGAAACGCTCAAAAGCACTCCAAAGCGCTTCGCACTTTGTCGTACTTTCACTAACACCAATAATGACCCCATCTCACATACCACGGTCTAGCAGCAAGCTCCACCTTCTCAGCCTCCAACTGTCTCTGCAGAGCATCATAGTCAAACTCCTTTCTTCCAACATCCAGATTAATATCATCCAGTCTCCAGATCTTGGTTCGCTTGAAAATCTTGTAGGAAATGTAAAAGACCAGAATGACAGGAACACACAGGTAAGCCTGGAAAAAGACTCGAGGAGTAGGCTTAGCTCCTCCAACAGGGAACAGAGCGACCCAGAACTGGAACGCCAGAATGACGATACAGAAGACAAAGGAGTAGATGGAGCCCCAGATGCCGACACGTGACTTGAAGGTGACTTCTCGAGAAAGATCCCTGCCCTGTTTCTTCAGAGCAAGTCTCCATCTGATATGACACAGGTTGACAGAGCCCCAAGTAAAGGTTCCAGAGAGACCGGCAACAGACAGAAGCCAGAAGAAGACTTCGTTCTCGACCTCCTTGGGTGCAGCACACACGAAAGCGAGCAGACCGAAAATCGAACAGGCGATAATACCCACCAGAGGTCGGCCAGCTCGGTCAATGTATCCAAAGATCTTGGGAGCCATTCCCTGAGCAGCCAGAGCAGCAACAGTTCGAGAACAGCCGTAAATGGCCGAGTTTCCGACCGACAGAACAGCTACCATGATGACCACGTTCATCACTGAAGGCAGACCCTTGACTCCGGCGTTCTTGATGGCAATAACGAAAGGAGAAGCCGAACCGAGAACAGAGCCCTGAGCAAGCAGTTCAGGAGAGTTGTAGGGCACAATGAGACCGATAAACAGCAGAGACAGAAAGTAGAAAATAAAACATCGCCAGAAAACCTGCTTGGTGGCCGAGGGAATGGCCTGTCGGGGGTTCTCAGTCTCTGCAGCAGCCAGTCCAACCAGCTCAGTGCCTCCAAAAGCAAAAGCAGCGTTGATAAAGGTCGCAGCAACTCCCTTGAACGAATGCGCAAAAGCTCCAGGGTCATGGAAATGCTTGCCTCCAATGTATCCGTTGCCTGGTACTCCTCCACATACTAAAATAAGCGAAAAGAGAATAAAGCCAACCACGGCTACAACCTTGATGATGGAGAAAATAAACTCGGCTTCTCCGTATCCCTTAGCACCAAAGAAGTTGATGGAGACAATAGCAACGTAGAAAATGGCGACCCAAGCTGCCGGCGAAATATTCGAGTTGTTGAACTCTCTCCAGAGATCAACGGTAATAGAAGCAGCCACAAGCTCAAGCGGGAAAGTAATGAACCAGTTCAGAGTGTAGTTCCAGCCCATGGCAAAACCCCAGGCCGGATCAATAAAGTTGGAAGAGAAGGTAGCAAAAGCTCCAGAGACGGGGAAGGCCACAGCAAGCTCTCCAAGAGAGTTGATGGTGCAAAACAACAGAGAACCGACAAGCGTGTATGCAATGAGCAGTGCAGCAGGTCCTCCCTGGGCCAGAGCGCCTCCAGAACCGACAAACAGACCGGTTCCAATCGAGCCTCCAATGGCAATCATCTTGACGTGTCTGTCCTTGAGAGACCGCTGCAGAGGCGAGTTTGCGGCCTTGAGCTGGGAAATCTCAATCTCGGTCATTCCCTCCGTGTCGACATCATTGAGCTCGGCTTCCTTGAAGGAGTCGCAAAAGTTGCGCCACTTGGAAGTGGTCTTGATCTCGCCAATGCCGCTGCTGACAGAGTCGTTGGGCGACAGCGAGTGTGTTTTTTCTTCGGGCATGGTGAAGGGTGTATAATTCCATGCACCTGGCACGCTCCACACATATATACCGAGCCCAGCAAAGTTTTTTCCAGGGCATCTTGGCTCATGGGTTGGGCAATAGGCTTTCGGGCTGCATAAACCAGGCTTTTGGGCTGCGGTCTAGCAGGCGCTACTGCCATACTCTGGGGTCCGGGACAACGTGGGGGCTATTTCCGGGTGGTGCGAGCCGGTGGACGAGCTTCCCCGCACGTCCCAAGTGTTGTTGGGGAGCTACGTCCTCCGGCGCGGCCTTTGTTTGGGCTCGCGTGCATCGAGGAGGATAAGGTTGAAAAAACGTTTGAAGGTAATTCGTGGCGATGGATCGACTTTGCCAGAACATGTTGATTGAGGGGTCTGTCATGTGACTGCTGAGCTATGGGCCCTGTCCGAACGTACTATGCCGTGTCCCATGCAGCAGCCAGCGAACTTGCTCACATAATCACGCTAGTCTGGATTATGGGGCTTCTCCTCTGACCCCACCAGCCCAATTAACCTACTATTGGTACACCGCACAACTGCGCCATCTCTTTCCGTCTGGTGGAATGACAAAGTCCCTGAATTGTTTGGCCGGGAAAAGTGGCTAGCGCTTCCCCGCGAATCGGCACCTCGCCGGTCTAAAAAACGCGTCATTAGACGTTAGTCGGTCATGTGACTCTATGGTATGGCACTCGTACTCGGTGAAGATTTTTATGCCATGCCAAGGCCCTCATAGAGTGGGTTGTGGTGATCATGTGCATGATTTGAGCATTCTAGCGTGTTCCAGGAGTGTACATTATGAGGATGCTCTCTTTTCTACTATCATCACTGTCTATCTGCTTCATATCACTAGCTTAGCTTAGACTAGCTAACTGTAAGGTAACTCTGGCAGCCTCATCGGAAGGTCGGAACGGATGACCTAACACCCAAACGCCAGTGTTAGAAGATCAACCTAACCTCGGGAAAAGTCGGGCGAGTAAAAGTAGAGCACACTGGAACATATAAGCACTCAGCACAGCACAGAACAAGTGATATATAATAAGTAGGACACACAATCACATGCTCAAACAAACTGCTTATTTATGTCTTTATTTTATGTCTTTATGCTGTGCTTATTTCACCGCTCTATTTCTCACTCGCTCTTGGTGTCCTTTTTGGTGGGACCTCGGGGTTACTTTTTTTACCTCTGTTCCAGACCTCCTTCAAGTCCCAACCCACCCTTAAGGTGCGGATTTGGGCACGGATTTGGGTCTTTTTTTGGATTTTTGGATTGGGGCTTTTTTTTGAATTTGACCTTTGGGGGGCTTGTTTTTTTCTCTTGGCTTGTCTGATCTGACGTTATGCGAGAGAGATTACGATATTTGCGCGCCAAGATGCCGTCACTCAGTCAGACTGAGTAATCCCCGTAGCTGTGAGTGAAGATAACACTCGTAAATGTGCCCAACGCTAAGGTAAAGACAACCCCTCTTCAAGGGTACTGGTACATTCTCAATCAAAACACCCAAACGCCTTTACATTCACGTGAAGACTTGCAACATTGTAACATCCCTCCACCCTCCACCCTACGAGTACATGAAATGACGTGGCAGAAATCAGAAATGCAGAATGGCAGAAAATATCCCCGCACAATCCATTGTACGTACAAAAAATACCCGAATAAACACCGACAATCTCACTCTCACTCAACTCACAAGGTTCAAGGGAGCCTGAGGCATTTGGCGTGACATGTATTAGCTGGCGCGAGCCAAAAGACAAAAGACAAAAGTCTTCACTGGAAGAGCAATGATAGTGAGCAATGAGCTGAGCTATGTAAGTCACCAGAAGGCCTGTAGAGTCGTAGATCAGGTCACGTGATGCACATTAACACATATAAATACTCCCTGCACCCTGCACACCCACCCCTCACCGTTTTTTTTGATTCCGAGGTGTTTTCGGAAAAACGCAGAGTGTGCATAATCCGGATTTGATACGACGATGAAGCAAGGTGAGCCGGGACTAGTCGAGTATAGCCGATCTGGCGGGATGTGAAGGGAAACGAAAAACGAAAGCAAAACAGCCAAAAAAAATTCTGACAGCTTTTCTCTAACCACGTCTGTATGGTGCAGTGCCTACGACACACACCCTTTACACTTGGCGAAATAGACTCTTGTGGTGCATCTCCGCGGCACTGCTAACATCCTTCAAGGAAATAGCGTATTTTTGTTAATCGGAGAGAGAAGAGGGTTATGGTCTCCTAGCTGCCACTTGTCACTCGTTTTTCAACCCGCACAAATGTTCCGACCCAGCTGGCCGAAATGGACCTATGGACCTTCTCCTCCAGTCAGCCCGACTGTGACTCTCTGGTGGAAAAGCGCGCAGTTGTTTCCTCTTAAATTAAGAGACGGAAACAAGTTGCAGCGCAATGGCAAACGCAGATTGTGGTGGACGGTTGCTACCGCAGCGTTTGTAGCCATCTGGTGGCTCATTTCAATCTCGCTCTTCACACACTCATACTGGCAGCTTCCAGAAGACACCTCTCTGTCTGGCTGTGCGGAAAACTGGCATGTTTGGAAACCCGACTGTGGGGTAAACGCTACGGGCTGTCTGCCTGCTTATGAACCTCTGGCGGACGGATCTCGGCGAGAAATGCGTCTTAAATGTCCTGTGGGGTGTGTTAGAGGCTCCTGGAAGTGGGGAGAGACCTTGGTAGGAATGCAGGAGGTGCAATACCGCCCTTATGTGATTGGAGGCGGTCTAGACTCCGAGTCGGATGTTCAAGACGACGAACAGGACGACTACGAGGAATCTGATCTGCATGTCGGCAGATTCTATAAACGAGAGGAACAAGATACTAACAGATACTACCGAGCCGACTCCAGTCCATGTGGTGCGGCTCTGCATGCAGGCCTGGTGTCTCCATACACGGGAGGCACTTTCAGACTGCGTTTTGAGGGGCCTAGAGAGTCGTTCATGGGCTCAAAGGGCCACTATACAGTGGACTCGATCGACTTTGACGCGCCTTTTCCAGCGTCGTTTTCGGTCCACGAAGATCACGTGACAGGTGGACAGGACCACCGCATCGCCATTGTCATCTTCAATCTCGTCATGTCCACCATCTTTGGCTACTTTTGCGTCAACGTGGGTGGATTCTACTGGGTGCAGTTTTTGGCGTCGTTTTGGCTGCTGGTGATGGTGGCTGATCCGATTGTGGACTTTTCGAGAGGAGCTGGTCCTACCTCATTGACAGTCAGAGAGTACTGGATCTCCATGGCTGTTGAACGTCTGCTTCCAGCTATGCTAGGAGGATATATTATTTATAGAGCTGCAGTCAAGAACATGATTGGCACCGATGAGAACCCGGCTAGAACTCCCGAAGGGCCTGATGGGTATGCCAATGTGGATGCTGTTCAGGAGGATTCTGATGATGCTGAAGAGGAGTCTGATGTTGAGAACCAGTTCAAGTCGTTTGACTCCATTCCTCGATCTCTAGGAACACCTTCTCTAAGTCGAACACTCCTCTGGACCTCTGGACTCTGGTGTGGAGTGCTTGAAAACTACACTTTCGCAAACCTCCCCGTGGACAGACTCATGGTCAGCGATCTCAACGCTCGCCCAGAAGGCTGGATCGTGGTAATCGTCTTTGTCATCATCATTCTCGCCGCCATCGCCTCGCAAACGTACCTCATTTGGCGAGCTGGGCTCTTCCAGCGCTATATTGGGGTCTACGTCGGTCTAGTGCTGTTATTGGTGGGGTTGGGTCTAGTTGGAGCCTTGAACAACTTGGAACTGCGAATCCACCACTATGTGATTGGTCTGGTTTTGGTCACTGGAGCTTCCACCTATACACACCTGGGACTCCTCTACCAAGGCCTTCTTGTCGGACTCTACATCAACGGAGTGGGTCGCTGGGGCTTTGATTCCACGCTGGAATCGCCCTCGGCGCTAGCTCGGGGCTCAGTAGTCAACCAGGACATTGAGCTAATGCTGGTCGATAGCGAGCTGACTTGGGGACCCCCACCTGGGCCTGGAATCTACACGCCTTCGCTCATGGTGGACGATGTGGTGGTCATGTCAGCAACCGGCATGGACGAGGGTGTGGACGTGGACTACATTGAAAAGATGGTAGGCCGACGACCGACATTTGTCCGGGCGGGCTATGTGGACGGAGGATACTCGCTGCCGCTGGTCTTGTAATTAGTCGGGGCAAGTTATGCGAGTGTAGCCGAGGGGCTAGTTTAGTGTAGACTAGTGTTAATGAATATACGATATCGCCGAGCAGTGGGGACTGAGAGGGGGGAACAATATGACGCCGTATCGGAGGGTGTGATTGTAGGACGTTATGGATCGTATCCGCGTACCGGTAGCCTCGGTATGTGGGTGTATACGCTGTGCTACGCTGATTTTCTGCCGAAATACGACATGAAATCGATCCGGACATAAACTGTATCCTCCGTTCTTACCTGTGGAATGGGGGTGCGTTGAGGGAATTGCAACCTGGAATGTAGAAACGAGAAAGAAAAAAAAGAGAAGGCGAGGTCTTTGAAGGAGGTTTCACTCTCGTGCTTCGCTCCCTATATACATCAAAGTTAACATTTATCGACGCCTATACATCTATGGGTGGCACGTGACGAGTGGGTAATAGAGGAGAGCGTCGGAGGGTTACCTCTGCGGTTGTCAAGTGGTCGGGCGTTTTTTCAAAAAGTGACCACGTGGGTAGTCCGAGCGGTGTGTTATCGGACGTGCCATCTCGGACTATTTGGACCATGACTATTTTTCGCCTCCCTTGGCTTTTTCGTTTTCAGTCTTTTGTCCTCTGTTTTTCTTTTTCATTCCACGCTAATGTCAGAGTTGGGAAATGTGTGGGAAATTGAGTGTAGGAGAAAATGTAGCAGTTTGTAGGGTTAATGGGAATTATCCGACAATTTCACTACGATTTACCCCATCTTTCTTCTCTGGCCAAACTCTTCAAAATCTCATACCGGCAAAGTTAGGTTCTCGCTTGCGGACTTAGGTTCACGCTTGTGTAGCTGAGTTTGGCTTGTTTGTTTGTCTTGTGCGTCTGGTCTCTCTGACTTTGCGTTTTGGCGCTTTGGCTTTACGTTTTTTACACTTTGGGCCTTGTTTACTCTATCGCAGTTTGAATTTCATATTGGCCTACCTCCCTATACCCTACAAGCAGCTCCATGTATATCGAGATATATATATATATCGCTTTTGGGCTGGGACCCCAAAAAAGACGGCCACAAATATGTTCCCCTACCACCAGCTGCTGCCGCTCAACAAAAACCACTCCAAGCGCCCAAGGCGCAAGTACAACGAGATTGAGCGTCTCTACGTCTGCAACTGGCACGGCTGCTCCAAGGCCTACGGTACCCTCAACCATCTCAACGCGCACGTCGCCGCCCAAGGACATGGCTCCAAACGCGCCCCCAGCGAGTTCAAGGAGCTGAGACGCATGTGGAAGGAGCAGAAGAAGGCCAAGCTCATTGAGCAGCAGTACGGCCATGTTCCCCAGCTCCAGGGCGCCCAGACTGTTGTCCAGGGCCCTTCCTCCGCTCCCCCAGCCCCTCAGAACGGCTACGGCTACCCCTACGGATACCAGAACGGCCAGCAGAGCACACCAGTGACGCAACCCCAGAGCTACTACCCCCAGCGCCTAGCGCCCATCCAGAGCCACTACACGTACGACAAGAAGGACGGCGAGCCCATGGTGCCGTCCAGCGCGTCGCCAAACTTTGCAAACTCGGGCGTGGGCCAGGTGATGGCCACGGTCAACAACACAGCGGTCGTTTCGGGCCTGACCACGCCAGTCACGCCGTCCAACTCGACAACGGTGGCTGCGGCCGGCTCGGGCCAGCCCGGATACAACTACTACATGGATCAGTCGCAGAGCGCGCAGCAAAATCAGTACATGAAGTACTATCCCAAGCCCACGTCGTCGTACCAGTACGGGGCAACGACACAGTACGCACGGGCAGGCAGTGATATGGGTTATCAGGAGTAGAGGACTATTTAATTAATACAGCTGGGCTGACACACAGAAACAGTGACACACTCTAGACCGCATGTATAGCGGTGAATTTATCATATGTGAAATGAATCATAGGTTTTATATATAGGACAACAGTTTTTATTTTTTTTGGTCGCCGGCAGTATCTTGGCCACGGCGTATTTATAATCACCGTAATCATCAATCTAAGGGATTTTCGGCAACTAGTCTAGTGGGTTGTTAGCGTGATGCCCACTGAGACTAAGATTAGTGCACGTCAGAGAGAGTGGTGTGGTGTAGAGTAAGTATGTGGTACACCAAAAGAGACTCACCAGTAACCGTTTACTTGAACGCTCTTCTCTGAGTACGTCATTTCACATGTATATCAACAATATATCACCCAAGCACCGTGCTCTCAAGACGGAGGATAAGCTCAGCGTTTCATAATGCAAGGCCTACATGAGACTGTGTGTTATGGAGTCTGTTTGGCTGAAAAACAAAAGGGGATGCAAACTCAGATCCACACCCTCCTTCTATACGTCCTCGTATAGACGTGGTTTGCATCACCGATGGCTGATATCCAGTACAAGTCTCGATCGAGCAATCGAGTGGGGAGTTGAAAAATAGTGAACTACGGAGGTCGAAAAAAAGCGGGAAAAAGATGCCGGCTTTATAACACGACGTACCCCTCTATACCGGACTTATATTCTAGACCATAAATATTTCGTATTACACATCTGCCAAACGTTGAGATAGCAACCCAGATGACGAGATGAAGAGAACTCCCAAACTCACTTTGTAGGGGTCCGAGATGAGAAGAAGTAGAAACGACAAGCGGTTCAGGAGCTCCAGATGGTGTTTGTCACCGTCAATTTCATTCATCTCGCTAAATTCCCCCGTTATACCCGGCCTATAACTCGTATGTATGCATTGAGCCTTGCGAGGCAGATGTTAACCAGATGAAGCCGATCGAGATACAGTAGAGCTAGAGCTACGATACAGTAGCACCCTCACTGTTCCATGCACTTCAGTGCAGTCTTGCATCTCCAAACGGCTAGTAGTCACGCCAGATTTGGTTACGCTTAAGTTCGTCACGTGGATAGCTCTGGAGTTATGCCTTGAGAGTTTCACGGTGATGAATGAAGGGGTGGACGTAGCAGGGCAACGAGCGAATGGATGGACGAATGAGAAAAAAAACTGTTCCTCTTGCACACACCATCTCAACACACACAGCCCCTACTCAACCATTACCTTCTCGTTTTACCTTCGGATAAACTCCACTAGCGCCCGTTGAGCTCGGACCTTTTTCGCCAGCGCGTCGGCTATTTACACCTCGTGCCCATCCCCAAGGTCCGCGTGTGCCAAGGCCAGACCCGCTCCTATGGCATACATAGAGACCCTGAGTTAGTGCCGTAGGCATTAGCGTGTGACTAGTGGTAGCGTCAGATTGGGTTATGTATGGTGAAGTAGTTAGAATCAGGCAAATGATGCCTTTGGTACTTAAATACACCCCATTTCTGACCCTCAAGACCTCGTCAGGCTTCTCCACAGCACGTATTCAGCTCAAGGTTTGTCACTTTTTTTTTCGCTGCAAAAAGACAGAGTTTAATACCTCTGAAAAGCAGAGCTCAAGCTCAACCGTAGGTTCATAACACAACCCTATGAACGTATGAACTCAGCCCTAGGGTTTGTAGGAGTGTATGAGAAGTGTTGTACGGTTCTGTTTGTGCCATGTCTTACATCATACAGTTTCATTTTGTGACGTAACACGACAAATCGACTATACGGCGCTGTCATCCCAGTTAGTCCGATTCAGACCATATCCACTCTACGGGATTAGGTCAGCCTCTCGACATAGACTTTTATTGTCTCGTGTCCATTGTACCAGAGTTATACTCCACCTGCAGACAAGTGGCCAAAGAGATGAATCGGCGCAACGTTAACCTTGCCACTGTAGGTCTACTTAGGGCTTTACTGAGGGTTACTTAATAGGTAGATACAACATACTGTACAGTAAGGCACTAAGGCACTAAGGCACAAGACATCAAGGCATCAAGATACAAGTACAAGTACCCCACACCCTGCATGACACCGGACCGGAACAACTCTTCCACATCTCTGCTCTCTAACCTGTAGTCCTGCAACATGCCGTGATCCTATGCCCGCTCATGCCACAGCAGAAAGTTCAAAAAAGCAAATCCAGCCCTCTGGACAAAGAGGCTACGCGCGTACAACCCAAACGTCGTGAGACATACCCGCGATCGACGCCTGATTGGGAGCGCTCCAGCTTTATACGTGCTTTCCAGCGCCCCACAAGGTGTCACCAATGCACCCCCCCAACCGCCAGATGGCACTAATGTACAACTCAGACTAAACTAGCGCGGATAAGGAATACGAGCTCCCCACACGAGGTTGATAGTAGCCTGAGGTGAGGCAGTTACAGAATTATTTGTCCGTCATTTTTCATTTAATCATTTAATCAATTAATTCCATTTAATTCATTTTAATCAACTAAAAAACAGCAGCACTGAATGGCTTGTAATCCCACAAATCCCTCATAAAACCTCACCCTTACCACAATGCAATGTGAACTTGCCAAGTCGTAGTCGCCCCGATATTCCCCTGGACGTATTCACATACGGTGTCTGAGCGACTTGACCTCTCCCAACGCTGGAAATTGCGTTTCGGGCCTGGCCGTGTCTCACGATGGTAAATGGCGCACAACAGACGCTAGATTTGGGTGTTGCAGATCGTGCCGCATATCATTAGAAGCCCCCAGATGTCCTGAGGCTGATGGTGGTGTCGGATCAGCCGTGGGATGCTTAGTCAGCGAGAAAAACGGGAAAAACCCCAAATCACCGGGGAAGAGCTCAAAACCAAGGGTATTTGATTATACAACTTCGATAATCACTTTGGACACGTTCAAACACCGCATACACGCCACCCGCTTCGCGGCTGGCGGTGTCGCGCTTATGCTAATTTTTCCAAACCCTAAAATCAAAACCTGCATGATCCATCAGCTCATCTCACATCACACTCCACATACACAAACATGTCGAAACCTGGCTGGACCACCGTGGCTCTAGTGGCTGCTCTCAGTTCACTGGCGACCGCGGTAGCTCTGTCGTACTCCATGTGCAACCCGACTTTTTACGACGACGTGCCTCGATCTGCTGACTCAGCCAAAAAGCCCAAACAACAATTTTTGTCTCCTTCTTCTGAAGAACAAGAGGAGCTGATTTTGGAGCAGCTGGCCCGGTCACGTGTCTTCTTTGGCGACGACGGGCTCGACACCATTCGAAAATCCTCGGTAGTGATTGTTGGTGCTGGAGGAGTGGGATCTTGGGCTGCCACCATGCTGTTACGATCTGGAGTGGGAAACCTGCGTCTGGTGGACTTTGATCAGGTGACTCTGTCGTCTCTGAACCGGCATGCCACCGCCAACAGAGCCCATGTCGGTATTCCCAAGGTGGAGTCTGTCAAACAGTACTTTTCTGGAGTTGTTCCCTGGGCCAACATTGACGCAGTGCAGGATCTGTGGGTGCCCTTGAAGTTGAGCAAGAGCGAGGAGGAGTACACGGCCATGGCGGAGCGGCTGATCTATGTTGATGGCCACAAACCCGACTGGGTGTTGGACTGTATCGACAACATTGATGCCAAGGTCGACTTGTTGCATTTCTGCAAGTCCCGCGACATCAAGGTGATTTCGTCCATGGGAGCTGGCTGCAAGAGCGATTTCACACAGGTGCGAATCGCCGACATTTCGCAGACTGCCGAAGATCCGCTTTCCAAGGCCACTCGAGTCAAGCTGCGAAAGTTGGGCGTTTTCGAAGGCATTCCCGTCATCTTTTCCACCGAAAAGCCCGGAGAAGCTAAACTGCTGCCGCTAGACGATGCAGAGTTTGACCAGCGAAACGCCGAAAATGAGACTTCTGTCGGAGAACTGTCTGTTCTGCCAAAGTACCGGGTGCGCATTCTGCCTGTGCTTGGATCTCTGCCTGCGATTTTCGGACTGTCGATGGCTACTCACGTGCTCACTTCGATCGGAGATTACGCATCCATTCCCGAGTATATCATCACTCAGAGCAGACACAAACCCAAGGCATACGACCAGATCCAGCAGACTTTGGTGGGTCAGCTTGCTCGAGAGAGCAAGAAGCGGACCGGCGAAAACGGCATTCGAATCGCTGCTCCTTTCGATTCGGCCGATGTCGGATATCTCGTCGAGGAGGTGTACAAGAACAAGTCTGTGATTTCCGGCGAATGTTCTCGACTGGCTATTTCTCGATGGCGAAAGGAGGGCCCCATCAACCTGCAAAACGTGGTTGTCATGACCAAGGACGAGATGATGAAACATGAGGAGTTGGTGCTCACTGATGAGAATCCTAAGTCAGTGGAAGAGGTGTATCCCGAGTGGGTTCTCAAGCAGGTGGAGCACAGAATGAGACAGGAGAAGCATTACTCCATGTATAGATAGTGTCTAGGTGTATATAATTAGCTGTAAGTAGTGTATGATAGATGTGTTACCATAATGATGCCATGAGTCGTTCGTCATGTGAACACATGTGCACAGTGTATACTGTGGCATGAGAGCGTATTATAGGCGTATTGCCTGAGTCAGTCACAGGATAAGCTTAGTGTTTGTCGTGAGAGGTTTGCAGAGTGCTTTTACAGTATGGCTTTTATGGGCAGTCTTCCGTGGTTTTTAATGTCTCGAAATAATTATCGTCACGTACCCAAGAGCAAGATAATTCAGGGCTTAAGGGACCGGTGCTAAAAAGAAACTCGAGATTGGATTCACTCGTTTTACGTAATTATTGTCGCTCATTATTCACAAGCTATTCATTGTTCCCCAGAGTGTGAACTGTATTACGGCGATCTCGCGCTCGATCCAACAGGGGTTGAGAGCAAACGAGTTCGAATTCCGATAGAGCTGGGTGTGAGGATTCTAAATTTGAACTCCGTTTTTCGATCCGAGAAGTATTCACCATAGGAAGGTGGGTTTAGCGGAGTACATAGACCTCTCACTGACAGACAAAAGTAGCAGTCTTTGGACTCACTAGGACCAAAAGCACTTTTGATTCCACTAGACGAAGGCTGTCTTTGTCCTTTTTCTGCATTTAGACCACAAACAAGGTAAGTTAAATGAAACTGAAAACGGGATTACCTTGAACCTACGTTTTTACTACTAAAGTCGGAAATTTGCACAATTGAAGAATCACAACCAAGACAGAGACATGTGGACTTCACCAATGGAAAGTAGGACTGATTCTGAGCACTAGAGTCCAAAAATCTCTCGATTCAAATGCTTTTGTCTCATTTGACACACCCCAACACAACCCAATACTCTCCCTTTACAGCACGTACCCACACGCCAAGGGTTCAGATATTTCAGTTCACTCTTGTCTTTGTTGCAACCACCTGACGCAGCGCGGCTTGACAAGCATCTCAGCTATTGTTGGACCGCGCTATAGCCCCAGTAGCGCGAGTTTGAGTGCGGCAATACGATGCTAGCACTTACGGGACATGGTAGATTGGATTTTGGACCGGTTCATGCCGCTAACGCGCCGTTTCCCAGTCTTCAGGGTCTCTAGGCTGTACCAGGGCGTTGTTGCAGCGTGTCTATGGACTGATTTCCGCAAGATTTAAAAATACCACTGCGGCCACAACAAGATAAAAATAACCACTGCTCAGTTGATCAGCACACTTTTCTCCGACGTCTGGGTGTCTCAGCCGTGTTTCCTCTCTTTGTCCATCGCTATAGGTATAACAGCGGGGTATATATCCGTTGCGAAACGTATTCAGTTTGTAATAATAAGACAAGCGAAACGGAAAATGCACAAAAGTAAATCGAGAGTTACCATTCCGCGCTAGCAGACACTCAAAAGTGTAACTGTAGGTCTTGTCGTACGTTTCGGGAGAGTTTGTCTGGCGGAGTCCTAATTACCCCTGTAGTAAGTGGGTACCTGAGAAGTGTGTGAAAGTGGATTCCAAGCCTTGAAAACTGTTTTCCGAGTCTCCACAACTGTCATCCTTCTACAGTGCTAGGCTCATCTGCCTGTCGTATCACTAGTGCCCGTACCTAGACTACAGCAGTGGAGGTGGGTTTAACACTAGCCAAAGGTTGAGCGAAGACAAAAAGCAAAAAACTGAGGAAAAAGTACTTTCAGTGGTGCTGGTGAGACGATACGGCAGGTCGCATGCAAGCGTATAGCGTATAGGATACGTGGTGGCCACTGGAAGGTGAGAGAGATCACGGTGAGGATTAGTTGATGCAGGTACTAGCAGATGTATGATAGTTATAGATTATTGTTATAGATTGGATGTTGACGATGGAGGGAAAATTGTGCAGAACAACATGTTCCTCAACTCTGAACAATGTTGACACAACTCATACAGCTCATACAAGTACACAACACCTCTATCTATGTTGAAGTGTTCCTCACTCAATACTCTCGTGGGCTGGTTACACGTGCGATTTATCATCTACACAGCTATACCATTATACCGACAAACCTTTGGCCCCGCTAAGTTGAAGCTTCGTATACAATACCGTTATCGACGTTACGGATTTGGGTGCATCGGCCAGTTAACCAGCAGACCCCTGCAGCAGTCTAACCGTCTCTCCGACCTTTTGGGGCACTCTGATTTTATGTTTTCCGGACTTGTTTGTCTGCGAAAATCTAGTGCCTCCTGTAATGTGGATATTCGGACCGATCGAACCTCCACCGAATACTCCGTCTAGCTTTATGGTTGTCAGCCGCCGAACCTTTTTTTTTAGGAGTAGGAGCCGTTGCAAGTTCCGTGCCGGGGGTTTAAATAGCAGGTGGGTTTTAAATCCGGTTTTAACGGGTTTAACGAGAGTTTGAAGTGGAGATGTGTGCTACAGGGTCTATATAAGAAGAAGTACTCCTAACCTGAACTGAGATACGGTATCCGGTAACCTTATGTAGATCAGAGTAATCTGTAGGAAATGAGGAAAATTCAGAAAAAAATAAAAAGAAATGGAAATAAATACTCGCTGTGGAGGTCTCTCAGGTCACGTGACATATTACCTTGTAGCTCACCTGTAGACGTTATTGTGTGCTGTGCTGTGTAGGTTGGGAGGTACATGATCGAGGTGGAGATAAGTCAAAGGGCTAAGCGAGAGTTAGTTTGAGGATATTGTAGGGGAAGGACTTTTTATGTCAGTTGAGACTACAGGCAGATTCAAATGCCAAAGAAATACAATTGCAAATTTCCTTATATACTCACTTGTGCTGTTTTCTACTTGTAGAGCTAAGCAGTATCTTACCTTCATCTGATAGGAAACCAGTATCCAACTACTTGTAGTAAAGAAGCAATATCTTTCTTGCCAAATAAAGAAGTAGCAAGCTGGCTCTTTTAGACACTCTACCAGCTGCTACAGTGGTCAGAGAGGAATAAAAACTAGATCGCTAGACGCAGCTCTTCTCGGGCTACCTTCTGACACCCCAACCTATACATAGAGAGAAGAACACTTGCTCTTTTTCTTCAAGCTTGGGGAATAAGAATACCTTTCTCAGTATTAACATATATCCTCTCATATGTGTTTTCCACCGGACAGCATTCATATGATATCACACTGTATTGATATTGATATAAGGCCAAGGGTAGTACATACCAATGACAAGGTCAAGCCATCCTACATAAGCCAAGAATACGTAGTAAAATACAATAGTGTAGCAAGTAGGATGTACAATTGCACTCACAGATCTAATCACGTCCCACTAGCATACATCTTCACTACAATTGTTGACACAACTGGTTGAGGGACAACAGCTAGATTACCCTTGGGAGGATGAGCCTACTACTTTTGTAGCTAATATGGCTTCCCAAACAGAGACCAAACACTTCATAATGATAATAGTCAGTAGGACGCACCCAACATGCTCCCACAGTACTACAGTAACACACAATGAACGTCCATACAGTATGAAGAAGGTCAATATACCACCCTCCAGATACTCTCATCTAGTTCATTGAATGCAATCTACAAATAGAGTCAGATAACCATCTGTCAAGCTTATGTCGGAGATAACCCACATACTACATACGACATTCAACAGTATACTTCCTGTCTACGCTCTGTCTGACATCCACAGAGTGAGATAGCTACCTGATCCAATCCTAGCTAGAGATAAGCTCACAACGTACCAATACATACCAGTGTGCACAGTACTTCTACGGTAATACAAGTGTACATACAGTACCTACAGTGTAAAATACTACAATATGGTCGGAGACATTCGGCTGACGCCTCACATCTCCTCCTTAATACTGCGCTCTATCGGAGATTCGGCTACGCCTCATCTCCTCTTATCATCTAACTATCGAGACACTCGGCTACGCCTCGTGTCTCTATGCATTAACCACCCTATTCCTCGGAAAAAACCCATACCTTCCATCTTTCGTCTGCCCCACCCACCAATCCTCATCCTCCTCCCTGTACAACAGCTTGAGCGTATCTCCCTTGTCAAACGCCACATCGCCCGGCTGCTGGCCGGAAAACGGAAACAATGCAATCACCGACCCGAACGACGGCGCTCCATCCTCGTTGAGCATCTCCACGTCCTCTCCTTCGGGGTCCCAGCTCTTGCGCACCTCTTCAAGCGTCATATGATGAGGCGAGAGGGCTCTGGCTGAAGAAGACGACCAGGCACGTGCACGTCGAGTGACGTTCACGGGGTACCGTTCTTCGAGACGGCACGTGATGGGGGTGGGTCCCGCGTTGGCGTTGGTGGACGTCGAAACATTGGAGAGGTTTGAAAACGCTCTAGAACGACGATTTGCGGGCGATTTCATCGGAGATTGAGGTTTGATAGGGGATGTTATCGGTGTTAGCTGAGGCATGGGTCGTGTTCCTCCCTCGTAAGACGTCACGGGAGTCAGATTCGTGTCTCCTCCTATCAATCCCAGAGGATCTGCTTCTCCCTGAAACAGACCTTGATCGGACGAAAACAACACCGGTTTATCGTGGATAAACGGCTTTTTCGCATTATCCACCAGCCCCAGGGTCGTGCTGGTGATATCATCCTTCGCCTTTTCAAAGAACTTGGCGTGTCTGTCTCCGGTGTAAAAGTGCTTTTCACTGTCCCAGTCGTCATAATCGGTTTTGACGGTTTCTCCTGCGCGAACGGTTTTAAGACCTTCTTCTGCCCTGTTTAAGGGATCAGGGAACCGGTCTCTCCAACACTCGGAAATCTCCTTGAACGTTTCACTTTGAGGATGCACAGATGAACATTCAGTGAGACCTTGAGTGACGGAAAACTCGAGAATCTTTTCCTGCAACAGCTCGTAAATCGTCATCTGCTGGTAAAAGATCCATGTGGTGAACGGATTGAGAAACTCCGACAACATGGCCAAGTACTGAGGAACCTGTACTCTCACTTCTCCATCGATCGCCATGAAAATCTCCGTAGCCTCATCAAACCTCTGTTGCAACGTGTCAATGTGCAGCTTGTCCTTCTCCGAGTTTGTGCTCTTCTTGATGGCCCTGTGGAGCGACTCGGAGGCCTTGTCGTAGTCGATTTTCTTGTGCGCTCTTTTCGTCAGCCGTTTTTCAATCGACTCCAATTGCGCCCGAACAGTGTTGATACGGTCGCAGGCCACCGAACACAGACTCTCGGTGAGCGGCAACAACGCCACGGCCAGATCCTGCGCCAGATGCTCGTAGTTGGACACGTATGCCAAAACCGACTTTGGGGTCACCTGTGGCTCCTTGAAGTTGTGTTTATCTTCGACAATGGGGTTGTAGAGCTCGGCAAACACGGTGGCAAAGTCGGCCTGCGAGTCGAGCAGCTTTTTCCACGTTTCCGTCCACGTCTTGAGCTCGTGGGTGAGAAAATGAAGCGCATCTTGGGCCACCTTGAAATCCTTGGCCCACTCGACAATGACGCGATCTTCAACGGACTTGTTGCCAAAGAGACGGTGGGGTGCCCGCTCGAGGGCCTTTCGCGTGCCACGAAGGTACGAAGTCATTTGCGTGTGTTGCTGTGGAGTTGACGGCGTGGTTGTGGAGGGGGGGTCTGGTGGCGATGAGTGATTAGATAATGTATACGCAAACCTTAATAAATGTCTCATGACTGGACTGAGTGTAGTGTGTGTCGGAGTTAAGTTACTGTAGGCCTCGGAGGGTATTTCGGAGATGCCAGAAAATAATCTGCTCCGGACGATTGTTAGATCAAGAGAGGAAAAAAGAAGATATTATTTGATGCAACGTCATCCACGCAACTCCGGTGCTAAAAACCGCACAAACTGACACATGTGGTAGGCCGAGACGGAGGTAGCCACAGCAGAACACGGAATTAAAAAGTAGAGTGTTTGACTGACGATTGACTGATCTTCAGTGGGTCAAAAATACCAATTATTTCTTTTGTATTTTGGAAGTGTCAAAAACATGAAGGGGGGATCATGTTTTTCGGTTTTTCCTTTTTTTTTTTTTTTTTTTTTTTTTTGCTCAATCATGAGCCCGGGTGTTTAAGGTTATGTAGCTGGGAGAAACTGGGGAACCACCGCAAACGATGAAGGAGTGAGGTTTTTTTTTTTTTTTTTTTTTTTTTTTTTTTTTTCGTGACTGCTTCCGTGCTAACCGGCTTAGTGTGGTGGGGTGGTATGGGGTAGGTGTGGTTATTAGGAGTATTATGACAATGTGGATTTGGAGCTTTTGTGGACTGTTTTGAGTGCTTTTGTGTACATTTTTGGTCCACATTTACGTCCTTTGTGTTTTACTGTGTGTCTTCTGTTGCACCTCCACATTATCATCTCCATTCACTTCTCTCACTGCCCCTTTTGTAGGCATAGCGGAGAACATGGGGAAACCCAATCTTGATAAGGAATGTGCTATGCCAAGAGAGGTCAATAGAAGGAGTGTGGGCTAAGAGGATATCGGTTATGAGGCGCTCTCCATATTTGGGTGGCTCTGAAATTGAGGCTGAGCCGTTTGAGATGATACTGTGGAGGTGTTGTATTGGTGTATTGGGGTCTTTCAAAACTGGGGCTGGAATAATATATGGAGATAATAATACGTCAGTTATAGTAGCTAGGGGTGAGTCGGAGATTGGAGGGGGTTGGTTATGGTCTTATGTGCTGTGGCCTCAGAATTATAGAGCTGACAAGATAGGCAGTCTACATCATGAACTTGTACAGTGGTTTACTATTCAATGGCTGAGATTGAAGCTTCATAGTCTCAGTCTTGTAATCATTCTCTTTTGTCTATCAGTGACCATACAGTTACTGACCATAAGATCAGTTGTGTATAATTTCAGTTACTATCGTCACTTCCAAGGATGTCTTTCTGTAATTATCTACAAAGTCAGATTATAGTAATTTTTGTCCTTGAGGTTCTCACTCCAGTCTGGACACTTCTTAGTCTCCAGTCACCAGAATAGAGTCTTGCCATATACAACTTATCAACTAAGGTCTTACAAGTAGGTATGCTCCTATTGACTCTTCATTTATAGGTCGTTGAGATTGATTATACTCAAGTCAAGTTATACCAGTACCGGTACTCTCAACAGTAACTCCCGAGCACCCTAGTCACTTGGTATATTGTCATAGTCACTCAGATACAGTTGCAGTACAAGTAGCACAACTTCACCTTCTTCTTTGGAGGGTACTGATATACTAATTACTGTAACTCAGTCATACAGTTATTCATCGTCCACTATACGTTTGGTCATGCTTGATCATGGTATTCTAACACACAATGAATAAACAGTTGCTCAGTAACATCTCTTATCAGAAGTGCTAGATTATCACACTCTCATCCAGTCTCTACTCTCATGGTTTAACAGAATTCAGGTCTAGCTATTATCGGACGTACTTGCTCATCATACTCTCCTACAGTCTCAACCAATCCCGTCATACAGCCACTGTCTTCAATTCAGTTTCTTTCTCATCGTATTTTATCAAGCTCTACAGCAAGATACAGTCAGTCTCTTCAACTTGGGTGAAATATTTATGTCATATTTCGGCTCTTGAGTGTTACCATTCTTGAAGGAGAGCCTCAATCTGTCATACAATCTCTACTCACATGGTTATACAGTACTTCTATACAACTTCATTTAGTTACTGGACATTGCTGCTCATCATACTTCATAGTACTTTCACTCGTACAAGCTCTCGCCCTCCTACAGTGTCTAAATGTTCGGTAAAACAATTATTGTCTTCATTCAGTTATCGGTCGTGTTTGCTCTTGCTACAAGCAGCTATCCTATAGTGTCTACTCTCATGGTTAAACAATAATTGTTTGTTTGTCAGTTCTTGGTCGTGCTTGCTCATCGTCCTTCATCATGCTCTCACTCGTGCTTCTCTCTACAGTAAGTGATGCAGTCAGTCTACACCTTCGTTATACAGCTTTTGTTTGTTTGTCAGTTCTTGGTCGTGCTTGCTCATCGCACCTCATCATGCTCTCACTCGTGCTACGCACTCGTTCAAGCACTCTTCAGTCCTCTTCGCAAGACTCTATATACATCTATACATCAATATCATCATCATCCTCCTCCTTCCGCTTCAACCCCTCCGGACCATTTTTCGACAGTGCTCTCACCGTCTTCCACAACGTCTCTCTATCAGTCTCAGTAGCCAACCCACTAGCAGCCCATCGAATCCGACATTTCTGATCAACAACATAAACATATCCCGTATACACATTAGTATGTCCAATAGCGTTCTTGATACCTCTCATCATCTTTCCGAGATGCTCAATGATAAAGTACCGCTTTCGTTCCTCAGGAGGACACTTTTTCGCCATGGAACCCACATACCAACTGAGCATCCACGACTTGATTTTGTTCTCCGGAACGTTCATATTCACAATCTGGAAATCTCGGTTTTGAACCAGATCAAACTTGTTGAGATACTGATCAGCATTCATGACATAACTTCGAGCATGCTCTTCTCCAAACACAGAGGTGAACATTCTAACAATAGAAACGTTCCCCTCGAGGGTATCAGTCGTAGACACCAATTTAGGACTCTCCAAAGTTCGGCCCAAAAAGTTTGGCATATATCGCGATTTTTCAGCTCGAAAAAAAGCTGCTGGAGAAAGCCATTGTTTACCATTGTGCTGCCTCAATTCCTTCATATCTCGGAACCGCGACTCGCCAAACTCCTCCATGAGCTCTTTTCGCTGCTTCATGTGCTTGTCCTTGTCCTTCATGTCTCGTCCCCACTGTTTCCAGGTCCGATCGTCGACGAAATAGTGCGGATCGCCTGATTCGGGCTTCTGGAACACGCCGAGAGGATGACTAAGCATCTTTACGGGCAGTAGACGCGAGCCTTCGGACTTTTTGTTGGCTTGCAGAGCTCTGATCGAGCTGTGGAAGGCCCGAAAAGGGGCATATCGGATTTTCATTTTGGTGATGGGGAGAATAAGCTTATTAAGCGGAAAGAGGTGTAAAGTGAGGTAGGGTAAGTGGGTGAAAATGGGGTGAGTGTGTGGGAAGGTAGAGGGGGAGATGGGGAGTATGGGGGTGGTGGTGGGAGGGTTGTGGGATGGTTTTTGGAGGAGTTAGGGGTGTTTTAAGAGGGGAAGGGGTAAGTAATGTTTTTAAGTGGGAGTGTAAGTAACGTTGGGTTTAGTGGAGGGGGGAGATGAAGTAGAACTCGAGTTTTTAGTACTGGGGGGAGTGGATGTTTTTTGATATTCAGGGATAACCGACTCCTGCGCTTCTTATGACACTATATATGGCCCACTTTCATACTACTCAACACCACTGATAATACATGGTCATCTTTCTAGGGTTAACATTAAGAAAACTTATATTCACAACTAACCCCCCATTTAAACCACCTTCCAGTACTCCAATCGCAACGACACCTAGTTCATTCGATTCCCCTGATTCCGTAGATTCAAAATCACTTCAAAAATTCCCCCTTGACCACAATCTCACCTCCTCTATGTTACATGCATGCCCAAATATCCCCCGCGTAAGTCCCAGCACCCTCCCAGTTACCCTACCTCCCCACCCCAGTATATATACCTCCTTGCCTCGCATCCAGTTTTGATTCTTCGATCAAAAACTCACGGAGGTATTATGCCACGACGGTACGCGGTATCTCACGAGCGTAACGTTGCCAGATTGGACTCAGTCCACTCGAACCTCCCAGATCGAAGTCCTGCCATTTAGGAAGCCTGGCCGTCATCTCTACGGTATGGGTGTCACTGAAGGGATACATGTCCTTTGTGTAAAGCGTGTTTGTGTTATGACAGTCACGTGTACAGCAGAGGGGACATTATATAATGTTGTACGAGTACGATACTGTATGCTATTGTGCTGTGCTGTTGTGCCGTTATGGTGAAGACGAACTTTTCACTAGACGCTGGTTAAGGTTTTGAAAAACCAACTGGGAACTTTTAGAGTTTGTCACTTCAAGAGAACCTTTAGTGGAGCTTTGATAGAGACTCAACGACGGTGGTTTTGGTGTCAAAATGACCGCAAAGATGAGGCCGTTCTAATGGTACCACTTTCGTTACCGTGGGACTGCTATTACGGGAGTTCTTCGCAAAACCAGGGGATTTGAAATTTAAGATCACCCTTCGAAGTTGGAATATCGCTGAAAAAAAAAAAAAAAAAAAAAAAAAAAAAAGAAAGAAAAAGACAGTATCGTAGCTAGGTACCAGGTATCAGAGAGCACGAGCACCAGGATCAGAGAATACTCTCTGTCTCATGTGACTATGTTTACTATTGCTATCATGTCCAGAGTAGATAGCCTTCAGCTGGACTACTACGAGTATCTACAGTATCGACCGTATCTACAGTATCTACTTGGAATGTATACCAGTAGAAGTATTTCAAGTGACAAATCACGTGACTAAGTACTCTAGCTGGTACTCTATACCTCACTTGACTATAATTACTCAACATGTTCAGAGTCAGGATTCATCTGTAGGACTCCAAGAGTATCAAGCCCATAGTTCTACTTAGGATAATGACAACTGTCACATGACAAAATCACGTGAAAACATACACTACTCTATAACTCACGTGATTACTTACTACTCTATATCTTACGTGACTATATGAACTATTGCCGAACATGTCCGTTGTCTAGAAGCTTCATCTGTAGGACTACTGCGATACGACAACGTACCGAGCTCTACAGTATCTACTATAGAAGTTACGTGACTATTTGTAATTGTGTGTTTCACGTGACTAATTACACTACTCTATAGCTCACGTGACTACGTACTACTCTAAACCTCACGTGACTATATAATGGTTGCTAAACATGTTCAGCATCAGGCTCTATCTGTAGGAGGAGTATTAAGCCCATAGTATACACTTAGGTCACAACAGTCACATGACAAGAGACAAGATCACATGACTACACACACTACTCTATAGCTCACGTGACTTCTACTACAAAGCATTCCATTGTACTTCTAGGCTCTGAGAGTATGTCTGTTGAGAGCTCCGAACAGTCTCAGCAGGTCTACATCTACAAGTCACGTGCTACACTCACGTGACATATCCTACACCGTCACGTGACTACACACACTCTTTTTTAAAAAGGTAAATCTGTATTTCGACACGATAGCTATTCTGCTGGAGGTAGAGTGAGCGGCTGGAGTACCTGGGTACCCACACCGACTTATTCACGGACGTGTGCTTTCTTGCACTTTGTCACTGTCATGATATCACGTGATTTCGTGATGAAGTCACGTGCAAGCACGTTCCTTCATGACCATTACCTCGGAATGTGTCCGGCGTAGTTGTCTCTTCTGTAGTCCAAATGAACAAACGCTCGTTCAACAAACGGCAGCGTTTCAATGGCGTACTGAAGAGCCTCGCCAATGTCGTGTCCGTCTCGTAGAGATGTGCAATCCAGCACGATATCCACTTCGACGACATGACGGTCTCCTGCATGATATACATTCAGTGCAGAGACTTCTCGAATCGAGTCTGCGAATCGCATACACATGTAGAGCACCATTTGTCGGTCTGCTGGGTCGGCAGCAGCTCCAGACAGGTTGTCAATGTGTTCGAGTCCTGTAGCTCCCCAGGAGTAGATGATATAGAGACAGAGGAAGATGGCTCCAATAGGATCCAACCACCAGATATCGAGATGTTGTCCAGCCAAAGGAAACACGATGGAGAAGGTGTTGAAGACGATATCGGTCATAGCGTCTTGAGCTAAGGCTTGAACTGCTGAAGAGGGAGATCTTCTACACCAGATCCAGCAAAACCACTTTACAATGATGGTCAGAGACATGACAGCTAGGGCGGGAATTCCCACATCAACCGTAGAGTGGTCCCCCGAGATTAGACGCTCCACGGACGCTTTTCCGACCTGCAAAAACGACAAAACGATGAGAATTGAGAAAACTAGCACTCCAATCGGCTCCAAACGCGATCTACCGACAGGATAACTCTGCTGCGACTCCCAGTCTTTCTGATCCACGAGTCTGGTAGACAGCCAGATGATGAGAGTGGACATAAAGTCGAGAACCGAGTCGACTACAGACGCTACAACTGACAGAGAGTTGGTCAAAAAAGCGACACACAGTTTTCCAGCGAGAAGAACCGTGTTGATGAAGAAATTCACGTAAATGGCAATCATGATATCGCTTTGGGATTCCACTCGAGAAGTGCCCCATTCGAGATCTTCATGGATATTGGCAGGAACACCCTGTCTGAATTCAGGAGTGGAGTGTTCATCAACGTCCACCAAATCGGTTCCATAAGATCTCAGCAGCGAATGGTGAATTCCCGAGTCCAGAATCTTATCAACCGCTTCAAACCGGTCAATAAGTTCATCCTGAGTATCGTAGAACCGTCTAACTCCTGCAGACTTGCCTTTGCGCATCTCAGAATCGCTTCTATACGCCTCCCAGTTGGTCAGAGGACGCGAATATCCAATCAGACGGAAAGGACGCAGCTCAGTCAGCTGATTAAGCTGAGAAAGCCGCTCTTCTCGAGTCGGAAGAGACGACATGGAATTGAGGGTATGTAGAGCCTGACCAAAAGCTCCAGGAGCGAGTGGAATTGGGGAGTACAAGGTTCGTCGCCGAATCGGACTCTGGGCACGTGACATACAAGGAGAAGTAGGAGAAGATCCATAATCTCGGGACTCTCGTTCTTCATCAACATGGACACTCAGATGCTCTCGAGGACCTCCACGCTCCATTCCAAGTACACTCGCGGACGAAGGACGTCGAGTAGAGTTGTACCGAGTGTCAATTGTCTCTGAAGACCGTCGTTCAGCGACCTCGTTTTCATCTCGACGAGGATAATGCTTGCCAGCAGAAGAAGAACGGTACCCTCGGCCTCGAGACGAGTGCTCACGTGACAAGGAAGCGTCGCGCTTGTCAATCAGCGGCGTTTCTTCGTTGGTCATGGTGTTGATGAGGAGAAGACAACGTTGAGAGGAGAAACGTTGGTGAAAAGGTGAAATGCATGCTGGCGGAAATCTTAGTATAGTCTAATTTTGGATGCAGCACAACTGACGTAATACTGGTCTGATTGGAATGGTTTTAGTGTCAAAATGACCACCTCAATCAGGGCTTTCAAACGCACTTACTGGCTTATCTCTAGGACGCCCACATCTCTCGCTGAGATATCTCTCAGAAAAATTAAAGTTAACGTGCAGACCCAAGCATAATACTGCTACGCTAAATAAGCCATAAACCAGCCTTGACTGAGAGGCTCTGGAGAGTGTCAGGAACTCCGGATGAAACGGAAAAACAAATATTCGAGTTCTACAACCCCAACCCTACCCTAACCCACTCCCCTAACCCCCTCACAACCCCTATCAACGCCTCTCGATCGAAACTTAAAAATAGTTGTCCACCGCATAATGCCATACACGTGCAAACTATTGGACAGAGGGGCTTAGCAGCAAACGGTGAAATATTTGCACTAACCCAGGGGTTATTAAACCCGTACCCTAAGAACACACTACCCTAACCCATCCCACTTTCCCCTAACCCTCTACCCCTACCCTCCACCCCTACCCTTCAAAACCCCTGACCTCCTCACCGTGCATCGCCCCGCTTAATCACGGAAAAACTGGCTCCCAATCATGTTGAGTCACCTAACCTGCGGGTGCCGAATTGGGAAACCCTTGCCCTGAAATAAAACATACACACATGTGTATTAGGGCAGTGGATAAGGGTTTCAGTACTATGCGGTGTTTTTTTCTCATACATTTCTTCACTGCCTTATTTCTTAACAATATCACTTTAACTATACGATAGTTGACTCATCAACCGCCACCGTTTTGCCGCCGAATTTAGCCGCCAAAAGTTTAAATATATACCCTAACCCTACTTGCCTATCTCGGAAGCCGCCCAATGCCGCCCGCCCAAACTCCGTCTTAACGCCGGCCCTAACCGTATCTCCGTGAATCTGCCGCAAAAGGTAACCCTAACCCTAAAGCCGGAAACGGCAGAACCTTATATGATACCCTAACCCTAGGTCCAAAATGGCAATTCCCTAATTTGGAAACCCTAACCCCGAAAGCCACAGTCCACGTACCCAAACCCAACTTCCAAATTAAGCCAACCCTAACCCTAATCTTGCACAAGCTTAATTCTGGACGCCAACGGTTACGTCCCACTCTCATACCAGTTCAAACGTTTCAAAGGCAGCAACCAATAAGGTGTTTTTTTAAGCCACGTTAGAATCTGTGCACTTTAAGAGCAATTGCACGTGGAGTGGGGTGTACAACAGAAATGAGGCGAATTACGGAAATACGGAAAAGGATGGATTTTGTGAGAAAACGAATAATCAAGCAAGGATTTCTATAACCCATACCCTACAAATGTACCCTTGCCCTAAACGTCCTAATGGACTTTTCGCACTGTCCATTATTCCCCATATACCCTCAATAGGGTAAATAATGCCGCATCCTGAGAGTGCGATTATGCACGGAGTGCTGCAGGTGTGCAATTTTGAGAATACCGGTAATGGCTGTTTTTGGACGTTTAGGGCTAGGGTAAAGCTTCAATTGGGTAATTGAGGGTCATTTGAAGGGAAATCTGAGGTCCTTTTGTCGCCTACTATCCTCCAACACCCTCAAAACCTCTCCTTGCTATTTCTCCCTTTCGCCAACTCAAAGTTTAGCTTAGACTACTTTTGGTGTTTGCTAACTCTTGAGGAGAGCTCTATATAAGAAGTAGTGTGTCTGGAGGAGTTCTGAGACCACGTACGTCGCTGCTAATACACTCAAACCGCTTTTTCAATGGGTTCCAAGGATTCTGTGAGTATTTTGGAGGGGAGCATGAGGTGCTCGGATTATGCAGGCGCTGCAGGTGATACGAGGTGGACCACGAAAGTGGTGAGAGGCAGTGTGAAGAGTGTGAAGAGGATGTGAATGCAATTGAGTGAATTGGGGTGCTTTTTTTTTTTTTTTTTTTTTTTTTTTGCCTCATTTCGCAAGAGTAATTTATTACTTGAGTTGCTATAACTGAGTGTCAAGGTTGGCTGAAGGTTTGGATACGATAGTTATTCTCAACAGCCGTATCTCAGCAAACTACTATTATGCTCAGAGAAAACCACAGTGCTCATAGTGAACTACCAGACGGTCAATTGATTGAAAGCTGTCTGAAAAGCTGTCTGAAGAGCTCTGCTTAAGGCTCTGTTTGAAAAAGCACTGCTTGAAGCACTGCTAAAGCTCTTCTCGAAAGAATCTTGGTTGAAAAACTGTCTGAAAAAGTTCTTGACTGATACTGTGTTGTTGATGCTGCATGGTTGATATGGCTTAGCTGACACTGTGTTGACTGATAATACTTGGCTGATGTGTTGTCTGAACAGGGGGATATGCCAACTGAAGTACTCAGCCAAATTATTCACTGCCACAGTTTCATGGTATCTCTGGCCTGTTAATGTTGTATACAAGACTTTCAGGCAAGAGAGCCAATAGCTCTCAGCAGCGAGTTCTCTAGCAATTCACACTTTGATACAGTCAACAGCTCTACAGCTATTCAGTCAACACCGCAGTCAACCAGACACTTCTAGAGTATCGAGACTTGGCTATAAGACCTTCTTCACACTATCACACTGCTATGCCTTCGCACTGTTATAGCTTCACACTGTTATTGCTCCACACTGTTATTGCTTCACACTAGCTTCACACTTGCATGGGTTCACATTGATATGGCTTACAGTGGCATGGCTTCACAGTGACATGGCTTCAAACAGACATGACTTCACACTGATACCTCAGACACTGACATGGCATCCAGACAAAAAAATCCTACTTCTTAGGAACTGGATTTCTTTTGTCTGATTTTATTTCGCCTGATTATTTTGTCAGCCTGTCTGGTGCTCACTGTTTGTCATCTCTACAGTATCAGTAAGCTCTGCTCTCAAGGTCTCCATGTTCACACTCTTAAGCTTATCTGAGTCAACACCTTACGGTAAACTTCAGCCAGCTCAACAGTGAAGCCAGTGAACGACCGCCAGAAGTGTACATATTCAGCAGTGCTTAGTGTCTGGTATATTCTGGTTGTCTGGAGTGTCTGGAGTGTGGTGGGTTTAAAAAAAAAAAAAAAAAAAAAAAAAAAAAAACAAAACCCAACAGAACAACAGCTACTGCCTCTCACTTCGTTATCAGTCAGTTCCGTCTCTCAAACAACCGCTTATTGGGTCCGTTCGTGACCTACGGCCACTCACTTCCGTTTGGGTCCGTTCGCGACCTTCGGCCGCTCACTACCGCTCGTGCTAACCCAGACCCAACACTTCTGGATCGATTTCCTCATGGGAGGAGTTTCCGCCGCCGTTTCCAAAACCGCCGCAGCCCCTATCGAGCGAGTCAAACTGCTTCTCCAGAACCAAGAAGAGATGATCAAGCAAGGCCGTCTTTCCCGTCCCTACAAGGGCATCATTGACTGTTTCCGACGAACCTGGGGTGAGGAAGGACTTGCTTCGTTCTGGAGAGGAAACACCGCCAACGTGATCCGATACTTTCCCACCCAAGCCCTCAATTTCGCCTTCCGAGACAAGTTCAAGGCCATGTTTGGCTACAAGAAGGAGAAGGACGGTTTTTGGCTGACTCTGTACGGAAACATTGCGTCTGGAGGTATGGCTGGAGCCACTTCTTTGTTCTTTGTCTACTCTCTTGATTTCGCCCGAACTCGTCTTGCTAACGATGCAAAGTCAGTTACCAAGGGTCCTGATGGAAAACCCGTTGAAGGAGCTCGTCAGTTTAAAGGCTTGTTTGACGTGTACGCTCAGACGATCAAGTCAGACGGTATTCAAGGTCTGTATCGAGGATTTGTGCCTTCGGTTATTGGAATTGTCGTCTACCGAGGTCTGTACTTTGGATTGTATGATACTCTTAAACCCATTGTTCTGGTTGGACCTCTGGAAGGAAACTTCTTGGCTTCTTTCCTGCTCGGTTGGGTCGTCACTACCGGTGCTTCTACCGCTTCTTACCCTCTGGATACTGTCCGACGACGAATGATGATGACTTCGGGTCAGGCCGTCAAGTACAAGTCGTCTATTGACGCGTTTACAAAGATTGTGGCTGCAGAGGGAGTTGGAGCGCTGTTTAAGGGATGTGGAGCGAATATTTTGCGAGGTGTCGCGGGTGCGGGAGTGTTGTCGATTTATGATCAGTTGCAGATGATTATGTGGGGTAAGAAGTTCTAGTCGATGAGCGAAGCGAATCGACTAATAGGCAACGAGCGAGACAATGAGCGAAGCGAATTGTCGTAGCTCGTTGTCTAGCACGTATTAGGACAATACTACTTCAATATAGTATCTTACAGTAACCATATGATGAGATTGTAGCGTGTCAAGTAGTATCATGGTACCGGCTGGGAAGAGATTCCGCATCATCTCAAGGAACAGCAGAAGGAGCTGGGAGAGATTATGGATGAGTACCCGAGCTTTTTGATTTGAGTGCGTTTGTGGGGGGTAGAGTGCACGAGTAGCAGACTGTGCGAAGCACAGGATGCTGCGATAATTGTAATTAGCTATAGATGCTTGTAATTAAAATAAATTAAAATGTATGATCACTCTGGATGGGTAATAGGCTGTGAGGAGTATAAGTTGGTATAGTGCTTGTAGGACTGTCTTGTGGAGGCAGTTGCTGTATATGCTTGTAATTGAATGAAGAGTGGAACTTGATGCTGTAAATGTGATGTGCTGGGAGGTTAGCTATCTTTAGCTTAGACTACTGTACGATACTGTGAAGCACTGGTCTTGCTTATGAGAGCTGGAAGTAGACTATTGCTGGCAGATGGCTTTAGGACACTCTAGACATTTATTTGAGCACTTAACTATGGCAGAGTGGAATATATTGTATCACATTGAGACAGGATACGTGATGCTCTGAATGCGGTGTCTGGAGAAGCTTTTTGTAGTCTTCAAGGAGCAGCATGGGGCTGTTGGTTATAGCCTACAGTACAGTAAGTCAAAGGTGAACAGAGAATACAGTATGACAGTGCTACAAGTAGCTTGGTGGAGGGCATTGAATTGTAGTAACCAGTAATGCTTCTACATCATAATAGGCACAAGTTAAAATGATTAAATTATTGCATGGCTATTGGTTGATAGCAATTGGGCATGGCTGCTGTGGTGTCTTGTTTCCTGTCTTCTCCCAACAGACTTGTCAGATCGACTTGAGAATAGGATGATACAGTGATGAGACTAACAAAGACTAGCAGTGAGATCAATGAGCACTGTCATTGAGGCTGGTAGCAAGTGATATTGTACTCATTCAGAGCAAGTGATACTATACTCATTCGGAGCATACACATACGGTGTTTTTTACAGTCTCTACATCAGTATTAGTTGTATTCATGTTAGCTGAGCTCTAAACTTCTCTTGAAACTGGCTTGATGGAGACTCAGCTTGTCACGAAGAATAAAGAGACAAGCTTATAGCTAGTGTCATCTATGCTAATAGGGGATCGATGTATCGCAAATGGGTGTTTACTTAAGGTTAACAAAAGAGTCAACTAAAAAAGTGCTCTGGGGGTCTCTTTTACACGTTCCAGACATTCCCCCAATATGAGGTCTTTTGTATTGCACTATTTTAGGCATGGAATTATACATTCCGTACTAATCTCATCATGTGCCAGTACAAAAGTTCGAGCTGTACGTTATCAAACTTGTGAGATTACTTGACATTTGAAAGTTACTCAACTCCTCCCAAAAGCTTAACCAAAGTGTAACTGAGTGTAATTGTTTTCATACGCTATCTGAACTATCCAAGACTCCAGACTTTATGGAAGTACTCTACAGCTCCATATACCTCATTTCCGTTATGGAAGAACATAAATTCATCTCATTATATGCCAAGTTGAAAAATTCCGATCCTCAGTTAGTGGTTATTATGTCTCAGATTAATCACTTATCTGGATAAGGTCCACGTGACAATTAGATGGAATTGTACTAAATGTCAAATCCAGTAAGACCATACGATTCAGGAGATCCAGGAGATTCCAACGGTACCAAGAAACCCCCATTTCACAAAATATTTAGCCCCAATATTTTTGAAAATTCATTTTAATCTCCAGCCTGTTGATTCCGTCGGAACCATATCAACATTTAGGTTCCTGAATATCTCATCTTTTTACCATCCTCGAACTGACCAACCCGCAATCAGATTTACCCAATAATTGGTAAACACACTCATTATTCCATTTCGTATCACGTGACTTCTTTTCAGCCCTCCACCTCCAAAAACCCACAAGTTACCCTATCAAGCCTCATAACTGCCACACGCTTTTAAACCCATTTATCTCGTGATCCAGACATGCCAGCGAATAACCAACACCACCATTCGACTCCCCGCCCCCGAATCTACCCAAATACCCCTTCACCTCACCAACTCCCCCCTCCACCAAAATCCCATTGTTTTCGTCATCCCAAATAAACCTTCCACGTGACCAATTAAACTCCATGCATGCATGGGCTTGCATGCAAATCAGCCAACCACCAAACCACCCATCCTCCAACAACAACATGCCTCCTGCCAAAGCCGTGAAAACCGCCAGTGAGGTCGCTGGCACTCCGTCGAACCGCGGCGGGCCCCGAAAACCCGTTACCGCAGCAACCGTCGCTGCTCAACTGAAAGAAAAAGAGCGCGCCGACAAGGAGCGCGAGATGCTTGAAAAACAGCAGCAGTTGAACCAGCCTGCAGCCAGTATGACGGCTGGAGAAGCCATGAATTTCGACACGCTTCCGCTCGAGTCTCTCCGGAAATACAAGTCGTTGCACAAACTGCAGGCTCCTTCTGCTCTGACTCCTAATGGGTACTTGCTGAGTGGCCCTATGGGAAAAAAGACGTGGAGTTACAAGCACCGGACTCGAGTGAATAAACCTGAGTTGGCGTCCGCGGCTAAGAAACATTTCATGGCTCAGCCGGTCAGAGAAAGTGAGATTATTGTGGACTTTGTTTATGCTGTCAAGAACCATGATAAGGCGTTCAAGCTGCAGTTTAACCCTTAGCAATGAGTGGCTGGGAGCTGTACGGAGGTACCGCAGGTACCGTAGGTGCAGCGTACGAGCGGTTGAAGGTGAACGTCAACAGGGCTCTATTTATTGGATGCATTAGGATGCCGTTTTGACGGTGTCGTGTATTATTTTATTGAATGGATTATGAGAGAGTAGAATTGTATGGAAGATGTAGATACAACTGTTATTGTCCTCGTAGGGCTGTTGTATGATTATTGATATTTACTCAATGGAACCATCGTGTACTTCTATTGACTATGAGGTGGACCTTGACAAGAGAAGAGAGCTCATACATCAGGAGTAAAGGATATCATTTTTCGAGGAAATATGGATCAGTGACTTGGAAGATGAATAAATCCCTCAGAGTGACTGGTATTTATGTGTAGATAGCTGATTTAGGAGCTTGTCGATGTCCAAGCACACATTTCATCATCTAGTTGTGAACCTGGGGTTGGGTTGTAGCTTTAAGTGGTTACACCAACTAAATGTCATTCATCATACATATGGTTTCCAACAGAAGATACCCAGAGATCATGTCTTTAGGTTGATGAGGGCTACTTCAACGGTTATATAGTGTACATAACCATCAGTGACTTAACCTCCAGATACATTTCTCGAGCTATAGCAGAATAATCAAACCAAGGCTTGTCTGGTCACTATCTTCAGTTCAAGGCTATGATTCAAGTACAGTAGCTACTTGAGTTAAGCTGGCTATTCTCATTCTTATTTCATAGACTGTGCTGTTCAGGAAGACTCTCTACAGCTACCAGCTACATGTCTTTATCAAGGCAAAGGTATTGGCTTATTATGAATTACTAGCAGTAAGAGCACTATATACAGCTGTCTGTATGGACTGAATGTTCAAAGAATAGCTGCTTTAATAGCTGTTTGAATGGAATCAAATCTCTTCTGACCTTCTTGTAACATCTTAATACCAGCCAAGTGGTTTGCTGTATCTACAAGACAGCTCAACTTATCAGCCACTGGATATACACTAACATGTCTCTAAAGTGTCAATAAATCTCTCTGAATGTTCAAAAACCGACCTCACTAATCATCTACAGGGTCCACATTATCGACATGATGAAGACCCCACTGAGATGCTCCCCTTGAACTACTTGTAGCTATCTATGGATGCTCTTCTGTATAAATGCGCGTACTGGTATGAACAAGCGGACGTAGAGTAAGTGATCTGGAGTAACCGGGTACTACCGTATTACCACCTTTGTCGCTTTTTTCGTCTTTTTTTTTTTTTTTTTTTTTTTTTTTTTTTTTTTTTCCATGTTGCTTTTTTTTTCCGGTGTTTTAATTAATATTTTCGGGCGAAACAGAGGATCACCACCAAAGAAAAAGCTAGATCGAGCTCTTACCACTTATATCATCAATCTCAACAATGACGGGATATACGTGCGCGTGTCTTATCCGTGTCTCAGGTAGTGAGATTGCTGTTCGTTCCCTGGTACAGTGCTGTATATAATATCG